>JBAMBP010000520.1:0-47883 GCA_037044515.1 Phortica magna
ACCGTCACTTTCGCAATCTGGCGCATCCGCAACAACAACAACCACGCTGGCTTGCTTACTCCAAATATTACGACAACTTATGTTATTGTAATTTTCGGCACAAGTACGCGCTGTTAGCCTCAACACCTTGTTGTTGCGCGGTTATCACCCTGACGCAACTTAATCGAGTTCGGCCGCTAATCAGCGCCGCTAATCAACGTCGATGACTTATATGCAGTCGATTAACTATGCTGACATCTCAAACTGTGAGTCGCGAATTTACCTACAATTCGCGTCCTCACAGGAGGAACTGGCGCCGTACAAACCAGGCGTCCTCTTACAAAACTGCGTGCTGCTCCGGTGTCCTCGGTACCCTCCATAGATGTACCTTAGAACAGTACAACCTCTCTGCCACGACTCTGTATGGGCGCCGCTATTAGCAAAATGGACCCTGTGGGGCCAAACTCATTTCACCCTTCTTCTCTGCGTGGCGTGGCTTAGATATCGAACTCTCTTCCACTTCCAGCTGCTCCTTTATGAAGCGCAGCAACATCCCCCGGCTCTGCTGCTCTGTATCACTAAGTTTCAAGCCTTCGCTTCCCTCCATGGATGTATCCCAGACCAGAACCGTTGCTACCTCTCTGCCACAACTCTGTATGAGCGCAGCTCTAAGTAAAATGGACCCTGTGGAGCCTCGCTCCCCTTACCAACTCTGTCTGAATGGCGCTATTTGCAAAAAGGAACCTGTTGGGCCTCTCACCCCTTACCATCTTTCTGTGAGCGGTGCGACTTAGACATCGAAATCTCTTCCACATCCAGCTGCTCCTTTATGCTGGACAGCAGCATCCCCCGTCTCTGCTGCTTTGGAGCACAGAGTGTTTTGCCTTCGCTACCCTCCTGACGGAAAGAAGACCATGAAAGAGCATCAGTTGATTAAGTAGATCTTCAGGAAAAAACTAGCGCCGTAGAAACCAGGCGTATACTTACAAAACTACGTGCTACTCCGGTGTCACGGTAGCCCCCATGGATGAACCCCAGACCAGCACCGTTACAATTCCTCTGCCAACCACTTAGTCTGAGTGGCGCTATTAGCAAAAAGGACCCTGTGGGGCCACTTTCCCTTCACGATCTTTCCATACGCGGCGCGGCTTAGACATTGAACTCTCTTCCACTTCCTGCTGCTCTTTTATGCTCGACAGCAACATCCCCCGTCTCTGGTGCTCTGTAACGCCAAGTTTCCAGCCTGCGCTTCCCTTATGACCGAAAGGAGTCCAAGAAAGTGCCACAGTTGATGGAGTACTTCTTCTGGAAGAATTTAGCGCCGTAGAACCCAGGCATCCACCACCAACACTGCGTGCTGCTCCGGTGTCCCTGGTGGCCTCCATGGGAGTACCGAGAACCAGCACCGTTACAATTTCCCTGCCACCTCTCTGTCTGAATGGCGCTGTTAGCAAAAACGACCCTGTGGGGCCAAACTCATCTCACCATCTTTCTATGAGCGGTGCGGCAGAGACTTCGAACTTTGTTCCTCTTCCTGTTGCTCCATTATGCTGGACAGCAACTTCCCCTGTCTCTGCTGCTCTGTAAAACCAAGATTCCAGCCTTCGCTTCCCTCCTGGTCGAAAAGAGTCCAAGGACTAGCCAGAGTTGTTGGAGTAATTCTTCTGGAAGCAACTAGCGCCATAGAAACCATGCGTCCAGTTACAAAACTGCGTGCTGCAGCTGTGTCCACGGTAGCCTCCATGGGAACATCCCAGACCAGCACCGTAACAATCCCTCTGCCACCTTTCTGTCTGAGCGCCGCTGTAAGCAAAAACGACTCTGTGGAGTCTCTCACCCCTTACCATCTTTCTTGAGAGGCGGTTCCACTTCCAGCTAATTCTTTATGCTGGTCAGCAAGATCCCCCGTCTCTGCTACTCTGTAAAGCCAAGTTTCCAGCATTCGCTTCCCTTATGACCGAAAGGAGTACAAGAAAGTGCCACAGTTGATGGAGTACTTCTTCTGGAAGAAACTAGCGCCGTAGAACCCAGGCATCCACCCCTAACACTGCGTGCTGCTCCGGTGTCCCTGGTGGCCTCCATGGGAGTACCGAGAACCAGCACCGTTACAATTTCCCTGCCACCTCTCTGTCTGAATGGCGCTATTAGCAAAAACGACCCTGTGGGGCCAAACTCATCTCACCATCTTTCTATGAGCGGTGCGGCAGAGACTTCGAACTCTGTTCCTCTTCCTGTTGCTCCATTATGCTGGACAGCAACTTCCCCTGTCTCTGCTGCTCTGTAAAACCAAGATTCCAGCCTTCGCTTCCCTCCTGGTCGAAAAGAGTCCAAGGACTAGCCAGAGTTGTTGGAGTAATTCTTCTGGAAGCAACTAGCGCCATAGAAACCATGCGTCCAGTTACAAAACTGCGTGCTGCAGCTGTGTCCACGGTAGCCTCCATGGGAACATCCCAGACCAGCACCGTAACAATCCCTCTGCCACCTTTCTGTCTGAGCGCCGCTGTAAGCAAAAACGACCCTGTGGAGTCTCTCACCCCTTAGCATCTTTCTTGATAGGCGGTTTCACTTCCAGCTAATCCTTTATGCTGGTCAGCAAGATACCCCGTCTCTGCTACTCTGTAAAGCCAAGTTTCCAGCATTCGCTTCCCTTATGACCGAAAGGAGTCCAAGGAAGTTCCACAGTTAATGGAGTACTTCTTCTGGTAGAAACTAGTGCCGTAGAACCCAGATATCCACCACCAACACTGCGTGCTACTCCGGTGTCCACGAAAGCCTCCATGGATGTATCCGAGACCAGAACCGTTGCTACCTCTCTGCCACAACTCTGTATGAGCGCAGCTTTAAGTAAAATGGACCCTGTGGAGCCTCGCTCCCCTTACCAACTCTGTCTGAATGGCGCTATTAGCAAAAAGGAACCTGTTGGGCCTCTCACCCCTTACCATATTTCTGTGAGCGGTGCGACTTAGACATCGAAATCTCTTCCACATCCAGCTGCTCCTTTATGCTGGACAGCAGCATCCCCCGTCTCTGCTGCTTTGGAGCACAGGGTGTTTTGCCTTCACTACCCTCCTGACGGAAAGAAGACCATGAAAGAGCATCAGTTGATTAAGTAGATCTTCAGGAAGAAACTAGCGCCGTAGAAACCAGGCGTATACTTACAAAACTTCGTGCTACTCCAGTGTCCACGGTAGCCTCCATGGATGTACCTCAGACCAGCACCGTTACAATTCCTCTGCCAACCACTTAGTCTGAGTGGCGCTATTAGCAAAAAGGACCCTGTGGGGCCACTTTCCCTTCACGATCTTTCCATACGCGGCACGGCTTAGACATTGAACTCTCTTCCACTTCCTGCTGCTCTTTTATGCTCGACAGCAACATCCCCCGTCTCTGGTGCTCTATAACGCAGAGTTTCCAGCCTTCGCTTCCCTTATGACCGAAACATTGAACTCTCTTCCACATCCTGCTGCTCTTTTATGCTGGACACCAACATCCCCCGTCTCTGGTGCTTTGTAACACCAAGTTTCCAGCCTGCGCTTTCCTCATGACCGAAAGCAGTCCAAGGAAGAGCAACAGTTGATGGAGAAGTTTTTCAAGGAGGAACTAGCGCCGTAGAAACCAGGCGACCACTTACAAAAATGTCACCAATCTGTCTGAGCGGTGCTATTAACAAAAAGGAGCCTATGGGTCCTCCCACTCTCACCATCTTTCTGAGCGCGGCGCGGCTTAAATTTCGAACTTTCTTCCACTTCCAGCTGCTCCTTTATGAAGGGCAGCAACATTCCCCGTTTATGCTGCTTTGTAACACCAAGTTTCCAGCCTTCGCTTCCCTCAGGTCCGAAAGGAGTCCAAGGAAGAGCAACAGTTGAAGTTTTTCAAGGAGGAACTAGCGCCATAGAAACCAGGCCTCAACTTACAAAAATGCATGCTGCTCCGGTGTCCATGGTAGACTCCATGGGAGTTCCCCAGACCAGACCCGTTACCATCCCTCTGCCACCACTCTGTGTGGGCGCCGCTATTAGCAGAAAGGACCCAGTGGGGCCTGTCTCCCCTCACCCACTTTCAGTGCGCTGCGCGGCTTAGATATCGAACACTCCCACTTCCAGCTTCACCTTAATGATGGACAGCCACATCCTCCATCTCTGCTGCTCTGTAACACCAAGTTTCCAGCTTACGCTTCCCTTCTGGCCGAAAGGAGCCCAAGGAAGAGACACAGTTGATTGAGTAAATCTTCAAGGATGAACTAGCGCGGTATAAACCAAGCGTCCACTAACAAACCTGCAGGCTGCTGTGGTGTCCACGTAAGGCTCTAAAGGAGTTCCCCAGACCAGCACCGAGACAATCCCCCTGCCGCCACTCTGTCTGAGCGACGCCATCAGTAAATGACCCTGGAGGGCATATCTCCCATTACCGCCTTTCTGTGAGCTGCTTGGCTTAGATTTCGAACTCTCTTCCACTTCCTGCTGCTCCATTATGGTGGACAGAAACATGCTTATGCTTGAGAGCAACATTCTACGTCTCTGCTGCTCTTTAACACCAAGTTTCCAGCATTTGCTTCCCTCCTGGCACAAAAGAGTCCAAGGAAGAGCCACAGTTGATTGAGTAGTTCTTCATGAAGGAACTAGCGCCGTAGAAACCAGGCGTCCACTTACAAAACTGCGTGCTTCTCCGGTGTCCACAGTAGCCACCATGGGTGAACTCCAGACCAGCAAGGCTACAATGCCTCAGCCGCCACTCTGTCTTAGCGCCGCTATTAGCAGAAAAGACCCTATGGGGCCTCTCTCCCCTCACCATCTTTCTGTGCGCGGCACGGCTTAGTTATCGAACTCTTTTCCACTTTCAGGTGCGCCTTAATGCTGGATAGCCACATCCCCCGATTCTGCTGCTCTGTAACATCAAGTTTCTAGCCTTCGTTTCCTTTCTGGCCGAAAAAAGTCTAAGGAAGAGCCACAGTTGATGGACTTCTTCTTCTGTTAGGAACTAGCGCCGCAAAACCAGGCATCCAATTATAAACCTGCGTGCTGCTGTGGTGTGCACGGCAGTATTCATGGGAGTACCCCAGACCAGACCCGTTACAATCCCTCTGCCACCACTCTTTCTGAGCGCCGCTATTAGCAAAAAGAACCCTGTGGGGCCTGTCTCCCCTCACCCACTTTCAGTGCGCTGCGCGGCTTAGATTTCGAACTCTCTTCCACTTCCTGCAGCTACATTAGGCTGGACAGAAACATGCTTATGCTTGAGAGCAACATTCTACGTCTCTGCTGCTCTGTAACACCAAGTTTCCAGCATTTGCTTCCCTCCTGGCACAAAAGAGTCCAAGGAAGAGCCACAGTTGGTTGAGTAGTTTCTTCATGAAGGAACTAGCGCCGTAGAAACCAGGCGTCCACTTACAAAACTGCGTGCTTCTCCGGTGTCCACAGTAGCCACCATGGGTGTACTCCAGACCAGCAAGGCTACAATGCCTCTGCCACCACTCAGTATGAGTGCCGCTATTAGCAAATATGAGCCTGTGGGGCGTCTCTCCCTTTGCCATCTTTCTGTGAGCGGTGGGGATGAGATTTAGAAAATTTCTTCCACTTCCTGCTGCTCCATTATGGTGGACAGCAAGATCCCCCGTCTGTCCTTCTCTGTAACACCAAGTCCAAATTGTCCAAGGAAGAGCCACAGTTGGCTGAGTAGTTCTTCAGGAAGGAACTAGCGCCGTAGAAACCAGACGTCCACTTACAAAACTGCGTGCTGCTGCTGTGTTCACGGGAGCCTCCATTGGAGTACCCCAGACCAGACCCATTTTAATTCCTCTGCCAGCAATCTGTCTGATCGGCGCTATAAGTAAAAAGGACCCTGTTGGTCCTCCCACCTCCTACCATCTTTCTGTGAGCGGCACGGCAGAGACTTGGAATTCTGTTCCACTTCCTGTTGCTCCATTATGTTTGAAAGCAACATTCCACGTCTCTGCTGCTATGCAACACCAAGTTTCCAACCTTGGCTTCCCTTATGACTGAAAGGAGTCCATGGAAGAGCCACAGTTGACTGAGTTGTTCTTCAGGAAGGAACTAGCGCCGTAGAAACCAGGCGTCCACTTACAAAACTGCGTGCTTCTCCGGTGTGTACGGTAATCCCTGTGGGAGTACCCCAGACCAGACCCGTTATAATCCCGCTGCCAGCACTCTGTCTGAGCGGCGCTATCAGTAAACAGGACTCTGTGGGGCCTCCCACCCCTTACCATCTTTCTGTGAGCGGTGCTGCGGAGACTTCGAACTCTGTTCCACAAGCACCGTTATAATCCCGATGCCAGCACTCTGTCTGAGCGCCGCTATTAGCAAACAGGACTCTGTGGGGTCTCTCTCCCCTAACCATCTTTCTGTACGCGGCTCGGCTTAAACATTGAACTCTCTTCCACTTCCTGTTGCTCCATGATGCTAAACAGCAACATCCCCGACTCTGCTGCTCTGTAACGCCAAGTTTCTAGCCTTCGCTTCCCTAATGACCGAAAAGAGTCCAAGGAAGAACAACGGTGCGGCTTAGAAATAAACTCTTTTCCACTTCTAGCTGCTCCTTAATGCTGGACAGCAACATCCTCCATCTCTGCTGCTCTGTAACACCAAGTTTCCAGCCTTCGTTTCCTTCTGGCCGAAAGGAGTCCAGTGAGGAGCGATAGTTTAATGTTTAGTTCCTCAGGAAGGAACTAGCGCCCTAGAAACCAGGCGACCACTTACAAAACATCGTGCTGCTCCGGGTTTCTCGGCAGCCTACATGGGAGTTGCCTAGGCAAGCACCAATATAATCCATCTGCCACCACTCTGTCTGAATGGCGCTATTTGCAAAGAGGAACCTGTGTGGCCTCTCTATCCTTACCATCTTTCTGTGAGTGGCGCTTCCACTTCCACCTAATCCTTTATGAAAGGCAGCAACAGTCCCCGTCTCTGCTGCTCTGTAACAAAAAGTTTCCAGCCTTCGGTTTCTTCGTGGCCAAAAGGAGTCCAAGGAAGAGCCACAGTTGAATGAGTATTTCGTCTTTAAGAAACTAGTGCCGTAGAAACCAGGCGTGCACTGACAAAACTGCGTGCTGCTCCGGTGTCCCCGGTAGCCTCCATGGGAGTACCACAGACCAGCAACGTTACAATCTCGCTGCAACCAGTTTGTCTGAGCACCGCTTTAACCAAAAAGGATCCTGATAAGCCTCTCTCCCCTAACCATCTTTCTGTAAGCGGCGTGGCAGAGATTTCGAACTCTCTTCCACTTCCAGCTGCTCCTTAATGCTGCACAGCAACATTTTCCATCTCTGGTGCTCTGTAACACAGAGTTTCCAGCCTTCGTTTCCTTCTGGCCGAAAGGAGTCCAAGGAAGGGCCTTAGTTGATGGAGTAGTTCTTGAAGGAGGGGCTAGCGCCGTAGACACCAGGCGTTAACTTACAAAACTGCGTGCTGCTGCTGTGACCACGGTATCCTCCATTGGAGTACCCCAGACCAGCACCGTTACAATTCCTCTGCCACAACTCTGCCTAAGCGGCGCTATTAGCAAAAAGGTTCCTATGGGAAATCTCTCCCCTCACAATTTTTCTGAGAGCAGGGCGGCTGAGATTTCGAACTCTCCACCACTTCCTGCTGCTACATTATGCTGGATAGCAACAACCCCCGTTGACTGAGTAGTTCTTCAAGGTGGAACTAGCACCCTAGAAACCAGGCGTCCATTAACAAAACTGCGTGCTGTTCCGGTGTCCTCGGTAGCCTCCATGGGAGTACCCCTGACCAGCTCCATTACAATCCTTCTGCCACTACTCTGTCTGAATGGCGCTATTTGCAAAAAGGAACCTGTGTGGCCTCTTTCCCCTCACCATCTTTCTGTGAGAGGCGCTTTTAGTTCCAGCTAATCCTTTATGGTGGGCAGCAACATCTCCCGTCTCGTCTTTTGTGTAACACCAAGATTCCAACCTCCGCTTCCCTCCTGGCCGAAAGGAGTCCAGGGAGGAGCGATAGTTTAATGTTTAGTTCCTCAGGAAGGAACTAGCGCCCTAGAAACCAGGCGACAACTTACAAAACATCGTGCTGCTCCGGGTTTCTCGGCAGCCTACATGGAAGTTCCCTAGCCAAACACCAATATAATCCATCTGCCACCACTCTGTCTGAATGGCGCTATTTGCAAAAAAGAACCTATATGGCCTCTCGCCCCTCACCATTTTTCAGTGAGCGGCGCTTCCACTTCAAGCTTATCCTCTAGGAAGGGCTGCAACATCACCCGTCTCTGCTGCTCTATAACACCAAGACTCCAGCCTTCGGTTCCATCCTTGTCGAAAGGAGTCTAGGGAAGAGCCATAGTTTAATGTATTGTTCTTCAGGAAGGAAGCAGTGCCGTAGAAAATGGGTGACCACTTACAAAACTGCGTGCTGGTCCAGTGTACCCGGTTGCCACCCTGGGAGTACCCCAGACCAGCACCGATACAATCACTCTGCCACAACTCTGTCTGATCGCCGCTATTAGCAAAAAGGACTCTGTGGGTCCTCCCACCCCTTACCGTCGTTCTGTGAGCGGCGCGGCAGAGACTTCGAACTCGGTTCCACTTCCTGCTGTCCATTATGCTGGACAGAAACATTTTCCATCTCTGCTGCTTTGTATCACCAAGTTTTTAACCTTCGCTTCCCTCCTGGCCGAAAGGAATCCAAGGAAGAGCCAGAGTTGATGGAGAAGTTCTATAGGAAGGAACTAGTGTTGTAAAAACCCGGCGTCTACTTACAAAACAGCGTGCTTCTCCGGTGTCCACGGTTGCCACCATAGGAGTACCTAAGACCAGACCCGTTTGAATTCCTCTGCCAGAACTCTGTCTGAGCCAGGCTATCAATAAAAAGGACCCTGTGAGTCCTCCCACCCCTTACCATCTTTCTGTGAGCGGAGCGCCAGAAACTCCGAACTCTGTTCCACTTTCTGCTGTTCCATTATGCTGGACAGCAACATCCTTCATCACTGCTACTTTGTACCACCAAGTTTTAAGCCTTCGCTTCCCTCCTGGCTGAAAGGAATCCAAGGAAGAGCCAGAGTTGATGGAGAAGTTCTATAGGAAGGAACTAGTGTTGTACAAACCAGGCGTCTACTTACAAAACTGCGTGCTACTCCGGTGTCCACGGTAGCCTCCATAGGAGTACCCCAGATCAGACCCGTTTTAATTCCTCTGCCAGCATACTGTCTGAGCGGCGCTATTAGTAAAAAGGACCCTATGGGTCCTCCCACCCTTTACCATTTTTCTGTGAGCGGAGCGGCAGTAACTTCGAACTCTGTTCCACTTCCTGGTGCTCCATTATGCTTGACAGAAACATTCCACGTCAGTGCCACTCTGTAACGTCAAGTTTCCAGCCTTGGCTTCCCTCATGACCGAAAGCAGTCCAAGGAAGAGTCACAGTCGACTGACTAGTTCTTCAACGATGCGCCGTAGAAACCTGGCGTCCACTTACAGAACTGCGTGTTGCTCTGGTGTCCTCGGTAGCCTCCATGGTTGTGCCCCAGACCAGACCCGTTTTAAATCCTATGCCAGCACTTTGACTGAGTGGCGATTTTAGTAAAAAGGACCCTGTGGGTCCTCCCACCCGTTACCATCTTTCTGTGAGCGGTGCGGCAGAGACTTCGAACTCTGTTCCAATTATTGCTGTTCCATTATGCTGGACAGCAACATCCTCCATCTCTGCTGCTTTTTACCACCAAGTTTTAAGCCTTTGCTTCCCTCCTGGCCGAAAGGAATCCAAGGAAGAGCCAGAGTTGATGGAGTATTTCTTCAGGAAGGAACTAGTGCTAGTATCTAGAGACCAGGCGTCCACTTACAAAACTGCATGCTCCTCTGGCGTCCACGGTAGCGTCCATGGGACTACCCCAGACCAGACCCGTTTTAATTCCTCTGCCAGCATACTGTTTGAGCGGAACTATTAGTAAAAAGGACCCTATGGGTCCTCCCACCCCTTACCATCTTTCTGTGAGGGGAGCGGCAACGACTTCAAACCCTGTTCCACTTCCTGCTGCTCCATTACGCTAGACAGAAACATTCCACGTCTGTGCCACTCTGTAACGTCAAGTTTCCAGCCTTGGCTTCCTTCATGACCGAAAGGAGTCCAAGGAAGAGCCACAGTTGACTGACTAGTTCTTCAACGATGCGCCGTAGAAACCAGGCGTCCGCTTAAAAAACTGCGTGTTGCTCCGATGTCCACGGCAGCCTTCAAGGGATTACCCCAGACCAGCACTGCTTTAATCCCTCTGCCACAACACTGTATGAGGGCCGCTTTTAGCAAAAATGAGCCTGTGGCGCATCTCTTCCCTTACATTCTTTCTCCGAGAAGTTGGGATGAGATTTCGAACTCTCTTCCACTTCCAGCTGCTCCTTTATGAAAGGCAGAAACATCCCTCGTCTCTGCTGATCTGTAACGCCAAGATTCCAGCTTCTACTTACAACACTGCGTGCTGCTCCGGTGTCCACTGTAGCATCGATGGGTGCACCCCAGACAAGCACCATTACAATTCCTCTGCTATCACTCTGTCTAAGCGCCGCTATTAGCAAAAAGGACTCTGTTGGGCCAAGCTCCCCTCACCTTCTTTCTGTGAGCGGCGCTTTTACTTCTAGCTAATCTTTTATGAAGGACAGCAACATCCGCCGTCTCTAATGCTCTGTAACACCAAGATTCTAGCCTTCGCTTTCCTCATGGCCAAAAAGAGTCCAAGGAAGAGCCACTGTTGACTGAAAAGTTCTTCAAGGTGGTAATAGCACCCTAGAAACCAGGCGTTCACTTACAAAACTGCTTTCTGCTGCGGTGTCCTAGGTAGCCTCCATGTGAGTACCCCAGACCAGCACCGTTACAATCCCTCTGCCACCACTCTGTCTGAGCGCCGCTTTTAGCAAAATTGACCCTGTGGGGCCACTCTCCACTCACCCAGTTTCTGTGCGCAGCGCGGCTTAGATATCGAACTCTCTTCCACTTCCAGCTGCTCCTTTATGATGGGCAGCAACATCCCGCGTCTCTGCTGCTCTGTAACACCAAGTTTCCGGTCTTTGCTTCTTTCATGACAGAAAGGAGTCCAAAGAAGAGCCGTTTTAGACTGAGTAGTTCTTCAATTAAGAACTAGCGCCGTAGAAACCAGGCGTCCACTTACAAAACTGCGTGCTGCTTCGGTGTCCTCGGAAGCCTCCATGGGAGTACCTTAGACCAGCACCCTTACAATCCCTCTGCCCCAACTCTGTCTGAGCGCGTCTTTTAGCAAAAAGGACCCTGTGGGGCCACTCTCCACTCACTTAATTTCTGTGCGCAGCGCGGCTTAGATATCGAACTCTATTCCACTTCCAGCTGCTCCTTTAAGAAGGGCAGCATTATCCCCCGACTCTGCTGCTCTGTATCACCAAGTTTCAAGCCTTCGCTTCCCTCATGACCGAAAGGAGTCCAAGGAAGAGCCAAAGTTGACTGAGTAGTTCTTCAAGGTTGAAATAGTACCCTAGAAACCAGGTGAGCACTTACAAAACTGCGTGCAGCTCCGGTGTCATCAGTAGCCTTCATGGGAGTACCCCAGACCAGCACCGTTACAATCCCTCTGCCACCACTCTGTCTGAGCGCCGCTTTAAGCAAAATTGACCCTGTGGGGCCACTCTCCACTCACCCAGTTTCTGTGCGCAGCGCGGCTTAGATATCAAACTCTCTTCCACTTCCAGCTGCTCCTTTATGAAGGGCAGCAACATCCCTCGTCTCTGCTGATCTGTAACACCAAGATTCCATCTTCTACTTACAAAACTGCGTCCTGCTTCGGTGTCCACGGTATCCTCAATGGGATTACCCCAGACCAGCACCGTTACAATCCCTCTCTCACCACTCTGTCTGAGAGCCGCTATTAGCAAAAAGAACCCTGTGAGGCCTCTCACCCCTTACCATCTTTCTGTGAGCGACGCGGCTGAGATTTCGATTTCTTTTCCACTTCCTGCTGCTATGTTATGCTGGACTGCAACATCCCCTGTCTCTGCTTCTCTGTAACACCAAGTTTATTGGATTCGCTTTCGTAATGGCCAAAAGGAGTGCAAGGAAGAACCACAGCTGACTGAGTAGTTCTTCAGGGAGGAGATAGCGCCGTAGAAACGAGGCGTCTGCTTACAAAACTGCGTGCTGCTCCGGTGTCCACGGTAGCCTCCATGGGAGTATCCGAGACCAGTACCGTTACAATCCCTCTGCCACCGCTCTGTACACACAGGGTCCTATTAGCAAAAAAGACCATGTGGCTCATCCCACCCTTCACCATCTTTCTGTACGCGGCGCGGCTTAGACATTGAACTCTCTTCCACTTCCTGTTGCTCCATGATGCTAAACAGCAACATTCCCCGTCTCTGCTGCTCCATATTACCAAGTTTCTAGCCTTGGCTTCCCTCCTGGCCGAAAGAAGTCGAAGGAAGAGCCAGAGTGGATGGAGTAGTTCTTTTGGAAGGAACTAGCGCCGTAGAAACCAGGCGTCCACTTGCAAAACTACGTGGTGCTCCGGTGTTCCCGGTATCCACCATGGGAGTACCCCAGACCAGCACTGTCACAATCCCGCTGTCACCATTCTGTCTGAGCACCGCTGTTAGCAAAAAGTTCCCTGTGGAGCCTCTCTCCCCTTTCCATCTTTCTGTAAGCGGCGCGGCAGTGACTTTGAACTGTGTTCACCTTCCTGCTGCTTCATTATGCTTGACAGCAACATTCCCCGTCCCTGGTTCTCTGTAACACCAAGTTTATTTGTTTATTTGTTTATTAATAACAATATACTGCTATAATTATCTTAAAGTTATATGAATATATATAAAATAAAAAATAATAATTACATTCATATAAATACATACTATTATAATAAATAAAAAACATACAATACTATAAAAATTAAGTTGTAAGTACAATATAAGTCTCTGACCCGGTAGGGGAAATTTATTTATATTAAGCCAGCTATGCCCCAACTCACAGCCATGTGTGGTCAGAGACTAAATTTGAATCAGTGTTAAAAATCCATCTAAAAGCCGCTGTTTTAAGGCCGCTAATCCGCAGTAGACTCACGAAGGTAGCGCTGAACAGAGGAGTTGAGTGTCAAGAGAGAGATTTCAGGTGAGATGATCTGATAAAGATTATTGTAGTTCAAACATAAAAAGCGAAAGGCGAAACAAAGTTTCTTGTACTTCTTCGTGGGCCGGTGAAACTAATCTGACCAAGTAGGTATGAGGAAACAATTATACCAACAACAAGTTTATGAAAAACCAGTAAGGACGTTATCTTCGGCCTTGCCGAAGATGTATACTCTTCACGACACTTTTTGTGGTACACCCATTTTATTTTTGGAATCTTATTTCTTTTTGTCCACATAGCCTACACATCAGTTTTCGTTGTTATACCTCATTGAGTGCCAGATATATAGGAACTTTTGGTTTTGGTAATATGTGGGAGGTGCCACGCCCATTTTGATATCAAAATAGCTTTTAAGCCACATTATCAACAAAAGTATGAAGTTTAGAGTCGATTAGTTAAGACACAAAAAAGTTTTCCGTACAACGACTTAAATTTGGTTTCTCTTCCTCTTCTTCATTTTGTATGGCAGGTACCAGTTCCAGTAGTCCGATCTCAACAAAACTTACAGGCAATTGATCTGGTGACACTAAATTACTACTTTTGAAATTTCAGCAGCCTAACTTCAGAAACAAAAAAGTTTCCCATACAACGATTTAAACTTTGCTTCTCTTCCTCTTCTTCATTTTGTATGGCAGGTACCAGTTCCAGCAGTCCGATCTCAATAAAACTTGCAGGCATTTAATCTGGTGACACTTACTTACTACTTTTAAAATTTCAGCACTCTATCTTAAGAAATAAAAAAGTTTCCCATACAACGATTTAAACTTTGTTTCTCTTCCTCTTCTTCATTTTGTATGGCAGGTACCAGTTCCAGTATTCCGATCTCAATGAAATTTTCAGGCATTTAGCCTGGCTACGGTTGTTCACCACTGGTATAATTTCAGCGCTCTATCTTGGAAAACAAAAAAGTTTTTCATACAACGATTGAAATTTTTTTTTTCTTCTTCTTTTCGTATGGTGGCTACCAGTTCCAGTGGTCCGATCTCGCTGGTTCCGACCAATGTGTCATCGTAATAAAATACAAGGGTCTGTGCAAAGTTTCAGGTCGATAGCTTCAAAACTGAGGGAGGAGTTTGCATACATACAGACAGACGGACAGACGGACAGACGGACATGGCTATATCAACTCGTCTTGTCATCCTGATCAAGAATATATATACTTTGTATAGGCGGCCACGCCTCCTTCTGGCTGTTACAAACTTCGTGACAAAACTATAATACTTTTCACTTCGTATATATATATATATTTCTTGATCAGGATGTAACAAGACGAGTTGATATAGCCATGTCCGTTTGTCCGTCTGTTCGTCTGTCTGTATGTATGCAAACTCCTCCCTCAGTTTTGAAGCTGTCGACCTGAAACTTTGCACAGACCCTTGTATTTTATTAAGAAGACACATTGATCGGAACCAGCGAGAGCGGACCACTGAAACTGGTAGCCACCATACAAAAAAAAAGAAAAAAAATTTCAATCGTTGTTTTGTTTTCCAAGATAGAGTGCTGAAATTATACATGTTGTGATAAAGCCGTAGCCGGGCTAAATGTCTGTAAGTTTCATTGAGATCGGAATACTGGAACTGGTACCTGCCATACAAAATGAAGAAGAGGAAGAGAAGCAAAGTTTAAATCGTTGTAAGAAAACTCTTTATACCCTGTACATACTGTACCAGGGTATATTGTGTTTGTTTGGCCGAAATGTATGTAACGCAGAGAAGGAGGGGAGGGGGACCCTATAAAGTATATATATTCTTGATCAGGACGACAAGACAAATTGATTAAGCCATGTCCGTCCGTCTGTCCGTCCGTCCGTCCGTCCGTCCGTCCTCACCAATGGTTCTCGGAAACTACAAAAGATAGAGACTTGAAATTTGGAGGATAGGCTCGTGATGCTCGGCAGCAGATCAAGTTTGAACGGTTTTGAGCCACGCCCACTCCTTCCCGCCCAACCAGCTACGCCCACTTTTTGGAAAGGCTATAACTTGAACACCAGAAACGCTAGAACTATGAAAGTTGGTATGTCGACTAAGTATGTAAAGACCTATAAAACTGCATACCCCAATTTTCCCCCCAACCCTTCATTACCCCTCAAAAAGTGTTTTTTTGTAAATTACTGTATCTTCAAAACTATAAAAGATACGGACCTGAAATTTTGTATGTAGACTCAGTAAATACATGTCCTTAAAACTGCATACCAGAAAATACCCATTTGTATTTTTGACTACCCCTCAAAAACCACCAAACTTACATTTTTTGTAAATTTCACATTTTTTTTACAAAAATGTGTATACCTCCACAACTATAACAGATACGAAATTGAAACTTTGTATGCAGACTTCATAGATGTATGTCTTTAAAACTGCATACCAAATTTTCCCCCCAACCCTTCATTACCCCTCAAAAAGTGTTTTTTTGTAAATTACTGTATCTTCAAAACTATAAAAGATACGGACCTGAAATTTTGTATGTAGACTCAGTAAATACATGTCCTTAAAACTGCATACCAGAAAATACCCATTTGTATTTTTGACTACCCTTCAAAGACCACCAAACTTACATTTTTTGTAAATTTCACTTTTTTTTTACAAAAATTTGTATATCTCCACAACTATAACAGATACGAAATTGAAACTTTGTATGCAGACTTCATAGATGTATGTCTTTAAAACTGCATACTAAATTTTTCCCCCTACCCTTAATAACCCCTTAAATAGTGTTTGCATGTCAAAGCCTACATCTCCGAAATTGTTGAAGGTACCGACCTGAAATTTTGTTCGTAGACAAAGTATATATAACTTCTTAAGACTGCATACCAGAAAATACCATTTTGTATTTGGACTACCCATTAGAGGTCGGCAAACTTAAATTTTGGGTAAATTCCAGTTTATTTTTATTAAAATATGTATATCTCCACAACTATGAAATATACATGTCTGAAATTTTGTATGCAGATTCAGTTAATATACGTCCTTTAACCTGCATACCGAAAAACACCCCTTTATTTCATGGCTTCCCCCTCAGAGATCTACAAACTCGAATTTTTCGAAAATTCCTCACTTTTGACTGATTTTTTATATTTGGAACACCATTTAAATGGGTGAGGGTATGTGCAGGGTATTATATGGATGAGTATACTCAACTATACCGCCCTTACTAGTTTTATATATGTCTATGCATTGTAAAGCTAAGAATTATTTTGATCGGACAATTAAAGGATATTGCAGTTTTAATTGAAAAAAAAAAAATTAAAATTTTGCACAGAAACTTCTTCGACGTAAATAAAGACAGTGTGCGATTCGAGGGCGCAGCCAAGAGGAAGGGTGTTCCACGGCCCTACTTTAGGCACAGATGTACATAGGCTGTCTCTATAATCAGATGTATGAAACAACAAAAGATATTATTCATTTCTTTCATGAATCTGTTATTCAATGACAATATGTGTCGCATATGCACTCATTTTGTAGCACATAAGAGACTTGATGTGAGATTGAGATTTACTTAAAGTTGCCACTGAATAAAAATTTTAAATCACTTTGCCTACGATTGCAACTGTCAAGTTTTTGCTAAATTTCGAGATATTTGCTTTGAAAAGTTTACATAGATAATTGCAATTAATCGTAAAAGTGCTTAGCTTTTGTTTTATTAATTTATCTTTTGATAATTGCTCTAGAACTTCTTTTATCCGTAATGGCCGAGGGTGACCGTGGCCGTGTTTGTCGGATTAAAAAGTTTGACGGTAAATTTAAACAAAAATTATTTTATATATTATTTCTCAAATAAGTTATGTACGTAGACGCATATTTGTGCAAAAATCCATTTTTGAAAATAAATTTAATTTTCAATTTCCTTGACTTTTAGCTTGCAGTTGTATGTTAACAAACCCATATTTCAGTATTTTCTTGGTCCTTTTGTTCCATTTTTTATACCCTGTACATACTGTACCAGGGTATATTGTGTTTGTTTGGCCGAAATGTATGTAACGCAGAGAAGGAGGGGAGGGGGACCCTATAAAGTATATATATTCTTGATCAGGACGACAAGACAAATTGATTAAGCCATGTCCGTCCGTCTGTCCGTCCGTCCGTCCGTCCGTCCTCACCAATGGTTCTCGGAAACTACAAAAGATAGAGACTTGAAATTTGGAGGATAGACTCGTGATGCTCGGCAGCAGATCAAGTTTGAACGGTTTTGAGCCACGCCCACTCCTTCCCGCCCAACCAGCTACGCCCACTTTTTGGAAAGGCTATAACTTGAACACCAGAAACGCTAGAACTATGAAAGTTGGTATGTCGACTAAGTATGTAAAGACCTATAAAACTGCATACCCCAATTTTCCCCCCAACCCTTCATTACCCCTCAAAAAGTGTTTTTTTGTAAATTACTGTATCTTCAAAACTATAAAAGATACGGACCTGAAATTTTGTATGTAGACTCAGTAAATACATGTCCTTAAAACTGCATACCAGAAAATACCCATTTGTATTTTTGACTACCCCTCAAAGACCACCAAACTTACATTTTTTGTAAATTTCACTTTTTTTTTACAAAAATTTGTATATCTCCACAACCATAACAGATACGAAATTGAAACTTTGTATGCAGACTTCATAGATGTATGTCTTTAAAACTGCATACCCCAATTTTCTTCCCAACCTTTCATTACCCCTCAAAAAGTGTTTTTTTGTAAATTACTGTATCTTCAAAACATAAAAGTACGGACATCTCAGATACCAAAACTGCTACCAGAACCCTTTTTTTTGTAAACACATTACATTGTAATCACATTACAGATACTACAACTTCAGATACAAAACTGTATCAACTTCATAGTGTATGTCTTTAAAACTGATACACCTGAAATTTTGTATGTAGACTCAGTAAATACATGTCCTTAAACTGCATACCAGAAAATACCCATTTGTATTTTTGACTACCCCTCAAAGACCACCAAACTTACATTTTTTGTAAATTTCACTTTTTTTTTACAAAAATTTGTATATCTCCACAACTATAACAGATACGAAATTGAAACTTTGTATGCAGACTTCATAGATGTATGTCTTTAAAACTGCATACCAAATTTTTCCCCCTACCCTTAATAACCCCTTAAATAGTGTTTACATGTCAAAGCCTACATCTCCGAAATTGTTGAAGGTACCGACCTGAAATTTTGTTCGTAGACAAAGTATATATAACTTCTTAAGACTGCGTACCAGAAAATACCATTTTGTATTTGGACTACCCATTAGAGGTCGGCAAACTTAAATTTTGGGTAAATTCCAGTTTATTTTTATTAAAATATGTATATCTCCACAACTATGAAATATACATGTCTGAAATTTTGTATGCAGATTCAGTTAATATACGTCCTTTAACCTGCATACCGAAAAACACCCCTTTATTTCATGGCTTCCCCCTCAGAGATCTACAAACTCGAATTTTTCGAAAATTCCTCACTTTTGACTGATTTTTTATATTTGGAACACCATTTAAATGGGTGAGGGTATGTGCAGGGTATTATATGGATGAGTATACTCAACTATACCGCCCTTACTAGTTTTATATAGTCTATGTCATTGTGATGCTAGAATATTTTGACGGACAGTTATAGTATATTGCAGTACTTCATTGAGAATCAAATATTGAAATTTCATTGAGATTCTTGGACATATATGAAGACGGTGCCTGCGATTCAAAAGCGCAGCCAAGAGGAAGAGTATGCACAGTTTATATCTTTAGTGCAAGATATACATAGGTTGTCTCTACAATCAGACGTATGAAATCTAATACTTGATATTGATTCATTTCGTTCATGAATCTGTTATTCAATAACAATATGTGTCGCGTATGCACTCATATTGCTAACACATAAGATACTTGATCTGAGATTGAGATCTACTTAAAGTTGCTACTGCATGAAATTTCAGATCACTTTGCAAACGATTGCAACCAAGTTTTTGCTATATTACGAGAAATTTGCTTTTATAAGTTTTCATCAGATAATTGCAATTAATACGTAAAGTGCCAGCTTCCGTTTTCTAATTTGTCTTTAGATAATGTGCTCTAGAACTTCATTACCATAATTTTCAAGCTTGTACCGTCGTCGTGTTTATCATAAAAAGTTTCATTTTACATAAATTATTTTAGTCGTATTAAATCTATACAAGTTATGTACTAAACGCAGTAGCCGTGCAATAAATGTCTGAAATTTCAATTAAAATTTGCAATTACCTGGAACTGTTAGCTTGCCATTGTATGATGAACAAGCCCATAGAGATCAGCAAAGTCTTAATTCTTTGTAAGTTACACTTTTTATACCCTGTACATACTGTACCAGGGTATATTGTGTTTGTTTGGCCGAAATGTATGTAACGCAGAGAAGGAGGGAGGGGGACCCTATAAAGTATATATATTCTTGATCAGGACGACAAGACAAATTGATTAAGCCATGTCCGTCCGTCTGTCCGTCCGTCCGTCCGTCCGTCCGTGCCTCACCAATGGTTCTCGGAAACTATAAAAGATAGAGACTTGAAATTTGGAGGATAGACTCGTGATGCTCGGCAGCAGATCAAGTTTGAACGGTTTTGAGCCACGCCCACTCCTTCCCGCCCAACCAGCTACGCCCACTTTTTGGAAAGGCTATAACTTGAACACCAGAAACGCTAGAACTATGAAAGTTGGTATGTCGACTAAGTATGTAAAGACCTATAAAACTGCATACCCCAATTTTCTTCCCAACCTTTCATTACCCCTCAAAAAGTGTTTTTTTGTAAATTACTGTATCTTCAAAACTATAAAAATGGTGTATGTAGACTCAGTAAATATATGTCCTTAAAACTGCATACCAGAAAATACCCATTTGTATTTTTGACTACCCCTCAAAAACCACCAAACTTACATTTTTTGTAAATTTCACATTTTTTTTACAAAAATGTGTATACCTCCACAACTATAACAGATACGAAATTGAAACTTTGTATGCAGACTTCATAGATGTATGTCTTTAAAACTGCATACCAAATTTTCCCCCCAACCCTTCATTACCCCTCAAAAAGTGTTTTTTTGTAAATTACTGTATCTTCAAAACTATAAAAGATACGGACCTGAAATTTTGTATGTAGACTCAGTAAATATATGTCCTTAAAACTGCATACCAGAAAATACCCATTTGTATTTTTGACTACCCCTCAAAAACCACCAAACTTACATTTTTTGTAAATTTCACTTTTTTTTTACAAAAATTTGTATATCTCCACAACTATAACAGATACGAAATTGAAACTTTGTATGCAGACTTCATAGATGTATGTCTTTAAAACTGCATACTAACTTTTTCCCCCTACCCTTAATAACCCCTTAAATAGTGTTTGCATGTCAAAGCCTACATCTCCGAAATTGTTGAAGGTACCGACCTGAAATTTTGTTCGTAGACAAAGTATATATAACTTCTTAAGACTGCATACCAGAAAATACCATTTTGTATTTGGACTACCCATTAAAGGTCGGCAAACTTAAATTTTGGGTAAATTCCAGTTTATTTTCATTAAAATATGTATATCTCCACAACTATGAAATATACATGTCTGAAATTTTGTATGCAGATTCAGTTAATATACGTCCTTTAACCTGCATACCGAAAAACACCCCTTTATTTCATGGCTTCCCCCTCAGAGATCTACAAACTCGAATTTTTCGAAAATTCCTCACTTTTGACTGATTTTTTATATTTGGAACACCATTTAAATGGGTGAGGGTATGTGCAGGGTATTATATGGTTGAGTATACTCAACTATACCGCCCTTACTAGTTTATTTTCTGCGAAATTAGGGTGCTGAATATTTTAATTCGTATTCATGTTCCTAGAATCAATAGTCTGCAAGTTTTATCAGATTGAACTACTGAAACTGTTACTGCCTATACAAATATGAACTAAGCAGTACAGTAGTCATAAATTTAAATCGTCGCGAGGAAAACTTTTTCGTTTTGACGAATCGCTTGAAACTTGATAGTGATGTCGATGACCGTCGGTCAAAACTATTTCGATATCAGAATGGCCGTGGCAGCCCCACATATGACCAAGACCAATAGTTTCCATGTATCAGTAGGAGAGCTTTTTCGCTAGTTCCGAAGCTATAGATCCTGAAACTTTGCACAGATTGTATCTTATTACGATAACACATTTGGTCCTAGAATCAGTCGAGATCGGACCACTGGAACTGGTATCTACCATACTAAAAGAAGAAGATAAAGACAAACTTCATTACATTGTTTGAATCGACTTGTCTGTTTACAAAGATAGTGCTCATTTTTAAGTTTTTAGTTGTATGGGTCGTACCAGACCTTAATGCCTGAATTTTTATAGAATTCTGGATTTTAGTCAGGCACTAATAAAAGCACGTAATAGCAAAGTTTGGTTCGCTTATATTGAAGAACAAAAAAGTTTTTCTGAACAAAAACAGTATTTTTAACCGATCGTTCTAGGGAGCTATATGCTATTGTCTTTAAGCAAAAACATCATTCTTGAACGATCGTTCCTATGGAAGCTATATGCTATAGTCAATCCGATCAAACTGAATTTTACATACCAAATACGCTGAAAGGCAGAAGAAAATTTTCTACGTTTCAAATTTTTTTGCTAGACTTCAAAACTCTGGCTGGAAATCTGCATATAAATACAGACAGACGGACAGACGGACAAACTGGTTATTGTCGAACTCGTCTTGTCATGCTGATCAAGAATATATATTATTATATGTCGGAAATGTTCTCTCTTCACTGGCGTTGCAAACTTCATGACAAAGTTAATCATACTCTTTTTGCAATGAGTATAACAACGAAAACTGATCTGTAGGCTATGTGGACAAAAAGAAATAAGATTCCAAAAATAAAATGGGTGTACCACAAAAGGTGTCGTGAAGAGTATACATCTTCGGCAAGGCCGAAGATTACGTCCTTACTGGTTTTCTTTTTATTTTAAATTTGCTAAATTATTATAATTAGTAATCCATTCTCTTTATATAAGATCTAACAATAATTCATAGCGAACTCTTATTAATAACTATTAATTAACAAGTGTCACATGAACTATATTTATGATACCACGTTCCCTAGGATTCTATCGCTGGGTTTGGTAGATACATTGCGTCGAAGACGGGATTACGGTTGCGCATATCTGGTTAGAACCTCTTCGCGAGATGAGTTAGGGTGCGACTGAAACGCTTGTCAAATGAACTTTACTTTGTGTGCTAGCTTTTACATACGTATTTACTGGTGGAATGTTTTAGTCTTTTTATACCCTGTACATACTGTACCAGGGTATATTGTGTTTGTTTGGCCGAAATGTATGTAACGCAGAGAAGGAGGGGAGGGGGACCCTATAAAGTATATATATTCTTGATCAGGACGACAAGACAAATTGATTAAGCCATGTCCGTCCGTCTGTCCGTCCTGTCCGTCCGTCCTCACCAATGGTTCTCGGAAACTACAAAAGATAGAGACTTGAAATTTGGAGGATAGACTCGTGATGCTCGGCAGCAGATCAAGTTTGAACGGTTTTGAGCCACGCCCACTCCTTCCCGCCCAACCAGCTACGCCCACTTTTTGGAAAGGCTATAATTTGAACACCAGAAATGCTAGAACTATGAAAGTTGGTATGTCGATTAAGTATGTAAAGACCTATAAAACTGCATACCCCAATTTTCCCCCAAACCCTTCATTACCCCTCAAAAAGTGTTTTTTTGTAAATTACTGTATCTTCAAAACTATAAAAGATACGGACCTGAAATTTTGTATGTAGACTCAGTAAATACATGTCCTTAAAACTGCATACCAGAAAGTACCCATTTGTATTTTTGACTACCCCTCAAAGACCACCAAACTTACATTTTTTGTAAATTTCACTTTTTTTTTACAAAAATTTGTATATCTCCACAACTATAACAGATACGAAATTGAAACTTTGTATGCAGACTTCATAGATGTATGTCTTCAAAACTGCATACCCCAATTTTCCCCCAACCCTTCATTACCCCTCAAAAAGTGTTTTTTTGTAAATTACTGTATCTTCAAAAGTATAAAAGATACGGACCTGAAATTTTGTATGTAGACTCAGTAAATACATGTCCTTAAAACTGCATACGTGCTGAAATTTTAAAGTTAGTAATTCAGTGTCCCTAGATCAAATGTCTGCAAGTTTCATTGAGATCGGACTACTGAAACTGGTACCTGCCATACAAAATGAAGAAGAGGAAGAGTAGCAAAATTTAAATCGTTGTGCGGAAAACTTTTTTGTTTCTTAACTAATCGCCTTGAAATTTAATACTTATGTTGATGATGTGGTTTAAAAGCTATTTTGATATCAAAATGGCCGTGGCACCCCCACATATGACCAAAACCAATAGTTCCCATGTATCTAGTAGGGGAGCTATTTTCGGCTATGCCGAAACTTATATACTCTTGCAAACGTTTTCACAATTATTCTTATTAGAAAATCCTTTTTTAATTTTCCAATAAGAATCATATACGTAGCCACGCCCATTTTCTAATTTGTCTTTAAGAAGGCAATGTAGTCAAACTTCATTACATTTTTCAATCTTGTATCTCGTCTGTTTACAAAGAAGTCTCATTTTTAAGTTTTTAGTTGTATGGGTGGTACCACGCCCTTATGTCCGATTTTTATAGAATTCTGGATTTTAGTCAGGCACTAATAAAAGCACGTAATAGCAAAGTTTGGTTTGCTTATATTGAAGAACAAAAAAGTTTTTCTAACAAAAACAGTATTTTTAACCGATCGTTCCTATGGGAGCTATATGCTATTTTGCTTTTAAGCAAAAACATCATTTTTGAACGATCGTTCCTATGGGAGCTATATGCTATAGTCATCCGATCAAACTGAATTTTACATACCAAATACCTGCAAGGAGAAGAAAATTTTCTACGTTTAAATTTTTTTGCTAACTTTAAAACTCTGGCTGGAAATCGCATTGAAACAGACAGACAGACAGACGGACAGACGGACAACGTAATTTGAACTCGTCTCGTCGTGCTGATCAAGAATATATATACTTTATATCGTCGGAAATGTCTCCTTCACTGCGTTGCAAACTTCATGACAAAGTTAATATACTCTTTTTGCAAGAGTATAACAACGAAAACTGATCTGTAGGCTATGTGGACAAAAAGAAATAAGATTCCAAAAATAAAATAGGAGTACCACAAAAGGTGTCGTGAAGAGTATACATCTTCGGCAAGGCCGAAGATTACGTCCTTACTGGTTTTTTTTTTTTTTTAAACTTGCTAATTATATATTGAATCTTCTCTTTATATAAGACTAACAATAATTATACAACTCTTATTAATAACTATTAATTAACAGTTCACATGAACTATATATGATACCACGTCCCTAGGATCTATCGCTGGGTTGGTAGATCATTGCGTCGAAGGCGGGATCGGTTGCGCAATCTGGTTAGACCTCTCGCGAGATGGTTAGGGTGCGACGAAAGCTTGTCAAAGAACTTTACTTTGTGTGCTGCTTTTACATCTTTGACTGGTGGAATGTTTAAGTCTTTTTATACCCTGTACATACTGTACCAGGGTATATTGTGTTTGTTTGGCCGAAATGTATGTAACGCAGAGAAGGAGGGGAGGGGGACCCTATAAAGTATATATATTCTTGATCAGGACGACAAGACAAATTGATTAAGCCATGTCCGTCCGTCCGTCCTCACCAATGGTTCTCGGAAACTACAAAAGATAGAGACTTGAAATTTGGAGGATAGACTCGTGATGCTCGGCAGCAGATCAAGTTTGAACGGTTTTGAGCCACGCCCACTCCTTCCCGCCCAACCAGCTACGCCCACTTTTTGGAAAGGCTATAATTTGAACACCAGAAATGCTAGAACTATGAAAGTTGGTATGTCGATTAAGTATGTAAAGACCTATAAAACTGCATACCCCAATTTTCCCCCAAACCCTTCATTACCCCTCAAAAAGTGTTTTTTTGTAAATTACTGTATCTTCAAAACTATAAAAGATACGGACCTGAAATTTTGTATGTAGGACTCAGTAAATACATGTCCTTAAAACTGCATACCAGAAAATACCCATTTGTATTTTTGACTACCCCTCAAAGACCACCAAACTTACATTTTTTGTAAATTTCACTTTTTTTTTACAAAAATTTGTATATCTCCACAACTATAACAGATACGAAATTGAAACTTTGTATGCAGACTTCATAGATGTATGTCTTCAAAACTGCATACCCCAATTTTCCCCCCAACCCTTCATTACCCCTCAAAAAGTGTTTTTTTGTAAATTACTGTATCTTCAAAACTATAAAAGATACGGACCTGAAATTTTGTATGTAGACTCAGTAAATACATGTCCTTAAAACTGCATACCAGAAAATACCCATTTGTATTTTTGACTACCCTCAAAGACCACCAAACTTACATTTTTTGTAAATTTCACTTTTTTTTTACAAAAATTTGTATATCTCCACAACTATAACAGATACGAAATTGAAACTTTGTATGCAGACTTCATAGATGTATGTCTTTAAAACTGCATACCCCAATTTTCCCCCCAACCCTTCATTACCCCTCAAAAAGTGTTTTTTTGTAAATTACTGTATCTTCAAAACTATAAAAGATACGGACCTGAAATTTTGTATGTAGACTCAGTAAATACATGTCCTTAAAACTGCATACCAGAAAATACCCATTTGTATTTTTGACTACCCCTCAAAGACCACCAAACTTACATTTTTTGTAAATTTCACTTTTTTTTTACAAAAATTTGTATATCTCCACAACTATAACAGATACGAAATTGAAACTTTGTATGCAGACTTCATAGATGTATGTCTTTAAAACTGCATACCCCAATTTTTCCCCCAACCCTTCATTACCCCTCAAAAAGTGTTTTTTTGTAAATTACTGTATCTTCAAAACTATAAAAGATACGGACCTGAAATTTTGTATCGTAGACTCAGTAAATACATGTCCTTAAGACTGCATACTCAGAAAATACCATTTGTGTATTTGGACTACCCATTCAGAGATCGACTACTGAAACTTACATGCCTACAATTGGAAAGTAAAGTTGCAAGATTTAAATGTTGTGCTGAAAACTGTTTGTCTTAACTAACTTGAAATTGAAATGTACGATGTGCTTAAAAGCTATTTTGTATTACAAATTCATGTTACTATACGTCCTCTAAACTGCATACCGAAATAACACCCCTGTGATTTCCGTGTTTGCCAGATTCAGAGTCTACATAACTACGAATTCTTTCAAACTATTCCTCACTGTTATGACGCATTCTTTATATCTTGGCAACACCCATTTAAATGAGTCTAGGGTCAATGTACTTGATATTATTTGCTTGAGTAAATACCCACACTTATATCGGCCCTGTATTTGTTATACCCTGTACATACTGTACCAGGGTATATTGTGTTTGTTTGGCCGAAATGTATGTAACGCAGAGAAGGAGGGGAGGGGGACCCTATAAAGTATATATATTCTTGATCAGGACGACAAGACAAATTGATTAAGCCATGTCCGTCCGTCTGTCCGTCCGTCCGTCCGTCCGTCCTCACCAATGGTTCTCGGAAACTATAAAAGATAGAGACTTGAAATTTGGAGGATAGACTCGTGATGCTCGGCAGCAGATCAAGTTTGAACGGTTTTGAGCCACGCCCACTCCTTCCCGCCCAACCAGCTACGCCCACTTTTTGGAAAGGCTATAACTTGAACACCAGAAACGCTAGAACTATGAAAGTTGGTATGTCGACTAAGTATGTAAAGACCTATAAAACTGCATACCCCAATTTTCCCCCAACCCTTCATTACCCCTCAAAAAGTGTTTTTTTGTAAATTACTGTATCTTCAAAACTATAAAAGATACGGACCTGAAATTTTGTATGTAGACTCAGTAAATACATGTCCTTAAAACTGCATACCAGAAAATACCCATTTGTATTTTTGACTACCCCTCAAAGACCACCAAACTTACATTTTTTGTAAATTTCACTTTTTTTTTACAAAAATTTGTATATCTCCACAACTATAACAGATACGAAATTGAAACTTTGTATGCAGACTTCATAGATGTATGTCTTGAAAACTGCATACCCCAATTTTCCCCCCAACCTTTCATTACCCCTCAAAAAGTGTTTTTTTGTAAATTACTGTATCTTCAAAACTATAAGAGATACGGACCTGAAATTTTGTATGTAGACTCAGTAAATACATGTCCTTAAAACTGCATACCAGAAAATACCCATTTGTATTTTTGACTACCCCTCAAAGACCACCAAACTTACATTTTTTGTAAATTTCACTTTTTTTTTACAAAAATTTGTATATCTCCACAACTATAACAGATACGAAATTGAAACTTTGTATGCAGACTTCATAGATGTATGTCTTTAAAACTGCATACCCCAATTTTTCCCCCCTACCCTTAATAACCCCTCAAATAGTGTTTGCATGTCAAAGCCTACATCTCCGAAAATTGTTGAAGGTACGGACCTGAAATTTTGTTCGTAGACAAAGTATATATAACTTCTTAGGACTGCATACCAGAAAATACCATTTTGTATTTGGACTACCCATTAGAGGTCGGCAAACTTAAATTTTGGGTAAATTCCAGTTTATTTTTATTAAAATATGTATATCTCCACAACTATGAAATATACATGTCTGAAATTTTGTATGCAGATTCAGTTAATATACGTCCTTTAAACTGCATACCGAAAAACACCTCTTTATTTCATGGCTTCCCCCTCAGAGATCTACAAACTCGAATTTTTCGAAAATTCTTCACTTTTGACTGATTTTTTATATTTGGAACACCATTTAAATGGGTGAGGGTATGTGCAGGGTATTATATGGTTGAGTATACTCAACTATACCGCCCTTACTAGTTTATTTCTGAAGTTAGGGTGCTGAAATTTTAAAGTTAGTAATTCAGTGTCCCTAGATCAAATGTCTGCAAGTTTCATTGAGATCGGACTACTGAAACTGGTACCTGCCATACAAAATGAAGAAGAGGAAGAGTAGCAAAATTTAAATCGTTGTGCGGAAAACTTTTTTGTTTCTTAACTAATCGCCTTGAAATTTAATACTTATGTTGATGATGTGGTTTAAAAGCTATTTTGATATCAAAATGGCCGTGGCACCCCCACATATGACCAAAACCAATAGTTCCCATGTATCTAGTAGGGGAGCTATTTTCGGCTATGCCGAAACTTATATACTCTTGCAAACGTTTTCACAATTATTCTTATTAGAAAATCCTTTTTTAATTTTCCAATAAGAATCATATACGTAGCCACGCCCATTTTCTAATTTGTCTTTAAGAAGGCAATGTAGTCAAACTTCATTACATTTTTCAATCTTGTATCTCGTCTGTTTACAAAGAAGTCTCATTTTTAAGTTTTTAGTTGTATGGGTGGTACCACGCCCTTATGTCCGATTTTTATAGAATTCTGGATTTTAGTCAGGCACTAATAAAAGCACGTAATAGCAAAGTTTGGTTTGCTTATATTGAAGAACAAAAAAGTTTTTCTAACAAAAACAGTATTTTTAACCGATCGTTCCTATGGGAGCTATATGCTATTTTGCTTTTAAGCAAAAACATCATTTTTGAACGATCGTTCCTATGGGAGCTATATGCTATAGTCATCCGATCAAACTGAATTTTACATACCAAATACCTGCAAGGAGAAGAAAATTTTCTACGTTTAAATTTTTTTGCTAACTTTAAAACTCTGGCTGGAAATCGCATTGAAACAGACAGACAGACAGACGGACAGACGGACAACGTAATTTGAACTCGTCTCGTCGTGCTGATCAAGAATATATATACTTTATATCGTCGGAAATGTCTCCTTCACTGCGTTGCAAACTTCATGACAAAGTTAATATACTCTTTTTGCAAGAGTATAACAACGAAAACTGATCTGTAGGCTATGTGGACAAAAAGAAATAAGATTCCAAAAATAAAATAGGAGTACCACAAAAGGTGTCGTGAAGAGTATACATCTTCGGCAAGGCCGAAGATTACGTCCTTACTGGTTTTTTTTTTTTTTTAAACTTGCTAATTATATATTGAATCTTCTCTTTATATGAGACTAACAATAATTATACAACTCTTATTAATAACTATTAATTAACAGTTCACATGAACTATAATATGATACCACGTCCCTAGGATCTATCGCTGGGTTGGTAGATCATTGCGTCGAAGGCGGGATCGGTTGCGCAATCTGGTTAGACCTCTCGCGAGATGGTTAGGGTGCGACGAAAGCTTGTCAAAGAACTTTACTTTGTGTGCTGCTTTTACATCTTTGACTGGTGGAATGTTTAAGTCTTTTTATACCCTGTACATACTGTACCAGGGTATATTGTGTTTGTTTGGCCGAAATGTATGTAACGCAGAGAAGGAGGGGAGGGGGACCCTATAAAGTATATATATTCTTGATCAGGACGACAAGACAAATTGATTAAGCCAGCGGTGTCCGTCCGTCCGTCCTCACCAATGGTTCTCGGAAACTACAAAAGATAGAGACTTGAAATTTGGAGGATAGACTCGTGATGCTCGGCAGCAGATCAAGTTTGAACGGTTTTGAGCCACGCCCACTCCTTCCCGCCCAACCAGCTACGCCCACTTTTTGGAAAGGCTATAACTTGAACACCAGAAACGCTAGAACTATGAAAGTTGGTATGTCGACTAAGTATGTAAAGACCTATAAAACTGCATACCCCAATTTTCCCCCCAACCCTTCATTACCCCTCAAAAAGTGTTTTTTTGTAAATTACTGTATCTTCAAAACTATAAAAGATACGGACCTGAAATTTTGTATGTAGACTCAGTAAATACATGTCCTTAAAACTGCATACCAGAAAATACCCATTTGTATTTTTGACTACCCCTCAAAGACCACCAAACTTACATTTTTTGTAAATTTCACTTTTTTTTTACAAAAATTTGTATATCTCCACAACTATAACAGATACGAAATTGAAACTTTGTATGCAGACTTCATAGATGTATGTCTTCAAAACTGCATACCCCAATTTTCCCCCCAACCCTTCATTACCCCTCAAAAAGTGTTTTTTTGTAAATTACTGTATCTTCAAAACTATAAAAGATACGGACCTGAAATTTTGTATGTAGACTCAGTAAATACATGTCCTTAAAACTGCATACCAGAAAATACCCATTTGTATTTTTGACTACTCCTCAAAGACCACCAAACTTACATTTTCTGTAAATTTCACTTGAGATCGGACTACTGAAATTTGTGTATCTGCCACTACAATAACGATACGAAGAGTGAAGACTTTGTATGCAAAATTCATAGATCGTATGTGCTGGAAAACTGCTTATTCAATGTTTCCCTAACCCTCAATACGCCTCAAAATTTAATGTTTATGTCAATGACTGTGGTCTTCAAAAGCTATTTAAGATATCGGACCTGAAATTTGGCCGTAGACCCAGTACATATGACCTTAAAACTGCATATCAGAAATTACCCATGTATGTATTTGGGAGCTACCCTCAGAGCTATGCCGAAACTTACATACTCTTGCAAACGTTTTCACAATTATTTTTACTAGAAAATCTTTATATCTTCACAACTATAACAGATACGAATCATGAAACTTTGTATGCCGACTTTCATAATTATGTCTTTAAAACTGCATACGCAGTCAAACTTCATTACATTTCTTCAACTCTTGTATCTACGTCTGTTTACAAAGAGTCTCATTTTTAAGTTTTATTGTATGTGGTACACCCCTTATGTACGATATGAATTCTGGATATTATCAGGCACTATAATAGACTATAGCAAATTTGCTTGCTTATACTGAAGAACCATAAATTTTTCCAATAGAAATAGTATTTTTAACGACTTCTATGAGACTAATGTATTTTGCTTTTAGCAAAGACTCTTTTTGAACGACGTCTATAGACTATATGCTATAGCATCCGATCGAAGACTTTACATACCAAATCTGCAAGGAAAGATGTTCTACGTTTGAACTTTTTTCTAACTTTAAAACTCTGTCTAAATGCTTGAGACTGTCAGACCATACGATACGACAACGTATTTGACAGCTCGTATGCTGAAATTATATGCTTATGCAAAGTGTCTACTTCTTAGACTCTACAAAGTTACTATTCTTTTTGCAAGAGTATAACAACGAAAACTGATCTGTAGGCTATGTGGACAAAAAGAAATAAGATTCCAAAAATAAAATAGGAGTACCACAAAATTCGTGAAGAGTATACATCTTCGGCAAGGCCGAAGATTACGTCCTTACTGGTATTTCTTTTTTAAACTTGCTAATTATTTATTGAATCTTCTCTTTATATAAGACTAACAATAATTATACAACTCTTATTAATAACTATTAATTAACAGTTCACATGAACTATATATGATACCACGTCCTTAGGATCTATCGCTGGGTTGGTAGATCATTGCGTCGAAGGCGGGATCGGTTGCGCAATCTGGTTAGACCTCTCGCGAGATGGTTAGGGTGCGACGAAAGCTTGTCAAAGAACTTTACTTTGTGTGCTGCTTTTACATCTTTGACTGGTGGAATGTTTAAGCTTTTTATACCCTGTACATACTGTACCAGGGTATATTGTGTTTGTTTGGCCGAAATGTATGTAACGCAGAGAAGGAGGGGAGGGGGACCCTATAAAGTATATATATTCTTGATCAGGACGACAAGACAAATTGATTAAGCCATGTCCGTCCGTCTGTCTGTCCGTCCGTCCGTCCGCTCCTCACCAATGGTTCTCGGAAACTATAAAAGATAGAGACTTGAAATTTGGAGGATAGACTCGTGATGCTCGGCAGCAGATCAAGTTTGAACGGTTTTGAGCCACGCCCACTCCTTCCCGCCCAACCAGCTACGCCCACTTTTTGGAAAGGCTATAACTTGAACACCAGAAACGCTAGAACTATGAAAGTTGGTATGTCGACTAAGTATGTAAAGACCTATAAAACTGCATACCCCAATTTTCCCCCAACCCTTCATTACCCCTCAAAAAGTGTTTTTTTGTAAATTACTGTATCTTCAAAACTATAAAAGATACGGACCTGAAATTTTGTATGTAGACTCAGTAAATACATGTCCTTAAAACTGCATACCAGAAAATACCCATTTGTATTTTTGACTACCCCTCAAAGACCACCAAACTTACATTTTTTGTAAATTTCACTTTTTTTTTACAAAAATTTGTATATCTCCACAACTATAACAGATACGAAATTGAAACTTTGTATGCAGACTTCATAGATGTATGTCTTTAAAACTGCATACCCCAATTTTCCCCCAACCCTTCATTACCCCTCAAAAAGTGTTTTTTTGTAAATTACTGTATCTTCAAAACTATAAAAGATACGGACCTGAAATTTTGTATGTAGACTCAGTAAATACATGTCCTTAAAACTGCATACCAGAAAATACCCATTTGTATTTTTGACTACCCCTCAAAGACCACCAAACTTACATTTTTTGTAAATTTCACTTTTTTTTTACAAAAATTTGTATATCTCCACAACTATAACAGATACGAAATTGAAACTTTGTATGCAGACTTCATAGATGTATGTCTTTAAAACTGCATACCCCAATTTTCCCCCCAACCCTTCATTACCCCTCAAAAAGTGTTTTTTTGTAAATTACTGTATCTTCAAAACTATAAAAGATACGGACCTGAAATTTTGTATGTAGACTCAGTAAATACATGTCCTTAAAACTGCATACCAGAAAATACCCATTTGTATTTTTGACTACCCCTCAAAGACCACCAAACTTAAATTTTTTGTAAATTTCACTTTTTTTTTACAAAAATTTGTATATCTCCACAACTATAACAGATACGAAATTGAAACTTTGTATGCAGACTTCATAGATGTATGTCTTTAAAACTGCATACCAACTTTTTCCCCCTTACCCTTAATTACCCCTCAAATAGTGTTTGCATGTCAAAGCCTACATCTCCGAAATTGTTGAAGGTACGGACCTGAAATTTTGTTCGTAGACAAAGTATATATAACTTCTTAAGACTGCATACCAGAAAATACCATTTTGTATTTGGACTACCCATTAGAGGTCGGCAAACTTAAATTTTGGGTAAATTCCAGTTTATTTTTATTAAAATATGTATATCTCCACAACTATGAAATATACATGTCTGAAATTTTGTATGCAGATTCAGTTAATATACGTCCTTTAAACTGCATACCGAAAAACACCTCTTTATTTCATGGCTTCCCCCTCAGAGATCTACAAACTCGAATTTTTCGAAAATTCCTCACTTTTGACTGATTTTTTATATTTGGAACACCACTTAAATGGGTGAGGGTATGTGCAGGGTATTATATGATTGAGTATACTCAACTATACCGCCCTTACTAGTTTTGAATGTTTTCGTTTCGAACATACCACGGCGCCCCGGTGATGGTTCTCAGGATTTTTGACTGGGCCCTCTGGACAATGTCAATATTGCTGTTGCTGGCACTCCCCCATAGCTGAGAGCCATATGTCCATATAGGTTTTAGCACAGAATTGTAGAGCAAGACCTTGAGGTCAAGACAAAGGGGCGAGCGAGCGTTGATTAGCCAATGAAGGCTGTTTAGGGTAAAAGTAACGTGCTTGCATTTTTGTTCATTTAGTTTTATTTGCCAATCCGACAGCCATTTATCTACGTTGGCCAGATGAAGACTTAATTGTGCAGATGCTTGCATTGGGCATTTTGAGCGGCTGAGAAAAGCTGAATCATCGACAAAAGTAGATGATGTTAGTCGCCTGTTTGTTGGGATGTCTGCTGTGTATATGACATATAGTGTTGGCCCAAGCACACTGCCTTGTGGATATCCAGCTCCGATATTGTGGTCGTCGGACGTAGTTGTATTACACCTTACTACAAATTTTCCACCGAAGAGGTATGTCTTTAAAAGCTTATGTGTGTTTTTGGGAAGCGATGTTTTGATTTTTTACATAAGACCTTCTAACCAAACTCTATCGAATGCTTGAGAGACATCCAGAAATATTGCTGTGCAGTATTCTCGATTTTCGAATGCGTTTCTTATTTCCGATGTTATACTTCACTTGCTCAATATTTCCATGTTTTTCGCGAAAGCCGAATTGATGCGATGGGATTTTGTAGTGCATTCTTAAAAATGGATTTATCCGGGTCAGCAAGCATTTTTCAAAAAGTTTGCATAAGCACGATAGTAGACTTATAGGACTGTACGATGAGGCAATTGTGTGATCTTTTCCTGGTTTTGGTATCATTATGATGATTGACTTTTTCCATCTCTCTGGAAAGTGCCCAAGTTTTGTGATGGCATTGAAGAGCTGGGTGATAGTGCCAACGGCACAATACGGGAGCTCAATAATCATTTTTAAAGTTATTAGGTCGCAGCCTGGTGATTTTTTCGGGTTTAGTTGCTTTTTAATGATGTTAATGATTTCGTTTGGGTTAAACTCGATTGGCTCATGTTCAACTTCAGAATCATTTGTTAAAGACGGTAGTGATAAACCTGTTTGTGGGGGGATTTGGTTGAAACACATTTTTAAGATGAGCGGCAAATGTGCTGGCTCAATCTTCATCACTGCGGGCCCAGTCGCCTACGGAATTTTTTATAGGCATCACCGTTTCTGTCGGCGTGCTAAGACTTGAGTGTGCTTTCCATAGTGAATTTTTTGTGCAGGAAGTTGATGATTTCTCTAAATAGCGTCGTTGCGCATACGCTTCTTCTTGCTTTAAAGCTCTGCTGAGTTTGCGTGTAGCATCTTTTAACCTTTGCTGTGTACATGGCGATCTGTATGATTGCCATTCTCGCCGAAGGCGTCGCTTTTCGAGGACGAGCTGCTCGATTTGCAACAGGACGTACAAGTGACGTGAAAAGAATTTTAGTGATATAAGGGTCCTTGAATTCGTTAGACCAACGTTTGATAAATCCAAAAACGCCCTTCGCCTTATTGACGACTGTTGAGATTTGTTGGATGAAGCTGAGTTTGGGGTCAAAGAGAACACCTAAATCATTAAAATTTGAGATTCGTTCCAGTTGGACATTATCAATCGAGTAAGTAAACAAGTGGGGATTACAACGATGATAAGTCATATATTTGCATTTAGAGCAATTGAGCAAAAGCAAATTAAGTGAACACCAAGAGTGCAGAGAGTTCAGATCCTCCTGCAATAGGCCATGAGAAGCAGGATCCTTATAAGAAAGACACAACTTAACATCATCAGCGTACATAAGTACCCGTGAGTGTGATATCGACAAGGGCAGATCGTTAACGAAAAGATTAAACAAAAGAGGACCGAGGTGACTTCCCTGAGGGACACCAGAAGTAACTTGAACAAACTCGGATGCAGAAGATCTAAGCAACACTCGTTGAGACCTGTTTGTTAAGTAAGATTTTATCCAAACTAAAAGATATGGTGGAAAGCCTTAAAGACTCAATTTCAATAAGAGCAAATCGTGGTTAACCGAGTCAAAAGCTTTACTGAAGTCAGTATATATGATATCAGTTTGAGATTGATTAACAAAACCACTATTTACCAAACATGTGAATTCAAGAAGTTTGGTACAAGCTGACTTCATTTTTAAGAACCCATGCTAAGAAGGAGACATTACAGACAAACATTGGTGTTCCAAGCTTGCAATAATAATCTTTTCAAAAAGTTTGGGGATAGCAGACAATTTGGATATGCCTCTATAGTTGGATAGATCGGACTTATTACCCTTTTTGTGAAGAAGAATTATAAAAGATTCCTTCTAACTAGAGGAAAATGAGGCATTAATAAGCGACAAGCTGAAAAGCTTCCATAAAGGCTTGCACAGTGAATTCGCACATTTTTTTAATACGCAACCAGGTACATTATCTGGGCCAGGGGAAAACGAACTTTTAACAGCCGATAGATTTTTTAAAACCATATCTTGATTAAAAACAGGGGAAGCAAAGCCATTGATAGAGCTTATTGAGTATGGGTATGAGATTCCCGAGAATGATAAGGACGAATAAGTTGTTTGGAAGAACTCGGCAAACAAATTTGAAATTCCCTGATCATCGGAGGACGACTTGACATCTAAGAAGAATGACGATGGATACAACGCCGTTCTGCGCTTAGAATTCACAAATTTGTAGGATGAGTTAGGATCGCGTGAAAATTCTCTTTTGCATCGACCCAAGTAGTTTTTGTAGCAAATGCTATTAAGCGAGAAAAACTGTGATCGAACTATTGAATATCTAGAAAAATCAGACAGTAAACCAGAGGATTTAAATTTTTTATAAAGTCTGGATTTGACATTTTTCAGGTTCGACAATTGGCGGCAAAGCCATTGTGTTCGTAGGGACAATGTTGGTGAAGTGCCAATTGGAACACACAAATTGAGAATGCCATAAAGCGTGTCATAAAATAATGTAGTGCCATATAATAAGTCATTACAATTATATAATGTGGACTTATCTGTCTGATCAATTAAAGAATTAAGTAGATCGAAATCGGTTTTGCGAAAACAAAAACGTCTTTGCAGAGGGGCACTCTTCGGAATGGAAGAAAAAGACGGTAGACCAAGAACTATTTTTAACGAGGGGTGGAAAGAATCTTCCGGTAGAGTCAGAGTTTCACATCTGGACACAACTATGCCATTGGAGTCATTAGTCAATACAAGATCAAGAGATCTATTTAGCGAGTTCACGACTCCGTTAGCCTGAAATAGAGGTAAATCTAACAGAATATCTAGAAAGTCATGTTGCCCTGAAGGAATTTAGTGATTTGAATTATTGGAGTGAGACCAAGAGATATGTGGAAGATTAAAATCACCAAGAACAATGAGAAAATCTCTGTCTTGTGTGAGGTCATATATGGCTTTAACCGAGTCAACGTGATTTAAATATACATCCGGTCCAGAATTTGGTGGAATGTATGAACACGTTACGAAGATAGTTAGCTGAGCTAGATTGATCTTTGCTCCAAAAAATTCAATATCGGTAACCATATCGAGTTGGATAGCCTCAGAGCGAAGACGTGAATTTACTGCTATAAGAACGCCACCCCAACGACGAGCAAGACGATCATGCCTGTACGAGACGAACTTATTACAAAATATTTCGTTGCTTAATATACTTTGGTTTAGCCAAGCTTCCGAAAAAGCAACGATGTCCACGTCAAATGAAACACTATCCCTATAAAGGTTACTGATTTTGGACAAAAGACCCCTGGCATTCTGATATACGAATCAAAGGCGGTCAGAGGGCCAATTTAGTTTTTTGGCTCGATGCTTAACACGGAAGCATGGTGCAAGCTAAGAGCCGTAGTGAATGTTGAGGGGGGACGGGGCCTTTTTTTAGGCTTAAACTCATGGACTACCATATGCGCAGGCCAAAAAGATGGATCGCCTAGAAGCTTGAAAGCCTCATTTGGGACACTCACCTTAAATGAGGCAATCTCTCTAGGTGGGGTGTTAGAAAATTCACGGACTGTGGTGCCACTCTCCCCTTACCAACTTTCTGTGAGCGGCGCGGCAGAGACTTCGAATTTGGTTCCATTTCCTGCTGCTCCATTATGCTTGACAGCAACATTCTCCGTCTCTGCTGTTATATAACACGAAGTTTCCAGCTTTCGCTTCCCTCCTGACCGAAAGGAGTCCAAGGAAGAGCCACAGTTGATGGAGAAGTTCTTATGGAAGAAACAAGGTCCGTAGAAACCTGGCGTATACTTACAAAACTGCGTGCTGCTCCGGTCTGCATGGTAGTCTCTTTGGGAGCACGCCAGACCAGCACCGTTACAATTCCTCTGCCACCACTCTGTCTGAGCGGCGCTATTAGCAAAATGGACCCTGTGGGGCTCCTCTCCCCTCACCCACTTTCTGTGCACGGCACGGCTTAGATATCGAACTCTGTTCCACTTCCTGTTGTTCCATTATGCTAAACAGCAACATCCACCATCTCTGCTGCTTTGTACCACCAAGTTTTTATCCTTCGCTTCCCTTCTGACCGAAAGGAGTCCAAGGAATAGCCAGAATTGATAGAGTATTTCTTAAGGAAGCAACGAGCGCCGTAAAAACCAGGCCACCACTTACAAAACTCTATGCTGCTATGGTGTCCACGTTAGGCTCTAAAGGAGTTCCCCAGACCAGCACCGTAACAAACCCCCCGCCATCACCCTGTCTGAGCGACGAAATCAGCAAAGGACCCAGGAGGGCCTCTCTCCCAACACCGCCTTTCTGTGAGCTAAGCGGCTTAGATATGGAACTCTCTTCCACTTCATGCTTCTCCTTAATGCTGGACAGCTAATTCCCCCGTCTCTGCCACTCTTTAACTCCAGGTTTCCAGTCTTCGCTCTCCTCATAGCCAAAAGGAGTCCAAGGAAGAGCCACAGTTGACTGAGTAATTCTTCAAGGTGGAAATAGCACCATAGAAACCAGGCGTCCACTTTCAAAACTGCGTGCTGCTCCGGTGTCCAAGATTGTCTCCATGGGAATACCCCCGACCAATACCGATACAATCACGTTGCCACAACTCTATTAAAATACCGTATAAAGAAAAAATGACCGTGGGAGGCTTCTCTCTCCTTTCCAAAATTCTGTCAGCGGCGCGTCTGAAATTTCGAACTCTCTTCCACTTCCTACAGCTACATTAGGCTGGACAGAAACATCCCCAGTCTCTGCTGCTCTGTAGCACCAAGCTTCAAGCCGTCGCCCCCTCTTGACCGAAAGGAGTCCAAAGAAGAGCAACTGTTGACTGAGTAGTTTTTCAAGGATGAAATAGCGCCGTAGAAACCAGGCGACCACTTACAAAACTGCTTGTTGCTCCGGTGTCGACGGTAACCTCCATTGAAGTACCCCAGACCAGACCCGTTTTTATACCCTGTACATACTGTACCAGGGTATATTGTGTTTGTTTGGCCGAAATGTATGTAACGCAGAGAAGGAGGGGAGGGGGACCCTATAAAGTATATATATTCTTGATCAGGACGACAAGACAAATTGATTAAGCGTTGTCCGTCCGTCTGTCCGTCCGTCCGTCTGTCCGTCCGTCCGTCTGTCCGTCCGTCCGTCCGTCCTCACCAATGGTTCTCGGAAACTATAAAAGGTAGAGACTTGAAATTTGGAGGATAGACTCGTGATGCTCGGCAGCAGATCAAGTTTGAACGGTTTTGAGCCACGCCCACTCCTTCCCGCCCAACCAGCTACGCCCACTTTTTGAAAAGGCTATAACTTGAACACCAGAAATGCTAGAACTATGAAAGTTGGTATGTCGACTAAGTTGGTAAAGACCTACAAAACTGCATACCTCAATTTTCCCCCCAACCCTTCATTACCCCTCAAAAAGTGTTTTTTTGTAAATTACTGTATCTTCAAAACTATAAAAGATACGGACCTGAAATTTTGTATGTAGACTCAGTAAATACATGTCCTTAAAACTGCATACCAGAAAATACCCATTTGTATTTTTGACTACCCCTCAAAGACCACCAAACTTACATTTTTTGTAAAATTCACTTTTTTTTTACAAAAATTTGTATATCTCCACAACTATAACAGATACGAAATTGAAACTTTGTATGCAGACTTCATAGATGTATGTCTTTAAAACTGCATACCAAATTTTCCCCCCCTACCCTTAATAACCCCTCAAATAGTGTTTGCATGTCAAAGCCTACATCTCCGAAATTGTTGAAGGTACGGACCTGAAATTTTGTTCGTAGACAAAGTATATATAACTTCTTAAGACTGCATACCAGAAAATACCATTTTGTATTTGGACCACCCATTAGAGGTCGGCAAACTTAAATTTTGGGTAAATTCCAGTTTATTTTGATTAAAATATGTATATCTCCACAACTATGAAATATACATGTCTGAAATTTTGTGTGCAGATTCAGTTAATATACGTCCCTTAAACTGCATACCGAAAACACCTCTTTATTTCATGGCTTCCCCCTCAGAGATCTACAAACTCGAATTTTTCGGAAATTCCTCACTTTTGACTGATTTTTTATATTTAAACACCATTTAAATGGGTGAGGGTATGTGCAGGGTATTATATGGTTGAGTATACTCAACTATACCGCCCTTACTAGTTATTCCTGTACTTGACTCTGTCTGAGTGGCGCTATAAGTAAAAAGGGCCACGTGGGTCCTCCCACCCGTTACCATCTTTCCGTGAGCGGAGCGAACTCTGATCTGCTGCTCCATTATGCTTGAGAGCGTCATTTCACGTCTCTGCTGCTCTGTAACACCAAGTTTCCAGCCTTGGCTTCCTTCCTGGCCCAAAAGAGTCCATGGAAGACCCACACTTGATTAAGTAGTTCTTCAGGAAGGAACTAGCGCCGTGGAAACCAGGCGTATACTTACAAAACTGCGTGCTGCTGCGGTGTCCACAGTTTCCTCCATGGAAAGTTCCCAGACCAGCACCATTACAATTCCTCTCTCACCACTTTGTCTGAGAGCCGCTATTAGCTAAAAGGACCCTGTTGGGCTACTTTCCACTCACCCTCTTTCAGTGCGCGGCGCGGATTTGATATTGAACTCTCTTCCACTTTCAGCTGCTCCTATACGAAGGGCAGCGACATCCCCCGACTTTAATGCACTGTAACTCCAAGTTTCCAGCCTTCGCTCTCCTCATGGCCAAAAGGAGTCCAAGGAAGAGCCACAGTTGACTGAGTAATTCTTCAAGGTGGAAATAGCACCATAGAAACCAGGCGTCCACTTTCAAAACTGCTTTCTGCTGCGGTGTCCACGGTATCCTCCATGGGAGTACCCCAAACAAGCACCGTTACAATCCCGCTGCCACCACTCTGTCTGAATGGCGCTAATTGCAAAAAGAAACCTGTGGGGCCACTCACCACTCACCCTCTTTCTGTGCGCGGCGCGGCTTAGATATTGAACTCTCTTCCACTTACAGCTGGTCCTATACGAAGGGCAGAAACATCCGCCGTCTCTAATGCTCTGCAACACCTAGTTTCCAGCCTTCGCTCTCCTCATGGATAAAAAGGAGTAAAAGGACGAGCCACAGTTGACTGAGTAGTTCTTCAAGGAGGAGATAGCGCCATAGAAACCAGGCGTCCACTTACAAAACTGCGTGCTGCTCCGGTGTCCTCAGTAGCCTCCATGGGAGTAAGTCAGACCAGCACTGTTACAACCTCTCCGCCACAACTCTGTATGAGCGACGCTATTAACAAAAAGGACCCTGTTGGGCATCCCACCCCTTACAATCTTTCTGTGAGCGGCTCGGCTGAGATTTCGATCTCTATTCGACTTCCTGTTGCTCCATTATTCTTGACAGCAACTTTCCCCGTCACTGCTTCTATGTACCACCAAGTTTCCAGCCTTCGCTTCCCTCATGACCGAAAGGAGTCCAAGGACGAGCCACAGTTGACTGAGTAATTCTCCAAGGTAGAACTAGCACCTTAGAAACCATGCGTCCACCTACAAAACTGCGTACTGCTGCGAAGTCCTCGGTATCCTCCATGGGAGTACCCCAGACCTGCACCGTTACAATCCCTATCTCACCACTCTGTCTGAGAGCCGCTATTAACAAAAAGGACCCTGTGAGGCCACTCACAATCACCTTCTTTCTGTGCGCGGCGCGGCTTAGATATTGAACTCTCTTCCACTTACAGCTGCTCCTATACGAAGGGCAGCAACATCCCCCGACTATGTATCGCCAAAAATCAAGCCATCGCTTCCCTCATGACCGAAAGGAGTCAAAAATAGAGCCACAGTTGACTGAGTAGTTCTTCGAGGTGGAACTAGCACCCTAGAAACCAGGCATCCTTATACAAAACTGCGTGCTGTTGCGGTGTCCACGGTATCCTCCATGGGAGTACCCCAGACCAGCATCGTTACAATCCCGCTGCCACCAATCTGTCTGAATGGCGCTATTTGCAAAAAGCAACCTGTGTGGCTCACGATTTTTCTGTGAGCGGCGCTTTTGCTTTCAGCTAATCCCTTATGAAGGACAGCAACATCCCCCATCTTTGCTGCTCTGTAACACCAAGTTTCCAGATTTCTCTTTCCTCATGGCCAAAAGGAGTCCAAGGAAGTGCCACAGTTGACTGAGTAGTTCATCAAGGTGAAACTAGCACCGTAGAAACCAGGCGACCACTTACAAAAGTGCGTGCTGCTCCGGTGTCCTCGGCAGCCTCAATGGGAGTACCTCAAACCAGCACCGTTACAATCCCGCTGCCACCAATCTGTCTGAATGGCGCTATTTGCAAAAAGAAACCTGTGTGGCCTCTCTCCCCACACGATTTTTCTGTGAGCGGCGCTTTTGCTTCCAGCTAATCCTTTATGAAGAGCAGCAATATCCCCCATTTTTGCTGCTCTGTAACACCAAGTTTCCAGCTTTCGCTTTCATCATGGCCAAAAGGAGTTCAAGGAAGAGCCACAGTTGACTGAGTAGTTCTTCAGGGAGTAGATAGCGCCGTAGAAATCAGGCGTCTACTTACAAAACTGTGTGCTGCTCTGGTGTCCACGGTAGCCTCCATGGGAGTTCCCAAGACCAGCAACGATACATTCCTTCTTCCACCACTCTGTCCATACAGGGTCCTATTAGCAAAAAGGACCCTGTGGTTCATCCCACTCCTCCCCATCTTTCAGTACGCGGCATGGCTTAGACATTGAACTCTCTTCCACTTCGACTTCCAGCTACTTCTTTATGAAGGGCAGTAACATCCCCCGGCTCCTCAGCTCTGTAACACCAATTTTCCAGCCTTCGCTTCCCTCACGACCGAAAAGAGTCCAAGGAGGAAAAAGAGTTGACTGAGTAGTTCTTCCAAGAAGAGCTAGCGCCGTACAAACCAGGCGTCCCCATACAAAACTGCTTGCTGCTCCGATGTCCACTGTAGCCTCCGTGGGAGTTCCCCAGGCCAGCACCGTTACAAACCCGCTGCCACCACTCAGTCTGAATGGCGCTATTTGCAAAAAGGAACCTGTGTGGCCTCTCTCCCCTCACCATCTTTCTGTGAGCGGCGCTTTAACTTCCAGCTAATCCTTTATGATGGGCAACAACATCCCCCGTGTCTGCTGCTCCGTAACACCACGATTCCAGCCTTCGCTTCCCTCCTGGCCGAAAGGAGTCCAGGGAGGAAAGATAGTTTAATGTTTAGTTCCTCAGGAAAGAACTAGCGCCATAGAAACCAGGCGACCACTTACAAGACTGCGTGCTGCTCCGTTTTCTCGGCAGCCTACATGGGAGTTCCCTAGACAAGCACCGTTACCATCCGTCTCTCACCACTCTGTCTGAGCGCCGTTTTTAGCAAAAAAGGCCCTGTCGGGCAAAACTTATCTCACTCTCTTTCTGTGCGCGGCGCGGCTTGGATATCGAACTCTATTCCACTTCCTGCTGCTCCATTATGCTGAACAGAAACATTCCCCGTCGTTCCTGCACTGTAACACAAAGTTTCCAGCCTTCGGTTTCCTCATGGTCGAAAAGAGTCCAAGGAAGAGCCAGAAATGATGGAGTTGTTCTTCTGGAAGAAACTAGCGCCGTAGAAACCAGGTGTATATTTAGAAAACTGCGTACTCAAGCGGTGTCCACGGTAGCCTCCATAAGAGTACCCCAGACCAGTACCGTTACAATTTCTTTGCCACCACTCTTTCTAAGCGGCGCTATTAGCAAAAAAGGATCCTGTGGTTCCTCCTACGCCTTACCATTTTTCTGTGAGCGGCGCGGCAGAGACTCCGAATTCTGTTTCACTTCCTGCTGCTCTTTTGTTCTTCACTGCAACATCCTCCATCTCTGCCGCTTTGTAACACCAAGTTTTAAGCCTTCACTTCCCTTCTGGCTGAAAGGAGTCCAAGAAAGAGCCAGAGTTGACGAAGTAGTTCTTCTGGAAGGAACAAGCGCCTTAGAAACAAGGCGTGCACTGACAAAAGTGCGTGCGGATGCGGTGTCCACGGTAGCCTCCATAAGAGTTCCCCAGACCAGCACCGTTACAATTTCTCTGCCACCACTCTTTCTGAGCGGCGCTATTAGCAAAAAGGACCCTGTGGTTCCTCCCACCCCTTACAATCTTTCTGTGAGCGGCGCGGCAGAGACTTCGAATTCTGTTCCACTTCCTGCTGCTCTATTATTCTTGAATGCAACATCCTCCATCTCTGCCGCTTTGTAACACCAAGTTTTAGCCTTCACTTCCCTTCTGGCTGAAAGGAGCCAAGAAAGAGCCAGAGTTGATGGAGTAAATCTTCTGGAAGGAACCAAAGCCGAAGAAATCAGGCGTGCACTGAAAAAACTGCATGCTGCTTCGGTGTCCTCGGTAGCCTCTATGGGGGTACCCCAGACCAGCACAGTTTCAATGCCGCTGCCATCAACCTGTCAGAGCGGCGAAAATTGCAAAAAGGACCCTGTGGCTCATCCCACCTGTCACCTTCTTTCTGTACGCGGCGCGGTTAAGACATTGAACTGTCTTCCACTTCCTGCTGCTCTTTTATGCTGGACAGCATCATCAATGACTCTGCTTCTCTGTAAAGCCAAGTTTCAATCATTCGCTTCCTTCATGACTGAAAGGAGTCCAAGGAAGAGCCACAGTTAATGGAGTAGTTATTCTGGCAGGAACTAGCGCCACAGAAACCATGCGTCTACTTACAAAACTGCGTGCTCCTCCTGTGTCCTTGGTAGCCTCCATGAGAGTACCCCAGACCAACACCGTTACAATCCCTTTTCCACCACACTGTCCACAAAGGGTCCTATCAGCAAAAAGGACCCTGTAGCTCATCCCACTCCCCACCATCTTCTGTACGCGGCGTGGCTTAGACATTGAACTCTCTACCATTTCCTGCTGCTCCTTTAAGAAGGGCAGAAACATCCCCCAACTCTGCTGCTCTGTATCACCAAGTTTCAAACCTTCGATTCCCTCATGACCGAAAGAAGTCCAAGGAAGTTCCAGAGTTGATGGAGTAGTTCTCCTGGGAGGAACTAGCGGCGTAGAAACCAGGCGTGAACTGACAAAACTGCATGCTGCTGCGGTGTCCACGGTAGCCTCCATGGGTGTACCCCAGACCAGCACCGTTACAAAACCTCTGTCACCACTCTGTCTGAGCCTCGCTTTAAGCAAAAAGGTATCTGTGGGGCCAAACTCACCTCACCCTCTTTCTGTGCGTGGCGCGGATTAGATAACGAACTCTATTCCATTTCCTTCTGCTCCATTATGCTGGACAGCAACATTCCCCGTGTGTCCAGCATTGTAACACCAAGTTTCCAGCCTTCGCTTCCCTCATGGTCGTATGGAGTCCAAGGAAGAGCCACAGTTGATTTAGTAGTTCTTCAGGGTGGGGCTAGCGCCGTAAAAACTAGGCGACCACTTGCAAAACTGCGTGTTGTTCCGGTGTCCACGGTAGCGTGCATGGGAGTACCCCAGACCAGCACCGTTACAATCCCTCTCCCACCATTCTATCTGAGCGCCGCTTTAAGCATAAAGGACCATATGGGGCCACGCTCTCCTCACCCTCTTTCTGTGCGCAGCGCGGCTTAGATACCACAGTTGTTGACTGAATAGTTCTTCGACGATGAACTAGCGCGGTAGAAACCAGGGGTCCACTTACAAAACTGTGTGCTGCTCCGGTGTCCTCAGTAGCTTCCATGGGAGTACCCCAAACCAGATTCGTTAAAATCCCTCTGTCACCACTCTGTCTGAGCGCCGCTACTAGCAAGCAGGACCCTGTGGGGGCTCTCACCCCTCACAATCTTTCTGTGCTCGACGCGGCTTTGATATCGAACTCTATTCGGCTTCCTACCGTTTCATTATGCTGGACAGCAACATCCCCCGTCTCTACCACTCTATAACACCAAGCTTCCAGCCTTCGGTTCCCTCATGGCCGAAAGGAGACCAAGGAAGGGCCAGAGTTGATGGAGTAGTTCTTCTGGAAGGAGCTAGCGCCGTAGAAACCAGGCGTCCACTTACAAAACTGCGTGCTTCTTCGGTGTCCACGGTAGCCTGGTAGCACTCCAGACCAGCACCTTTATAATTCCTCTGCCACCACTCTGTCTGAGCGCCGCTATTAGCAAAAAGGACCTTGTGGGGCCACTCTCCCTTCACGATCTTTCTGTACGTAACGCGGCTTAGATATTGAACTCACGTCCACTTCCAGCTGCTCCTTTATGAAGGGCAGAAACATCGCTCGGCTCTGCTGCTCTGTAACGACAAGTTTCAAGCCTTCGCTTCTTTCATGGCCGAAAGGAGTCCAAGGAAGAATCACAGTTGACTGAGTAGTTCTTCAGGGAGGAGATAGCGCCGTAGGAACCAAGCGTCTACTTACAAAACTGCTCTGGTGTCCACGGCAGCCTCCATTGGAGTACCCCAGACCAGCACCGTTACAATCCCTCTCTCACAACTTTAACTGAGTGCTGCTATTAGCAAAAAGGACCCTGTGGGGCCACTCTCCCTTCACGATCTTCCTGTTCGTGACGCGGCTCAGATATTGAACTCTCGTCCACTTCCAGCTGCTCCTTTATGAAGGGCAGCAACATCGCCCGTCTCTGATGCTCTGTAACGCCAAGTTTCCAGCCTTCGCTTCCCTCATTGTCGAAAGGAGTCCAAGGAAGAGCCACAGTTGACTGAGTAGTTCTTCAAGTTTTCGTTTTCCTTCTGGCTGAAAAGCGTCCAAGGAAGAGCCACAAATAATTCAGAAGTTCCTCTGGGAGGAGCTAATGCCGTTGTAACTAAGCGACCACTTGCAAAACTGCTTGTTGCACCGGTGTCCACGGTAGCCTCCATGGGAGTACCCCAGACTAGCACCGTCACAAATCCTCTGTCACCACTCTGTCTGAGCGTCACTATAAGCAAAAAGGGCTCTGTGGGGCCAAACTCATCTCACCCTCTTTCTGTGCCCGGCGCGGATTAGATAACGAGCTCTATTCCACTTCCTTCTGCTCCATTATGCTGGACGGCAACATCCCCCGTCTGTCCAGCATTGTGACACCAAGTTTCCAGCCTTCGCTTCCCTCATGGTCTTAAGGAGTCCAAGGAAGAGCCACAGTTGATTAAGCAGTTCTTCAGGGAGGAGCTAGTGCCGTAGAAATTAGGCGGCCAATTGCAAAACTGCGTGTTGCTCCTGTGTCCATGGTAGCGTGCATTGGAGTACCCCTGACCAGCACCGTTACAATCCCTCTCTCACCACTCTGTCTGATCGCTGCTTTAAGCAAAAAGGACCCTATGGGGCCACTCTCCCCTCACGATCTTTCTGTACGTGACGCGGCTCAGATATTGAACTCTCTTCCACTTCCAGCTGCTCCTTTATGAAGGGCAGCAACATTCCCCGTCTCTGCTGTTCTATAACACCAAGTTTCCAGCCTTAACTTGCCTTCTGGCCGAAAGGAGTCCAAGGAAGAAACACAGTTTATGGAGTTGTTCTCCTGAAAGAAAATTGCGCCGTAGAAACAAAGCGGACACTTACAAAACTGCGTGCTGCTCCGGTGTCCTCAGTAGCCTCCATGGGAGTCCCAGACCAGATTCATTAAATTCCCTCTGCCACCACTTTTTCTGAGCGCCGGTTTTAGCAAACAGGACCCTATGGGAAATCTCTCCCCTCACAATTTTTCTGTGTGCGGCGCGACTTAGACATCGAAATATTTTCACTTCCAGCTGCTCCATGATGCTGAACAGCAACATTCCTCGTCTCTGCTGCTCTATAACACCAAGTTTCCAGCCTTCGCTTCCCTCCTGGCCGAAAGGAGTCCAAGGAAGAGCCAAGGTTGATGGAGTAAACTTCTAGAAGGAACTATCGCCGTAGAAAACTTGCGTCCACTTACAAAA
>JBAMBP010000530.1:0-477235 GCA_037044515.1 Phortica magna
ACAGACTCCGTCTGATATATGCCGTTTATTTGTTGCTGTGCTGTACTGTGCCGTTGTATTGTTGCTCCACATTATGTTCATAAACTTATTTGTCTTCTTCTTTTCAGTATGTTTGTATGTTCTATAACGACTTTCTTTGTCAAGTCTTTATTGCTGTCGAATTTTCTTGTTTTCATTGAATGTTTTTTCTAAGCTAAGCTAATTTGCATTTCGTTGTTTTGTATTTGTTTTTGTGCTTATTTTAAATCGCCATACATCTCTTCAACGACATCACATTCTTTTTTTGACATTATTTGCTCTTTTCCGGCTCATCAACGCCAAGCAGCTGAGTGCCATAAACTTTAGTCTAGTCCGTTAGATTAAATTCCATTGTTGTTGGTGTTATTGATGATGTTGCTATTATTGCAACGTGGGCGCAACTGTGCAAGCAACACGAGGTGTAAATGAATGTTGACGCAACTTTTGTTGCCAGGTGCGTTTCAATTTAACGTATTCACGCAAATATGTTTCCAATTCCATTTTATTCCGCTTTGTTGCCTGCCGCTGTCCTTTGTGCTAAAGCCGCTACTGCACAAAAGCAAACATGTGCACATGTGACGTCGACGTCGTTGCCTATGTTAGTGTCCACCACGCGTTCGTTCATAACAAGAAGGAAAAAAGACGCAAAAAAAGAGAATTACTCTAGACTAGACTCATAAATCTTGTGTTGTGTGTTGTGCTGCCAAATAAAAAAGTAATTAAATACGCGCATTAAACTTGTGGTACATAAGTCGAACAAAAAAAAAAAATAAAATAAAAGCGCAGATAATATTTACAGTGAGTGAGCATGTACAAATTGTTGCTACACAAATTGTTATTGAATGGCAGCAATAACAAAGCGAAGGTGAGTAATCAACAGGCATGTTATTACATACATGAATGTATTTATCAGTTGAGTCAATTTAGGCTAACATATTTGTTGTAAAACTATGCGTTTGATCATTAATTGTCCATACTCAAATATAGTAAAAACTATTGTTTGAACGTTAAGAAATGTCAAATTTTTGTTGTTCTCTTTGCTCACAGTCAATTTCATAGATGCCAAAGGTTGCGCGGCTTAAAAAATTAACGGGAAATGAAAAACTTTGAAACTGAACTATTTTTTTTTATAAAAGTGCTTTATGTCCATTGCAACATTTGGCAACATGCAACAATTGCAAATAAAAATTATTTATTTATATTGAATTGTCATTGAAATGATAAGCAAATCATATTTTTTTTTATATAAAAATGGTCAATTTCTAGTGTATCATTGCTGCACATACAACGTTTGCAAATGCAAATTAATTTTATTCATATGAAATTGTTAGAGTTTACATAGAATTGTTTGCTTGTTATCTGAAGTAAACTTATCAGCTTTTTTCATATCAATATTCAAATTGATGGCCAAAAATTGCATAACTTGTCGTTGTTGTTGCTAATGGGGGTTTTTTGACGCAACGACGCCGAGGTTAATAAACCGGTAGGTGGAATCGACCGAAACGCTCGTTTTGCTTATCAAAACTGGTTCAATGTTGCTTAAATAAAACAACAACTACAACCACAGAAAGAAGAGAAGAAAAAAATTGATTTTTATACACTTTACATACTGAGTATTAGGGCATATTATGTTTGTTTGAGACCCACTTAACGCAACACCTAGCAGGCGGGGTGTAAGATCCCTCAGATCAGTACAAGATAAATTAATTGATACATGTCCGTCCGCTTGTTCACACCAAACTCTAAGAGCTAGAGAATTGGGATTCGAGCTTGATTCTTCCCCCATTGATCCTCAAAGACCAATAAACTGAAATAAAACAATAGATGACTGAACTAATATTATCTGTTTGTGGCATGTGTGCAGGGTATTCTACTGCCGAGTAAACCTGACTTTATTGCACTTACTGCTTTTGTTGTTTATTGTTGTCAACCTGTTGCCGTTTGTGTTATTATTTATAAGTTTTATTTATGGGTTTTAGTATTTTTTCCGTTTCTTTTATAAATTTTGCGCTTAATTTGTGAAACCCTTTTTCGTAAATTGTCCTACGCCGTTGTTTCTTGCCTGTTGCTGTTGAGGCTTCTTGCGCCTTTAAGTGTGTTTCAAGTTGGAATTAAGAGGAGAGTTGCGTTGTGTTTCTGGCAGTTGAAAGCGATGTTGTTGGCGCCGGCGCTACTCAATGACACACGCAGGCAGTGAAACAACTCGGCGCATGCCATCTCTTTCACTCAAAAACACGCTTCACTTACCGCCGCTGTCTGTCTTTGCATTTGTTGTTGGGCGCTGTGAGTCTTCATTGCTTGTTGTTGTCGTTGTTGTCGTTTGCCAAAAGGACCCTTTAGAAATTCAATTTAAGACCCGAAAATTGTTTTGTTTAAGTGTGCGTGTGTGTTTGTGTGCGTGTTGGAAGTCCTCTTCATTGTGCGGTTAATTTGCGTATTTTCACAAATTTTGCTTTTTCCGCAAAATTTGCATTTTCGTTTCGGGTTTAGCATTTTTATTTTTTTTTTGCATACGTTATGAAAATCAACTACCTGAGCTGAACTTGATTGTTTGTCTTAAAGCATTCGACACCTTTGACCTCTGCCTTGCATCTTTCGAGTGCCAAACTGAAGATTATCTCATTGTTGTTTTGTTGTTGTTGTTGTACGTTAATAAAGCCGTGTGTAATTTAGCGTAAATGCCATGAATGTTTAATTTATTTTATGCGATTTTTACTCACTTTTGTTGTTGTGAGATTTTATTGTTTTTGTTTATTTTGCTCTTTTTGGTAATTAGTTTTATGGAAAGTTTTTGCATTTGCGGTGTATTTTCACAACATATTTCCGCATAATCGCTGATTAATGGAAAACATTTGGTCGGATGCAACGCATGTAAAAGTGAAGTAAACGAAGCGAAGGCGAAAGAAATGAAAGTTTTGTGCATTGAAGATAATACTCATGAATGGCAAACAAAAATATTTGTTTATTTTTTCTGTTTTAATTAAAAATGATTCATTATTTACTTTTTAAATTTTACGCGCGATTCAAACACTTCTTTATGCATTTTCAATAAAAGCCTAAAAGTGTGCTTCATATTTTATTGAAAAATCACGCTTTGGAAATTGTGACGATACGCGCGTCATCTAGCGGCGATTAGCGAAAATAGTAGCTAAGCATGAGTAATATTTGTTTTGATAGCTTTGAAAACGAGGCTTACAAATAAATTGACGGCAATAATACTTTCTTATTCTGCCAAAGTCGTTTTGCTGTAGAAAATTGTCGCAATTATTTTTAAATTTATTTAATATCACAATAAATTCCAACGACGAGATTCGCAATTCTGCTCTCGTTGAGTTCGGACGTGCTTTTCGCTACCTCAAGACTTAGTTCTGCTTCTTTCATTACCGCGCTATCCTACATACAGTTACAAATTTTTGGCTGTTCTCTTTCTCGTGTTTACCGTTCTAAGTGCGTGTTTGTCCCCGCGCACACATTCGACTCTACGATAACGTCGCGGCGGGCGACTACGCGTCGCGATCGCTGCGTTATTTGTAACCGCTGCGACACCACGTGTATTCTTTACTCGTTTTATTATAAGTGCGTAATTACAAGTTATGCCTGCAACTAAAAACAAAAAATGCAATTCCTCGAATAAAGTTTCGGCCATAAAACTAATTACCAAAAAGAGCAAAATAAACAAAAACAATAAAATCTCACAACAACAAAAGTGAGTAAAAATCGCATAAAATAAATTAAACATTCATGGCATTTACGCTAAATTACACACGGCTTTATTAACGTACAACAACAACAACAAAACAACAATGAGATAATCTTCAGTTTGGCACTCGAAAGATGCAAGGCAGAGGTGAAAGGTGTCGAATGCTTTAAGACAAACAATCAAGTTCAGCTCAGGTAGTTGATTTTCATAACGTATGCAAAAAAAAAATAAAAATGCTAAACCCGAAACGAAAATGCAAATTTTGCGGAAAAAGCAAAATTTGTGAAAATACGCAAATTAACCGCACAATGAAGAGGACTTCCAACACGCACACAAACACACACGCACACTTAAACAAAACAATTTTCGGGTCTTAAATTGAATTTCTAAAGGGTCCTTTTGGCAAACGACAACAACGACAACAACAAGCAATGAAGACTCACAGCGCCCAACAACAAATGCAAAGACAGACAGCGGCGGTAAGTGAAGCGTGTTTTTGAGTGAAAGAGATGGCATGCGCCGAGTTGTTTCACTGCCTGCGTGTGTCATTGAGTAGCGCCGGCGCCAACAACATCGCTTTCAACTGCCAGAAACACAACGCAACTCTCCTCTTAATTCCAACTTGAAACACACTTAAAGGCGCAAGAAGCCTCAACAGCAACAGGCAAGAAACAACGGCGTAGGACAATTTACGAAAAAGGGTTTCACAAATTAAGCGCAAAATTTATAAAAGAAACGGAAAAAATACTAAAACCCATAAATAAAACTTATAAATAATAACACAAACGGCAACAGGTTGACAACAATAAACAACAAAAGCAGTAAGTGCAATAAAGTCAGGTTTACTCGGCAGTAGAATACCCTGCACACATGCCACAAACAGATAATATTAGTTCAGTCATCTATTGTTTTATTTCAGTTTATTGGTCTTTGAGGATCAATGGGGGAAGAATCAAGCTCGAATCCCAATTCTCTAGCTCTTAGAGTTTGGTGTGAACAAGCGGACGGACATGTATCAATTAATTTATCTTGTACTGATCTGAGGGATCTTACACCCCGCCTGCTAGGTGTTGCGTTAAGTGGGTCTCAAACAAACATAATATGCCCTAATACTCAGTATGTAAAGTGTATAAAAATCAATTTTTTTCTTCTCTTCTTTCTGTGGTTGTAGTTGTTGTTTTATTTAAGCAACATTGAACCAGTTTTGATAAGCAAAACGAGCGTTTCGGTCGATTCCACCTACCGGTTTATTAACCTCGGCGTCGTTGCGTCAAAAAACCCCCATTAGCAACAACAACGACAAGTTATGCAATTTTTGGCCATCAATTTGAATATTGATATGAAAAAAGCTGATAAGTTTACTTCAGATAACAAGTAAACAATTCTATGTAAACTCTAACAATTTCATATGAATAAAATTAATTTGCATTTGCAAACGTTGTATGTGCAGCAATGATACACTAGAAATTGACCATTTTTATATAAAAAAAAATATGATTTGCTTATCATTTCAATGACAATTCAATATAAATAAATAATTTGTATTTGCAATTGTTGCATGTTGCCAAATGTTGCAATGGACATAAAGCACTTTTATAAAAAAAAATAGTTCAGTTTCAAAGTTTTTCATTTCCCGTTAATTTTTTAAGCCGCGCAACCTTTGGCATCTATGAAATTGACTGTGAGCAAAGAGAACAACAAAAATTTGACATTTCTTAACGTTCAAACAATAGTTTTTACTATATTTGAGTATGGACAATTAATGATCAAACGCATAGTTTTACAACAAATATGTTAGCCTAAATTGACTCAACTGATAAATACATTCATGTATGTAATAACATGCCTGTTGATTACTCACCTTCGCTTTGTTATTGCTGCCATTCAATAACAATTTGTGTAGCAACAATTTGTACATGCTCACTCACTGTAAATATTATCTGCGCTTTTATTTTATTTTTTTTTTTTGTTCGACTTATGTACCACAAGTTTAATGCGCGTATTTAATTACTTTTTTATTTGGCAGCACAACACACAACACAAGATTTATGAGTCTAGTCTAGAGTAATTCTCTTTTTTTGCGTCTTTTTTCCTTCTTGTTATGAACGAACGCGTGGTGGACACTAACATAGGCAACGACGTCGACGTCACATGTGCACATGTTTGCTTTTGTGCAGTAGCGGCTTTAGCACAAAGGACAGCGGCAGGCAACAAAGCGGAATAAAATGGAATTGGAAACATATTTGCGTGAATACGTTAAATTGAAACGCACCTGGCAACAAAAGTTGCGTCAACATTCATTTACACCTCGTGTTGCTTGCACAGTTGCGCCCACGTTGCAATAATAGCAACATCATCAATAACACCAACAACAATGGAATTTAATCTAACGGACTAGACTAAAGTTTATGGCACTCAGCTGCTTGGCGTTGATGAGCCGGAAAAGAGCAAATAATGTCAAAAAAAGAATGTGATGTCGTTGAAGAGATGTATGGCGATTTAAAATAAGCACAAAAACAAATACAAAACAACGAAATGCAAATTAGCTTAGCTTAGAAAAAACATTCAATGAAAACAAGAAAATTCGACAGCAATAAAGACTTGACAAAGAAAGTCGTTATAGAACATACAAACATACTGAAAAGAAGAAGACAAATAAGTTTATGAACATAATGTGGAGCAACAATACAACGGCACAGTACAGCACAGCAACAAATAAACGGCATATATCAGACGGAGTCTGTGTTGTGTCTGCGTGTGAAAGAATAAGCATGAGAGAGAGCTCAAATATACAAAAGAGAGCGCGCAGCATACAATTGTATAGCAAAGTGGAAAAGATGATGGTGGAACGAAAAAAAGGTGTTTGTTAAACTTTAAGTAAAATGTCAATGAAGAAGAGCAGAGCATGGAGTCAAAGTAAAAGAATGTCGTAAAGAAGAAGACGAAGCAGCAACAGCAACAGATTTTGACATTTGGTCTGTCGTCGTCGCATATTGTTTTTGTTGTTGTTGGCTTTGTGATTATTGTTGAGCATGTCTGTTCGTTGTTGGTGGGGAAGGAAGAAGAGCAGTAAGCAGTAATAAAAATAATGAGCAAAAAATTTTACAAACGATAAGGGCGTGGGGCACAGCTGCTGCAATATCTGTATGTACATACATATACATAATCCGCTTTTGAAATCTTAAAGTAAACTTATTTTTTCTTTTTATTTTGTTTTCTTGTCTGTTTTTTTGTATCTTAATTCCAACAATGCAAATGAATCAGAAAGAATAATTCACAGCGAATCGGTGCACAGTGGTGCAAAATGTTTAAATGTCAGGCGAATTTTCATCTTATTGTAGCAAAAATCGTGTTGCGTCATATATTTAACAATTTAACTTAATCTAATTTTCTTTTTAAAATATACAAAATTTGTTGTTTTAATCCTTAATATTTTTAAAATTTTATCTCAAAAAGTACTTCTGATATTAATTGCTGAATACCGGCACATTTGGATTATCGAAGTTCTATTGTACTTCCAACACAAATATTTAAACTAAAAGAAAGTCGTATCCAATGAGAAATGTGATAGACAAAAGTTAGAACAAGATTAATTATTTCAAGAGCATTCGTTTGTTAAATTATAAATTGTTTGAAAATGTTTTAAAATTCGACATACCAAATCCTTAAACGGAATCGCACTTATTTGCGACATTTAAACAATATTGCTTATAAATTAATTTTAATTTTATATATTTTTGTGTAACATTATTGAAACACAATTATTATTTTATTATCAAAAGAAATTTTTTTTTACTTAGAAATATTTAATTTTAAAATGACATTTTGTACAAATTGCAATAAAATTATTTTACACTTTCTTAAAATATTAAGAATTGTTTTTTGTTTCTCTCGTTTGTTAATTAGTTAATAATCAATTTTGCAACAAACTCAAATACACACCACTGTGCGTATAAACACCGCATTGATAATGCGTGTGCGACAAGGCGCGATATACATATGTGAGAATAAGTATGTATTTATGTAAAAGTTTGTGGCACTTACCTGAATTTCGAGCAATAATTCTTGCTTCTTGCGTCGCAGCTCAATAAGTAATTTCTGCTGCTCAGGCGTCAATTCTGCCGAAAATTATGTAGAAAAATTGTATTTAATTTCTTCGTTGTTGTTTTAATTTAATTTATTCAAAAACGAAACAGCAACAAATAACAACACAAAAAGAACCGCGGCACACACACACAGATATATATATATATAAATAGGCACGCAAACGAGCAGCAACCAAACACACATATATAAACGCTTGAAGCATTCATGACGTAGCCGAGATTCTAATCAATAAGCATTCAATGAGGGAAATCAAACGAAATAAAAAAATGTAAACATATATATAACAATTATCGCGCACAGAGCACGACATGAGCATCTAATAAAATTAATTAACTGATTAGTGTTTATTATTAATATAAAAAACAACGGCGTACACAAATTCAATTGAAGGCCAATTTAATGCGAGATTAACACACACACACACATACAAACACGCATTCACGAACGCACACACTTATTAAATTGTTGCTCGTTACTGTTTCAGTACTCCACCAGTGCACAGCCAGCCATTGCTGTTGTTGTTGTTTTTGCTGTATACCAAGTAAACACGTCGCGCCCCTCAATGCATACCAACACTTTCACTATTGCTCTTTAACAACAAAATAAATAAGAATAGTGCCTAGAATTTATTTAATTCAAATCTTGTTATCATTTATATTATTCACATGCACAAACTGCGAAAAACACGCGCGAGCCATTTTGCTTCTTTTTATTTGTATTATTCTATTTTTTTTTTTCTTATATACCTGGCATCGAAAATTCACTTCGGCCGTACGACCGACTGTCGAAGTTATCCATTGCACTAATCATTGTGCAGCCAACGTAAAACACACAAACAAACTCTATGTGTAAACGACAACGCGACGCACTTAATTGTTTATACCATTTTCAGGTTTTTATATTATTTATTAATGAAATCACTTAAAACACGACACGAAAAGTAAAAAACAAACACGGGAACGTTGACAAATCAAAGACACACAAACTTGTGTTTCATTCCAGTTTTTTCAAGCGCCTCAATAATACAATCAACAGTAATCTGACTTATGTTTAAATTTCGGATGTTATAACATGCGATATTTGAATGTAGCGCGTGCATTTAACATGTTTCTTTTCCATAAATTGCGTTCGTGCAGTGCTGTCACTTTACCATTATGTTGCACAGATGTGCTGTTTTTTAACTTTTTGACCATCTTAGATATGGGGCCATTCTTTAATTATGTTAGACTATTTTGCCCTTTAGCGGGAAAGAAGGAAAAGAGAAGATGTAAGAAAATTATTTAATGAAAAAATGAATAGACGTTTGATGTGTTTTAGTTTTATTTGACAAAGAAACATTTTTAGGAACGTTTATTTGTACCTACAAAGGTTCTTATTATATTAAAAAGTTTTTCTTTATCATTCATCATTATATATGAATTTGAGCAATCAAAAGGCTCAAAACCCACACGGAAAGTATTTTTGACAATGAAACATCTCTGATAGTGTCGCTTCTAGTTCCTTACATACGACTGGGACTCGCGTGGATGCCCGCATGTTTTCAGAGTATAAGCTTAATTTTGTGCGATTTATGATCTTATGTAAGGTGTAAAAAAACATCCTAATACACCTATGTCAGAAAAAATAAGACATGATCGACTCCCCTCCCACTAAATCGTTTTTTTAGTTTGAAAAAGTTAAAATCGTGTCAAATTATTTTCACAATTCACTGTTCAAATTTGTTTTCAGTCCAGACTTTAAAACAGAATAAGTTCTTGCCCAATTTAGATTTGAGAAAAAACTAAATAGAGGCAGCACTCAAATAACAGCTTAATGTGAATTTTTGCGGCATCTGTTAAGTATTTGAAATTTGAACAGCGAAAGTTGTACATCAAGTTGAAAGTCACAAAAGCGTTTTGCATGAAGTTCACTGATGCTGAATTTGCTTGGTCTTGGTCATGCGTGTCAATTAGTATCAAATCAGAAGCCAAAGCTCATTGCTACATAAGCACAATTCAACCGAGAATGCAATTTTTTAATAATCAAGTGCATTTTTTTACTTCCCAAGAATTGATAGAAAAAACCCTTCCCTAATCTAATAACATATATGTTTTTAAATATTAAGCACCTGATTACTTTTTTTAGCTTTATGTTCAGCTTTTTTGATTGCATTGATAAGAAAGCATTATATTTTAGACTTTTGATAAATACAAATTAAATTTAGTTGCAATTTGCCTGTTCGAGTCGACTATACTTCTTTGCGGTGGTGGTTTTAACAAAAAATTTCTTTTGCTTGCAATAGTTTCAAAAATGTCTGGTGATAACAAGTCGAAAAGTCAAATTGAGGGTGCGATATTCGATGATGTCTTTGGTTTTACAATTTCTTTCTTTGTTTTGCAATGAGTGTAAAAGTCTGGGCTATTAAGGAGTGCCAACAATTATCTAACAAAAGATATGTCTGTCAAAAAAAACATAACGCAAAACGCCATTCGCAGACATCTATCGGTGGTTATTTGAAACTTCTTTTTTAAATTCCAGGACTCTTCACTCACTCAAATGGATTTCTATACTTTTTTTCCTACGATAGCGTTTTGAGTTCGTGTTGAAAATTTTTTCCCCTCTCTGAAAGCACACCTACGTGGCTGTTTTGACTTCGCAGAAAAGCTGCCGGACGTCTTCTTCGACATCAAAGGCATTCGACTCTCTCCGCATAGGCAAGTTTTAAAGAAGAGTGTCTTGAGCACACTGCTCGACAAACCCGACAAGGGTGTCATTGAGCTGAGGCTCGTGGACTTGAGTGCCTTCCAAGCCATGTTGTATTACGTTTATAACAAAAGTTTGCCAAGTTCAATCAAAAACGAAACGGATGTCATAATCAAGTCACTCAAACTTGGCTCTGATTACAAATATGGCAACTTCACCAATGCTGTTTTAGCGCATTTAAGTTTAGCTGAGTTGGCTCAAGTACTGATGAGAGGACAACAGTTGGCGGAAGCACACATTTATGAAATAATTCTGGTTTACGTTGACGAACAAGCACAAAGCTTGTTTGATAAGAAGTTACCGCAAATGCTGAACAAAGTAAGCTAGAGATTAACCACAAATTATTAACAATAAAAATATGCAAACTCTCTTCAAATAGGCTGTGCTCATTGACATCATCAAAGGCGATACTTTGCCAGTCTATGAGTTGCACATTTTTCAAGATGTTATGGCTTGGGGCGCTCAACTGACGAACGAAGATTTACAGGTTGGCTCGGTCCTTGTACTCGACGTTGCCTTCATTCCTTCGATGCTTCCATCTTCAACACATTCAATTGCTCGCCTCTTTTCATACTCTTCACGCAGAAATAGGAATACATCTTAGTCAAGATGAAGAACACCCAGAAGGAGTTTGTATATTCTTGATCAGGCGGACAAGTCAAATTGATTGAGACATGTCCGTCTGGCTTTCTATCCACCTGCAATGTTGCAGAGAGTATTTTTTTGATTGCAGTCAAATAATTTGTGGTAACCGGCAAGATCGGACCATTGAAACTGGAAGCCCTTAGGAAATGAAGAACAAAACTTAACAGAATTTAAAACTATGTTGTTTTGTAAGAAAAAGGGTAATTTCACAACTAGTAGTTTTACACGCCCATGGCAAATGTCTGAAAGTTTTATTGAGATTAGTAGGTGACATACATGAAGAAGAGGAAGAGAAGCAAAATTTCTTCGTGTTGTATAGAAAACTTTTTTGTTTCTTCAAATCAATTTTACTTTTGCCATTATTTTTCTCCATATATTATTCAAGCATTTGTATCATCCTCCGTACTTTTCTTCATGCTTCAACTCGTCGCTCAATAAAAGGATTATCTATCGCTTTGAACATATAATCTCTTTTATTCCCCCTTTTCACCTGTTCATTCCAGCATAATTTCTTTTTCCTTCACCCATCCTACTCCTTGAATCATTCTTCCTTCATGCAACTTACCACTGAATCAAAGAATTTAGACCATATAATCCTTATTAGTTCCGCTCGTGCTCAAGCATGTACGCTTCACATTGTTCCAAATCGATGAGTTGCATCGCTTCGTTGCACCCAAGCATATCATGGCGCACAGCGAGATTGCACAGGTTGAAGAACAGATAAGATAAGATTGCCCACGCTGCCCTACCGTCATGGGCGCACACACCGCTCGGAGCAAGACTACGTGCTCCTTGCGGGGAGCAGCTCACGAGGCTATGCCGTTTACAGAACAACGCTCGGTGCACAACTCTTCAAACTGCCCACGGTGTGCAGTCTCAACTACATTCAGCTGCGACTCGATGATGCATTTTATACCGCTTACTGCATTGAAGTGTCACTCGATCAACGCGAATGGACACGGATTGTTGACTACGACGGCTTCAAGTGTTTTTGGGATCAGCATTTATACTTCGAGAGCCGCGAGTTGCGTTACATACATGTCATGCCCTCAAAAGAAGTCCACAACTTCGAATTGCATTACTTCCACATCGATTATGACTTTGAACATGCGCCTTTGCTGATCGATGGCATCATGGCGCCGCCGGAGTCCCTAATTTTGGACACCCACCGTGCGCGACAACAACAAACGCCACAAGCGCAAGTCATGTGCTTCAATGACATCTCAACGGGTAAAAATGTATACTTTTCTGGCGTGGCAATAACCGAGCGCTTTTGGCAGCCGCGTTGCATCAATTGCATGTTCATTATGCGCCGCCACATTGGCCAAGCGGTTGCCTCGATTGAGACTTCGGGAGATCACGTGCACTTCAAGGCGCTTACGTTGAAACGGGACTGCAAGCAACAGTACTTCTTCTTTGAGACGCATGTGGCCTGCGCGGTGCGTGTCACGTTGCAAACGAAGCTGCCAACTCATGTGAGTTACGTACAGTTTATAATGTTAGTTAAACAGTCGTTTCATTTATTTACTTCTTCTTCTTCTTTCGATAGTTGCAAGCAACTTATATCAGTTTGTTTTACCATCCTGGTCAGACTGCTTTGGGGCGGCAATGTGAAGATGCATGCATACAAGGATCGATCGACTTTTACTTTCGCAAGAATTTAACGATTTCGACTTCGATTCGTAATTCGATATTCCTTAAACTTGTTAAGATTTAAACAAGGACGTAGCCAGCTTTTCACAAAGAGGACCCAATATCGAATGACCAGAAAAAGTATCAAACTAATTAAAATTTTTTAAAAATACATATTTCCAATTCATATATTAGTCTATAAATCTAATCTTCTAATAACCAAATGTTTTCTGGGGTTATTGGAAAACTCTTCTACAACCTTTTCATTTATGTGCGATATTAAATTATTGTTATTTAAATGGCATTACTTATCATTGAGAAGAGATTCACCCATGGAAGTTTTCAACCATGTCTGTACTTTCCTTAATTCAGTGGCAACTCTAAGTGTATTAGTGAAAAGTGCATCAAATCTCGTATGTGTATTTGATAACATAATAAACATTTTCGACTGTGCAACTACGACAGATGGTACTTCCTTTAGACGTAATACCGCGAATCTTTTAGTGGACCATAGCTCATCCCCTACGTCCCTGGGTTATTGTAAAACATATAAAATTTTATAACAGAAATAGGAGGAGACAAAGACATAGCAAGGAAGTCTTTGACTCCCTGCATTTCAACTATAAATAATGTCGTTCTTGAAAGTATTCTAAAGCTTGATCCTATGGGTGGGTAGTCGTTATTTACTGCAAAAATATTAGTGGCAACCAAAAACTGCGCCATCTGTGGTCAAGTGTGAGCGATGTGATCAGTTACACAACACAAGAAAACTAAGGACTTTTCAACACCAAAATATAACACGCTGGTGTACTTACGGAATTCGATTCAATTTTAATCTAACTTTAGAAACACATTGTTCAGTGCGTGACAAAAGAAATAAATATATTCATAATATAGCAACGCGCAATATATTTCTTTAAAAAACGTCATCTATCGTATAGTCTCTTTTTGTGAAGAATTCCCAAAACTCATATTGAAGTAGCGATTCTAAAATCTGTAAAAGCTCTGAAATTAACTTTTTCCGATTGAACTGAATAAGCGACACTTGGCATTTTATGCGAACATACGCCAAACTATCTCTGCAACCGACCGACACAGGCACATGCCCATTCAAGCGAACACATGTCGTGGAACTAGAGATTTGCAGTGTGTATTGATTCATCATACTTGAAATTTTTAGCGCCATCTATTCTGCAGCCGAGAGTACAGAGTTGTCAAATGTTCAGACAGCATGAATTCTGCATTGTTTCACGAATATTCGTCTTTTTTTAAAACGTAGATCGCAAAAGTGAGCGAAAATGGGAACAGAGCACATTGAATCTGCTCAACTATCAATAGTGGAGGAACTATCTTTTAAGGGGTAAAGCGCTCGAAAAAATAAGCATAAGCATCCTTTTCGGTGGTGTACACGATATCTCGATCAGCAATCATCGGAGAATTATTCAAAATAGAAATGCCTAGGGCGAAGCGAAAGGGAAAAAATTAAAGTTGTTTTTGTAAAAATGTCATGTGCTTAAAAAATCCTGAGATTAGAACTGAATTTATAACTTTTAAACGCGATCGCCAATCGAAAAACCCCCTCTCCCTAAATATTACTCTCAAGAATATCTCGTTTAAATGTCAGCAAGATAGGTCAAGAAGCTCTTGAGATATCAAGTACACCAGTTTGAAAAAGTACTTTCCAGAAAAACCCAAAAGGAGAATCAATTTGCCATTGGGTTTAATTTTCTGAATTTAAAAAATTTCGACTGTGACTTCAAAATTAATAGACAATTTTCAAATATAACTTCAGCTTTTGCTTTTCATTTGGAAACGATGCGACGAAACTAGGAATGAAAATGAAAATGCTCCTAAGTCCGTTAGTTTATTGAAAGTTTAAATTTTAAAATTATTATTTTAGAAAAATTGATAGTCAAGTCTACGAACTAATGTTAAAAACTGACTATTGCTGAAGCTTCGACTATAAAATATTTTCATTTCTCGATTTAACTGTTCATTTTCGTAGTCGAAGTTAATCGGTTTAAGCCCTGTTTCGCCGTATGGGGCCTACGGATTGTCGAGCTTATAATTGCCGTATCTTTCGATGCAATCTGAGTTCCAAAACTGGTAAAGGCTTTAAGAATACAACTGGTAAAGGCTTTAAAGAATACAATTTATTTAGAAAGAAAAAAATGTTTATTTTTTTAAAAGTTCCTGAAGTTCGAGGCGTAACCCCTTAAGGCATTTCACATCACTCATAAACATGGAGGCTATGGTATCGATAGCATCGGTATTTCTACTGAGTGTAACACTGCTCTATTAGTAAAATTCAGTACCAAAATAAGAGACAAATTTTAGTCATTTTAATAATAAATATAATTTGTATTTATCAATGACAGTGATTCAAGTATATAATTCAGCATTTTGTGGATGTGCGGCAGTAACATGTTGCTGGTATGCCAAAAAGTTGTTAGTCCTATAGACACTTACTTCATGGTTCGCCGCCGGTGACTGCGACGACTCCTCTGATTTGAGGCAAGCTTTGCACTCATACATAAACTTGCCGGGATGTTTGCGCGTCTTGAGTATATGTTTGCGCATATTATCAAAATTACTGCAACGAAAATCACAATGCGGACATTGATAAGGCTTCTCGCCAGTGTGACGGCGCATATGACGTGTCAGATGACTTTTGACATGTGTTTTAAAATCACATTGAGCGCAAGCCAATGATTTGGTGTGCGTTGCATGCGTCTGACTGTGTCTGAAATGGCAGAAAAATTTCGAATGAGAAAAAAACTTGTTTCAAAGATTAATTGGTCGCTTAACATAAATAAACAAACGTGCAAAAGAATGCGCAAAGTTCTGTTTCTTTACTTTGAGATCTGTTAAAACAACGCGCGCCTAATTTGTTTGTACGCGAAAAATTTGCTGAGCGATGAAAATCTTGTTCTTATTTTCGTTTCGGCATTTCGTTTATTTTGCAGTCTCGTGCTGTCAGAGTGGCCAGTTTGCTAAGCGCCTATGCACTACAGACCGAGCATTAAGCGTAAGAATTAAAGAAATGGCAACACTGAAAACAATTCGCTTATCAGCCAGTGTCCAATTGCTTGCAAAAAAAAAACAAAAGCTAGTAGCAGACATCGAATTAATTGCCAATTTTCTGCCGTTGCCGTTGCAGTTGCAGTTGCAACGAAGCCACAACAACAAAAACAAAGCGTTGCCAAAATGTCTGCGTAACGAATTCGGAATTCGTTGCTCGTTGCAAAATCAAGCCAAGCTTAATTAGCGGCAAATGTGCGCTAGTCCGTCGCCTGCCTGCTGCGTGTTCCATTCCCCATGTCGGTGTTGGTCACTGGGCGACGCAGCGGCGGCGGAGTTGTTTTGGCGTCATTGCTATTCCGTTCGGTTCGGTTCGGTTGGGTTCGGTTCGGTTCGCTGCGTTCGTTGTTGTTGGTGCTGTAATTGTTGTTGCTCGCGCGGTTGTAGGAGTAGTCGCTTTGTGAGCAAATGAGCATGTCGACAACAACGAATTCGATCGAATTTAATGCCTTTTCGTTTTGCTTTTGTTGTTTCTTTTCTTCGCTTAGTTGGTCTGCACTGACGATCACGCTAATTGAAGATCTGCCGTTGTAGTTAAGGCATGTCTGTACGGCTATTTCCGACTCTGTTAGGGAGGGGGATTTGTTTAAGGCGGCTTTGTGATTTAATACAAGTTGAGCGAACGCGCGTGAGACTTTGATTTTTAATGAGTATTGAGCTTGTGTGAGTGAGATAGAGATTGAGATAGAGAAAGAGAAAGAGAAGGAGAAGGAGAACGAAAGTGCAATGAGCAATATTCAACAAAACTAATGAGCTGTGAAGCAACGCCAGCAGCAAGAAGAAGCAGACTGAGTGTCAGCCAGAGATAGTCGTATATTGATCGTGCAAGCGAGGGGAAGTGGAAAGGGTTGACGACGGCGAATCGCAGCGAAAATAATTAGAAATTTACACTTGGCCACAATTGCCACAAACATTATCAAAGCGGCATCTTTAAGTAAAACATAACTTATGTATGCTCAGCCAACAACAACAAGAAACACCTACGACTACAACAACAACAACAGCAACAACAAGTTAAAATGCGTTCGTCTGTCCGTCTGTCCGTCTGCTGCAATTGCTACTGATCTTGTCCAGCTTGCATGCGCTTAGCAACATAAACATATTTCAAAGCTTCAATTGGCTTCAATAACCGCCACCGCATTTTTTTTGTTCATACACTACATGCACGTGTATGTGTGTGTGTGTGTGTGTGCGTGTGTGTGTGTGTGTGTATTTCGTTCAATAACAGGCATGATCATGATCGTTGCCCCAAAACAGAAGGCGCGATCATTGCAGCACAAATGTCGTAGAACATCAACGAATGCCACTGCCAGCCACAACAACAACAACAATGATGGCATAGATGGTTGACGACAGTGGCAACTCTTCTTGCAAATGGCCATGAAATGAGTTCCAACGAATAAATGATCAAACATGCGATGGCGGGGGGCGTAAAGCATTCTCTTTGTATTCAGCGAGGCAGGGCGGAGGCAGAGGCAGAGACAGAGACAGAGACAGAGAAAGGGGCGCTCCTCAGACTGGCAGCAGTACAGCAGGCAGTCAAGCAAATGCGAAATATTACAAGAATTCAATGTGCATATCAAAGGCGATCGATAAGTCACGATTCTGCTGTTCTGTTCTGTTCTGCTCGGTTCTGTTCTGCACTGGACCAACTGAGGATGAAGAAGCAGAAGCAAATGAAACGAGCGAGCGAACTTTACTTTACTTTACTCGTTATATGTATTATTGTTGTTGTTTTTTGTCATTTTGTTACTTTTTCTACTTTTATTTTTGATGCTCCTTGCTCTTCTCACACACACACTCACACACACACACACACACACACGCACACACACCGACGCTTGTAAACTTCTAAAGCGGCTGAACCCACGAACCAAGTTGACTCTTTACTTGGCCCAGCATTTCTACAATTTATGCAATTGTACAAAAAAGAACCAAAAAAAAGAACAAAACAAAAAAATAAACAAAATACAAAAACGCTTTTCAATTATGGTGGACATTTCATGCAGCAGGCGCAGCTGTCCTGTCCGTCTCCACACTTTGACTTCAACGATGACAACAACAACAACAACAACGACGACTTCAACTCCAACGAATATTTAAATTCGTGCAGAGAAAATGAGGTTTGTTCTTTTGTTTGATTATTCGCTATTCTGATTAGTAGACGCAAGATATGTAATTGGAGTAGAACATGCAATGGATCAGCCCCACAAGGGCACAGTCGATGATGATGACGACGGCGACGACAACGACACACTGCTTATAATGCATGTACAGTGAAAGCTGACTAAGAAGCACGCACTTCAATATGCTTATGAGAACAAGAAACACAAGTGCGGGCTGTATAGTCGAGTATACTGGACAGTGTAATGCCCTGTACACACCAACTTGAAGTAGCGCATGACCACACAAGTCTGTCTTCCAAATTTCAAGACTTTAGCTTTTGAAGTTTCCGAGAACCTTTGGTGAGGACGGTCGGGCGGAGGGACCTGGCTACATTCACTCGTCTTGCCATCCTGATCAAGAATATACATATTGTGTGACATACTGTGTGTACGGGGTATAAAAGCTTGGCTCAGCCAAGTGGGAAGGTACCATCTATAGGTGCAAGTGCTGGAAGACAGATGGCATTCCAGCTACCGAGAGTTATTAGAAATTATAATAGACTGGGTGTCATTTGGACTTATTAAACTTGTAAGTCAAACACATCAAATCATATTGTTGGTTCTTATATATCTGTCTTGCCTGCTTTATATATCTGTCCTTAAACTAACCCAATGACTATCAGACATTTCTAAGTTCATCCCAGACAAATTGATAGAAGCGTTCTTTCAATACATCTTTGTGAGACAAACGATTCTCACATATAATTTGTTATCGGCAACAAACTCACCTCCTCAAATGCATTGCACTCTTGCCCACATAGTCACAGTTGCCATGTTCACACTTGAAGCTCTGCTCGGAGTGCGACGCCAAGTGCACATTGAGTATGTGACGCGTCGAGCCGGCATACTGGCAGCCCTCATAGGTGCAAACGAAGGGACGTTCCGCTTGTGTGTGATTCCTTCTATGCAATTGCAAAGTGTATCTGCAAAGAATAAAAGAGAGAAAGAAATAAACGAATGAAAATAAATAAAAACAGGGAAAACTGTTTGAAGTTTGCTACAGAAATGGAATAAATTTAAAATGACAACAACAAGGCGAGGGGCACAAGCAGAAGGCGAAACAATGCCATGTCAGAAGCTATTTGCGTGTATATTTTGAATTTGGTTTAAAATTTTCGTTTCGTTTTCGTTTTTTTGGGTTTTTTTTAATTACATTAAATCAAAGCAAAAGTAATTCGCACCAAAGTCACGTTTCACTCAGCAATGGCACGTGCGCAAAGACAAGAGGGAGGCGAAGGTAGCAGAGTGTCCAGATGAGGCATGTTGAGCCCAACAAGAACAAAAAAAAGACAGATGGACTTGTCTATGGCCATACTGAGCTTAGAAGTTGTGCCTAAGCAATTGCGACACACACGTTCGCATGTCCGAGGTTCAAAACGGCCACGACGACGACGACGACGACGACGACGACGACGACGACGATGACAACGACGACGACTCAAAATGGAAATCGGACAGTTTGGCATGAAGACCGAAGAGAGTCAGGCAGAAGGTGCGAAGGGGGCGCACAAACTTTTTGTGCACATCAATTACGGATGCTAATTAATCGCAACAGCGACGTTGAAGGTGACGAAGGCGAGGAGAGCGACGCAAATAACCAAAGTGTTCGGACGTTCGGTATTGTCGAGCGGCAGGAAGATCGAGCGGACGGACATTGGACTGCATTCAAAAAGTGCCCTGCCAACCTTGGATACATGCTATGAGTGAGGGCGTTCGTTTAAGACAAGACAGGCGGTGAGGAAGGAAGGATCGTTTGAATACATTTGAAAATGTCAGAAACGATTTGGACGCTTAGAAGAAATGTTCAAATGAGTTTGAAATGAGACCAACTAATTAAATGAAGAGTGAAGTTGAGGCCAAATAACGGAGTTGTAACAATTTCTTTTAGCGATTTATACATAAATAGTCCTGAGTGGAATCAATGCAACTTTGTCGTATAAATTCACATGTTTTATACGATTTGAGAAACTTTAAGGTTTTTATATGCAGCACACACGGTGTGCCAGGAATAAGGATGTCAAGTTTTGGAGATTTACGAACCGTTGGATTTTCGGGATTTTAAACTGAAAACCCGGGATTCCGGGATAAGTCCCAGGATGAGTTTTTCATAAACATGACACCAAAATTATATGAAAAATGTCGTGTTAAATATTTTTTATATATTCTCTTTATTTCTTACTGTTATTCAATCAAACAAAATACGAAGCATAACGAAATATATAAATATATAAAATGAGTTGCCAAATATTGGCATAAACGTATATTTTTGTATTGAAATATAAAAAACAGATGATGCAACGACTTCTAAAAGGTATGAACGTCGTTTGGATTCGATGGTTGGAACATAATTAAACGCTTTCTAGAGATTATAACCACTGTCACCACCATTACAAATAACATCTAATTCTTCAGATAGAGTCTCAAAAACGCTTTACATCTATCTACGCGAAGGTTTTTGTAAACTACAATATAACTTATATGAACTTTCCATTTAAATTTTGAGCCTCATTTACCTCAATTACATTTACGTTAAATGTCAGTGAAGTACTTCTTCAAGAATGCTTAGTGTAACAAATTAATGAAACAATCCTATATCCTTGCCACCTTGTTGAAATTAAATTACTTTTGCAAAAAAGAGTTTATTAACTTTGTAATGAGGTTTGCAATAGAAACGATCGGTCAAAAATAAGGTTTTAGTTTGAAAACCTTTTTGTTCTTGAATATAAACAGGACAGCCTTTGCAAATCCGTGTTTTTATCTAAGCAGACGAGATAGAATATTGCAAATTGCATTGCATTGCTTTCTTTAAGACAAATTAGAAATTGGGCGTGTTTACGCCCCTAATTCTTGAAAAGCGAATAATTTGAAACTTGGAAAAACTTTTGCAAAATTATATATGTAAGTTCCAGCAAAGCCAAATAGGTCCCTTCTGTTTGTTTTTAATTTGGGACGTGGCATCGTCCCCCATATGTGCAGGGTATTATATTGTCGCGAAAGGTATAACGGGAATGTATCAAGAGGCAAGAAAATTGTCTTGATACTTCATGTTTTATAAACCAATATTGAATTGAAGTCTCTGCTTTAGTTCGCTGAAGAATAAAAATTATAGAAACCTTCCACTTTCCCACAACAAAGACTCATAAATATGTAAACACAAAAATTTCCGGCGCTCATTTGGTAGACATAATACTAACAGACAACAAATTGATAGAAAAGAGTCTAAAGAAAGGACATGGGTACCAGAAGGAGCAGAAGAAGAAGAAAATAGTTCTTAATAATGCGCGACATTAACGAAAGTTTCAATCTTTAATCTAAATACGTTATAACGAGCGTAAGCCAACAACAACAAAAACATTAGGAGCTGAAGAGAAAACGAGACAACATGATAGAGCATAAGAGGAAGCGAGAAAAAGGTGTTGAAATGGCGTCATTGTCATGCATTTCTAATGATTTTTCGCGAATCTCGGTTGACGCTTCAAAGTGAATGCTACTCGAGGAAGAAGAAGAGGAAGGAGAAGCAGCAGCAGCAGCAGGAAGATAGCAAAAGTCGTTGTTGCTTATTGTTGTTGTTGTTGTTAGTTGTTGTTGATATGTGAAAATGTCACTCTTTGTAAATGCGAAAAGTTGAAAAGCAAAGAATAAGAAGAAGAAGCAGCGAAGTTGAATGGAAGCGACAGACAGATGGACGGACAGACAGATGGACGGACTGACAGGTGGTGCAGGCAACGCTTCAGCAGCGAATCACTTGTAATGCTTGTCTGTCTTGCTATCTCGCTTTAGCATTGGGGGATGGCGTATACCAAGAGGAAGAAGAAGAAGAAGAAGAAGAAGCAGCAGATAAAAGCACAACATTACAAATGCAACAGAAAGCGAATTAGTTGCAACAACAACAACAATAACACAACTACAACAGAGCTTGTGAAAAATTGTGTATTGTCATTAATATATATATATGTTGTTGTTGTTGTTGCTTTGTAGCAACGTTGTTGTTGTATTTAAAACATTAACTTTTATTTGTTTAGTTGCATTTTTCTTCATTGTATTTTCAGTGTGTTTAATTGTCGTTGTCACAGGACATTGCAGGACATGCTTGAGTTAATTTCTTGCATATACATGAGTATGCCAGGCAATGAAAAAAGCTTGAGCGTGAGTCAGAACCAAATTGGACTGTGTGAGTATGTGTGGGGGAAAATAAGTGTATAAATATAAATGATGTAAAAAAGAAGGAACCGCCTTCCTTTTTAATTCAGGCGTAAATTAGATTAAGCCAAGTTAGTGAAGGATTTCAATTCATGCAAACATTTATTAATGTAATCAAAGGCATTGAGTCTTATTCTTATTCTACTCAAATAAATTTTGAATCTTCAAGGTTCAAAGATTCGGCAAAGGCTGTTGAAAAATCTGTGCGAACTTGAGCTTGGATTCATTCAATAAAAAGGAACCTGATAGACAGTCTTCAGCTGCCTCACCGGATTGTTCGGATTAGGCTTCCATTCAGTGTGCTCAGAGGAAGGAGAGACAGATGATTAGCCAATCATGTCTCTGTGCTTGTGTCGGAATTGAAAAAACTCGACCTTGGGCGAGAGAGGAGACTAGCTAATCTTAGAAGAGGAGGCTAAGATAGAAAATGTTAGGTTATCATGTCTTTCGCTTGAACTAGAAATGAAAGAAGTCGACCTCGGGAGAGACAGGGAGCTAGCTAATCTTAGGAAGCAAGAGAGAGAGAGAGAGAGAGAGAGAGAGAGAGAGAGAGAGAGAAAGCACTAGGTTGTTGTGTCTTTTTGCCAGAAACGGAGCTGTGATTAGCTATCTTATCTTTACTTGAATCATAAATGGTAAAACGTGTCATAAGGAAGAGTGAGATGGCTACATAATCCTGCCTCTTTGTCTGTTTCAGAAATGGAACAATTGGACTACCAAGTCATGCGACTTTGCGAGTATCAGAAATGGAAGAATTGGACCTTGGGAGAGGAAGGAGAGGACTAGCTAATCATGTTTCTTTGCTAGAATAGCAAATGGAGGAGCTGAACTATTGATACAGACAATTTGAATAGATGGCAGTCATCTAATGATTAGATAAGCTCATATACATCAACATCACTCTTATAAGAAAGTTATCCATACATAACTCAGGTTCTTTTTGGCATTGTCGCAAACTTCAAGTCAATATGCTCTCCACGTGCACAATGTCGATCCATTTAAACGTCAAAAACAACCCTGTAAAACTATTGAAATGCAGTGAACCTCAACGTGGGCGTTGCAGTAGCAACCATGCCCCTCCCGCTCCTACTCTCTTCCGTCCACTCCTTCTTAACCAACATTTTGTTTTTGCCGATTAGTTGACGAAATGTTTTGCAAAACTTTTGCCTTTGTTCTGTTGTCGTCTTCACGTCTCATCTTCACTGCCCTGGCATTTATTATCGCTGCAATGCCGCCAGCACCCCGAAAACTTGGCGTGTGGGCGTGATGAAACAATATGAAGGTGTCTGACGCTGTCAACATCAGCATGAAGAAGAAGAAGTAAAGTATTTTGGCGTTGTCAACTTTTGCACGTCATACATTAAACGTTGTTCCGTGCATTTGTCGGAAGTGTCTTCGCACTGTGTTGTGTCTTGTCTTTCAAGGTGAGCAGCACCAGCAGCACCAGCAGCAGCAAATAAAGAAGGGGCGTTGTCGGTTTGTTGTATCCTGTCAAGTTTCAGTTAAGCATAAGAACATGTCTTAGACAATCGCATGTGTACTTTAGTTGACTGTCATGTTGAATCTACTCATCGTCATCGTCATCCACAACAACATGGCTTCGGCTTTTGTGTTCTTGAGCTGAGCTAAAGTCGCATCGCATTGAGTCGACGGATGCGCCATGTTCGTTCTTTGGTTGTTCATATTCTCATTGTTGTTCCCAAAACTCGCATAAATATTTATGACAGCGTCTTTCTTGTCTTGAGCGCTTCTTTTTCTTGTCTTCTCCCGCCTTGGCTTGTCTTGTCTTATTTCCATCGTTTTTCAGTTTGTCTCATTTTATTTTTTGCTTTTCTGGCTCATGTGCACGGAGCATCCTCGCTTGTGGCGCTTCCGGCTTGTCAGCGTCATTGGCGGAAGTGACTGCTGCTTGTTCTTCTTCTTAGAACTTTTAGCCGTCAACGCGTATGCCACTCGTCTCACCTCTGCTCCGCTCCCCTGACTCCCACGGCTACCAAGGCTTGTATAATTGGTTCGGATCTTCTTCGCACATGTATACGACAACATTAGCCGGATTTTAGTTGCGTTCTTTTGCGCGCTGCATTTGAAATTAGTTCCCAGGCCTGCCGCATGTCGTCTCTTTACTGACTGAGCGTGTTAGTTAGTGAATGAGTGAGTGAGTGAGCGAGTGAGCGAGTGAGTGAGTGAGCGAGTGAGTGTGTGACATTTATATGGCGCATGTAATTAGGCAAGTCTGCATTTGACACCTTCAACTTTTCAATGTGAGTGTCTGTGTGTGTGTGTGTGTGTGTGTGAGTCTCTTATCTCACGCGAAACTTTTGCAGTACAACAAATATTAACCTTAACTGTTGTCGCTTGCCCATTTACCCTCTTCGACGTACATTCAACGTTTTCTGTGTATCTTATTAATGTGTTGAGATGTCGTTGTTGCAAAGTTTGCAGCACAAGAGGAGAACAGCTTACAAAAGACGTTAGTCGATTTTGCTAAAGTTAAAATTAAGCCTGAATTATTATAGAAATGCGTTCGTGTGCATGCTAAGTGGTTCATCAATTGACGCCAAGCTTATGTGAAATGGAGGTGTGTAAAACAAAGATGCAGAAAGGGGTGGTATGGAAGAAAGCTACTCCCACTAGCTAGATGTAGAAAAGTCTGGTTGGTATGTGTAGGTAAGCAAGGGGATAGAAGACACGTGCAATGTGAAAGATGGAGGATGGGAAAGTTGAAGAAAGAGATAGGGAAATGTGGAGACGGAGACAGAAAGTGTGATGAGAAGCTTCGCAAGAATGATAACGTTTTCAAAGATTAAGTAACTGAATCAACTGAAGTAAAGTCAATATGGGAATGTACCTATACAACCTGATCCCATTCAGCTTAGGGGTTGACTTTTTGAAATACCACGCGTATACAAGGAGGTCTTGGCATACGGATGGTACTACGGATGGTCCTGCAGGAACAAGCTTAGCATAGAGAAGAGAGAGAGAGAGAGAGAGAGAGAGTGGATAAAGGGTAGACTAAGATGAAAAACAGGGACTAACTGAGATACAGAGACTAATTGCAAGATCGAGAGAAAGGGTTAGAAAGACATGATAGTTCTGAATAAAGAGATCGATATCTTAAGCTACAGAGAGATTTTACAAATATAAAACTTTGGGTTATGAAATGCATTCTCTGAGAATCTCTCTCTCTCTCATCTCTATAGAAAATAGGAGCAAATGTACTGTATTTCTGAGGTTTAGTACAACAAGAGTGATGCAAGTATCAGACAAGCTCAATAAGCCGAAAGAGGTTCTTATAGGATTATAAACCACAGAGCATAGGCATAGGAATGAACACCAAAGCAGAGGACAACAAAAGGGACATTTAAGAAGACGAACCGTTTTGTAGTCACTGCTTAATTTGATGCTTTAATTAGTTGAGTGCGTTGGAAATTATCAATAGGAAGAATAAATGCAGCTCTTCAGCTGCAGACACCATTACAAGAAAATCATGCCAATACAAACATCAACTTACTTAAACAATCCATTACATATGCTGGCAGATGGAGGGAAGCTAAAATTTAATGGAGCAAAGTGAACTACTTTACTTGCCAATTGCTGCAACACAACAACTTCATTGCTTAACAACAATAAATAATGTGCAACTAAGAAAAGGAACAAAAACGCATTCATGTAAGTCAACTTTATGCGCGCTTATGGGCTTGGCTAACAGCTAACAACAACTAACAACAACTTCATTGCATCGCTGCTGCCAAATGCCAAGTAAGCAATCAGTGAATTTTCTCATCAACACTCGTCGTCATCGTAGTCGTAGTCGTCGAATCCACAACAATGTCCAACTCAATTTCACAGAGCCATAAAATTGAATGAATGAATGTTGAATCGAATGAATGGAGTCGATATGATAACATGTAACTCCCTAAAAACGAACAACCGAGTGTAAGAGAGAGAGCTTGAGGAAAGTAGAGGGTGAGGTGAGTACAAGCACAAGCGCAAGCCCAAGCACACTGACCGACCAAGTGTCCACAAGCGAGTGAATGACTTCGACGCTTTCAACATGATGCCAAATGCAGACGCAAATCGAATAGAATGGTACAGAAGAGAAGAGAAGAGAAGAGAACAGCACAGCGGAGCCCAAGACTGAGGCTCTGTTAAGTTTATAGCAGGAACAAGACGGAGCGGGACGGTGAGGTTTCGTCATTGGAAATGCGAAATCAAGTTTCGTTAAATTGAGTCTCAAGTGACGGCGGCAGCAAGAAAAATGCACTGACTTTATATGTGTGAGTGTGTGAGTGTGTGAGAGAGAGAGTGAAAGAGTGAGAGCGCGGGTAGGCAGTCACGCTGATCTGAAATGACGACGACTACACTACGACGGCGGCAGCCATTAAAATGAATTGCACTGCACTTTGTGCCATCAACAGAATCAACTCCCGGACAACGAATGATGCAGCATAGAAATGAGTTAAAATACGAAATAAAATAAACCAAAACTTGCAAAAGTCAAAAAAAAAAGAAAGCAAAAAAAGGACAAACGAAGTAAACTTCAGACAACGTTTGCTTCGAGTCTGTGACGACGAATTGGCAAAGCGCAACGAGCGCACTAAAGCAGAAGAAGCAGCGACAGTAGCAGCACCAGCAGCAGCAGCAGCAAGTCAAATAAGAAGAAGAAGAAGTAAAAAGAACAACCAACACTGTACGCCATTTCAATAAAAGTGAATTGCTTGACTCAACTCAACGAGTAGAACAACGACGACGATGACGACGACGATGACGATGAAGCTGAGCCATGGCGACTGCAACTCACACACACACGCACACACACACACACACACACAACTCGCAAAGTATTCGCACAGGACTACAAGCTGAGTCAAGAGGCTGAGTAAAGTCCGGAAGTGCGCTGCGCTGCTCTGCGTCGCTGACATGACTGACGACAACAACGAGAACGACAAAGAAGACGACTTTGACGTCAACAAGCAACGCGTACCAATACACATAGTACATGTGTGTTTGTGTGTGTGCCTGAGAGAGTGAGATGTGATGAGATGAGATGAGGCGAGGCGAGGCGAGGCTTGCATTCGTTCGTTGGTTCGTTTTGGACAAGCCAAGACTCAAGTCTCGTTAGTCGTAAAAATAAAGTATCGCACATCAAGCGCGTCGTGCACGACAATAACTTCAAATGAGCATTTAAATAAATTTTTCAAATAATCACTTGAAAAGTGCAAAAATTTCATCCTATTGCCTCTGCCTCTGCTTTTGCTTTTGCTGCTGCTGCTCTTCATGTCATTCGACAGTGAGCCCAACTGAAGTGAAGTTGGTAGCGACATTTGTGAATTTAGCCAATAAGTTCAGTCGACGGCTGTTTGTTGAGCACTTTAATACGTGCTATTCAAAACTAGTCTAACTGTAAAAGCTGCTTTCATAGAGTGTAGAGGCAAAAATATACTCAGAATGATGATGATTAACACAAATTGAGCCAATAATGTTCGTTTAGTTTTTAATCCATGATAAAGTGTGAGATTTTTAAGTTGTAATAAATTAAATTAAAGAGAGAAAGAGAAGGCAAAATCAATAAATATCAAACAACATGACAACTCTTATCAAACAGCATATGTTGCATAGTGTCATTGAAGACATAAGGCATTCTGGCGTTGATCATTTTTGTGAAAACATTCAAGCTTCTTCTTTTTCTGACTTTACCCTGAGGCACTACATGAGACTAGTAAGCTGACTTTGACAGATGACATTAAAAATTGTATAAATTGCATTTTCTTTACTTCTTGTCAGAAGAATTTGAAGAACTTAACTCCAAGTCTGTCTTATGACTTGCCCATATGATATGAAATTTTGAACAACCTCAAGAGATCTCAAGTAAAGAGTTTCGTAAACATTTCGGTTTAATTTTTTCTTGGATTATAGGCATCTCTCATTAAAACCTTTTATTTCAAACACATTTTAAGAGATCTTAAAATAGGAATGGAAGATCAACCTAAATTCTGTGAGTTTTATCTATAATGTCTTTTCAATAAGACTTCAAAAGTCCTAAAAAATATACTTGCCAAAAAGTTCTGATTGCTATAAGATGATTTGTATTTTAAAATTATAAGATGATCAAATGTCATATGACAATTGTGTCGTTTAGCCCCCTTATTCTGGCAACTTCTTGGCACTTTGCATTCTAATTCCATCTTTCATAGCAATTGTAGTTTCTTATGTCATGTTGAACTTCAACGTAACGTAAGGCATTACGATTATCAGCAACGATGGCTGTTGAAATGCAAAGTGACAAGAAATTAACATGGCCAAAAGAGCAGCTGTTAAAAGGATATCTACTGATAGAGACAACACCAGCTGCACTGAATATTAAATGCGGTTAAAATTCTATCTACAGCCATTTGATGGAATTTTATTTATAACAGAGACTAATTGAGTTGCCAGAATAAGCTGCCCTCAAGCAATGCATTGTATTTAGCTTTATTAAAACTGTTGCCAGTGCCTCTAATATGTTATTGAGTCATTTAGCTTCCTTTCATTTGCTTTGCGATTATATAAGCCTCATGGTGATCTGGATTGTGCAAGCACTTTTATACCTTTTGCATGATAACATTTGAAATGTGAAAATAATTACCAAAATAACACACACACAAACAGAGACACATGCACATGCATATAAATGGCATTGCCGAAATGGCCAACGGCCGTTTTTGTAACAAATTTTTGACTTTTGTCCACGAAGCATTTCGCGGTATTTTCTCATGAGTGAAAAATGTTTTTTTCTTTTCCCTTTATTGTTTTGTATTTTCAGCAGGCAATATTGCAGTTTGTTAGCACAGTTCCATTACCACGCGCCATGCCATTCAACTGCCGCAAGCGTGATTTGCAAATGCGTTGCATACTTTGTGGCGTCGTCCAGTTTGCAGGCGAATTGCATGCATGCATCCATGTGTGTGTGTCGTAATTTAGCAAGAATGTCCTGCATTTAATGAGTTATTTTTATTTCGGTTTGCATCTTATTTTATTTTTGTATATAATTTTGTGCTTTGGGTTGGAATTTTTAATTAATGCAAAAATCGCAAAACGTTTTGTTTTTCTTTTACATAAGTAAAAAGATTTGGCAATCGTTTGTTGTTATTTTTATAGTAAAAAAAGAATTGGAAAACTATTTTGCGCACAGTCACTAAACACCCGATCCCCGCAATGCCATAAATTGCATAACATTTGCCGAGGGCGCGGTCAAAAAAACAACAACAAGAAGTAAACAAAATGTGAATTTTCTGCTTGTAAAGCAAAGTTACCGCAGGCATTTCATTGTATTTCTTGGCTAAATTTGCAATTAGTGGAGCCAAAACGAATTGAGAGCTTTTCATTATTTTCACAACGTATCACAACGTACAAAAGTTGAGAATTATAATTATATGGGGAAAAGCTAGATTTCGAACCTGTATCTACGTGGGTTCGTGGCTTCAAGCAGATACCAAGACGATACTAGGGGTGTTTCAGTATCGATACTTTCGTAGAAATCGCCAAACTGTGAGTCGGTAATTGTTCACTGATACAAAATTATATAAAAGTGTCGCTTCAACTGCAGGCATACTTCATAAATCCATGTCCCTAAACCATTCAAACTAGATCTGCTGCCGAATATACTTTGTAGGGACTTTTTCCTCTTCCCTCTCAACATGTGAGATTTTAATTCCCTTTTTTTTATTTAACTAAAAAAACCATGTAACGTAACGCGTTGTTCGAATTTTCATTCCACCTCTGTATGCAACATTACGTTTTATAAGACCCTCTCTCCCTCCCAAAAAACTGCGTTACGTAATCCTTGTACGGCGACTAAAAAGCTGACGTGGGATTTTTAGTCCACACATCCTACCTTCTCCTTTGTAAGATTTGGGTAGACTCATTTTTGGAATAGACTCATTTTCAAATTATAGCCATATCCTTAATTGGGTGTAAAACGGCGCATGTACTACAAGTACATTTGATATCGATACTTTAAGCATCGAGTCATTAGTGTACATCGAGACTCCAACTTAAACAGATCAGAGGGATCTCGTAATGTCCCTGTACCTTTTATGACTAAAATAACTTAAAATGTTTTCAAATTAAATCTAATAGTTTGGTAAAAAGAATACTCACTTGCTAGCCAAGGTCTTCCCACAGATGTCGCATATATATGATTTCGCCGAATTCTTTGCAACTCCCTTCTTCATACGCTCACCGCTACACTTCACCAATTTTGGCTCGCTTTTCTTATCACCATGCACGACGTCCATGTGATTCTTCAGATTACTCCGTCGTGCGAATTTCAGATCACAGCGATCGCAGGCGAAGATCTTCTCATCGGTGTGCTGACGCAGATGACAGCGCAGCGAATGCTTGCGAAACGACTTCGGACAAAGCGGACAGGGCAAGCGCGCGTTACGTGGCACATTGCCGTGGGTGTGCAACAGACGATGATAGATCAGATCGGATTCATAGACAGCGCTGAATTGGCACTCGTTACATGACCAGGAGGTCGCTCTGGTGGCTGCCGCTGCCGCAGCTGAGGTCGACGGCGTAGGCTGACAGCTGCGCGTGTGCCTGCCAAGCGCCTGAGCCGTGTGAAAGCTTTGATTGCAGAGCATGCACTCATGTGTTGTGGCTTGCGGATGTTGGGTCGCTAGATGTTCTCGTTCTGCCTCCGTCGAGTGAAAGAGCGAAGGACAAAGGCTGCAGACAATAGGCAGTGCCGGAGGCGTGGTTGGCTCAACCTTGGGTGGTACCTGTGCTACCTCAATGAGCTTCACTTTCTCTACGCTTACTTTCGGTTCTGTTCTTCTAACCATGTTTCTACGTTGCTCAGCAGCTTTGCTCTTGTGCGCAAAGGACTTGCGATGCTTGCGCGCCTTCAAAGCGGTCGCGAACTCCAGCTTACAGACCCCGCAATGATATTTGGCCATGCTGTGCTTGTACTTCTCATGGCGCTGAAGCGCAATGCGCGAACGCTGCGACTCGCCACAGTAGCTGCAACGGAACCGTGACTGATACACATCCGAAGCGCTGCCCGTGGGCGCGTGACTTGCATGCGCCGAGACAAAATGCTCACGCAGCTCAATATTATAGCGACAGACATGAGCGCACAGCTCGCAGCGTAACAGACGTCGCTTGCTAATGCAAATGGGCACAGAGCGATTGACGGCGAGTATGACGGCCTTGTGATCGGCGCTTACCAGATGAGCATACATGTCCTCATTCGTCTCACACTCATACTGACAGTAGCCGCAGGAGAGACGACAATCACCGGCGCTTAATTGGCGCAGCACTTGCGATCGATGTGCTTCGCTTGACCAGTGCTGCAGAAAGGCCGCCTCGGTATTGAGATAGAAGCAGCAGATTCGACATTGATATGGCGACTGCAAGACTATGCGATGTATGTGCGTCAATATGGCGTGCAAGACATCGATGCGTTCAGTGGTCGACTGCGAGAGCGACTGCATGCGTCGGTAGTGGTAGTGCGAGATGAGATGCTTGCCTATGAGATGATGTTGCATTGCATGCTTGCAGAGCTCACATTTATAGAAGATGGCGCGTCGTTTTCGCTTCTTGGCCACCGGAAACGTCGTTGAAGGACTTTCTTCCTTGGGAGTCATAAACAAATCAACCACTAATGAGGTTACCTGTGTCGTGTTCATCTCCGTCGTCGTTGGTTCACTTAGCATTGCCTTCTCCAGCTGTTGCTCAGGCTCGGCACGCTTCATGTGATAGCCGGTGCGCAAATGCTGCTCGTAGGTAGCACGACTGCGCAGCTTGCGACAACAGATATTGCACCAATAGCTCTGCTTGTGACTGCCGGTGATCGTCGACGTCGTCGTCGCTGTTAGATCGACAAGATTCTCACGATACTCCAAGCGTTGCACTTTGCTGCCTGGCACCCATTTGCCTTTCGTGTGCTCGGCCGGCGGATGCTGTTGTTGTTGGTCAACTTCTAATTCATCTGCATGCTCATCCCAATTGGGCGAAATGGGACGCGTCAAGTGCGTGGCATTCAGATTGCTCGGACGATGCTCCGGTCGCCATTTGCCGCCTGTGTGCGTCAGCGGCACCGTAGGCGGCGAGTGTCGCATCGGCGACAGTTTCCACTTGATGCCCATAGCTAGTGCATCCACACGCGGATCATAATCCTCATCATCGCCATCATCTTCGTAGACGACATCCTGCTCATGTTCTGGCTCCTCATCGTCATCCTCCTCGCCGTCGTCATCTTCATCGCTTGTCATGTCGATTTTCACCGTCTTGAAATCGCTCTCGTAGTGTTTCTTAACTTCGCTCATGTCGTGCACCACCTTCATGAGCGTCTCTTCCGTGCCGCTCTCATGCTCGCCCAGCCATGATTCAACATGCTCATCGCTCGGCTCGGCTTGTGACTTCAGACGGCTTAAGGCCGCATTATGGCCAACGCCGCTACTGCTTGCCTTGCCCGCGCCGCCACCACTTGTCGACTGCACGCTTTGCAATTGCAACGACGAGAAGAACACATCTGCGCCCAGTTCATAGGTCAAGTCATAGGCATCGGTCATGTGCTTCGCACTTTTGCCGCCATGCTCGGCCGCTTTCTGCACATAACTACTGGGCGCCTCCGGTTCGGCAAAAGTGAAGCCTGCATAGCTCTGATGATGATGGTGATGATGGTGCAAGTTAGCTGCATTGCTTTCGATCGCAGTGGTCGGCGAGTTTGACACCTTCGAACTGTTCTTATGGTCGCCACTCACATTGGCGGGTTCTACTCCAAGACTCGTGACACAATTCTGTTTGCGATGTTCGATGTATTTCTCCAGACCAACAATTGTGGCATTGCATTTAATGCAGAGATGCGTATCATCCAAGTCGTCGCCATGATTCATGACTTAAGCTGCAAAGAGACAATAAATAGATTTCTAATCAATCGTATGCATGGTATCAAGTTGCTTATTGATTTACTAGACCACCTCACTCATAGAGTTTTAATCTCTTGGTGACAAAAACACATTGGCTTGAAAATTAATGAAATACTAACCAAACGACAATCAACGGCATAGTACATACACTAGTACCAATTAAAGTTACGTTGACACGCAACATCTTCCTTGGTAGAAACCGAGATCTATCTAACAGCTCTATTGATCTACGGGTTTAATGGACGAGCAGAATACGCTACGCAGCCACACAGTAGCTTTATAAAAGGCCTCACCATGAGTGGGCAGACTAAAGCCGAAACAAACCAAGGCCAAGGATACCCGTTGCACCTACTCAGCTTCATGCTATTACAGTTTTCGGGATTAAAATGACAATTCCAAGCCCTATAGTAGCTTCAAGCTTGGTAAACTTTGCTACGCCTTTAGCAATCTATGCATTACCCATCTAGCAGACCTCCAATGGTAGACTACATACCACGATTACCCATGAAGGGGAATGCAGATGGCTGACACAGACTGTTCTCTTGGCTGTGGACCTTATATGGTAGACCATATGTATGGTATGTATGGAATAATATAATACAACTTTCAATATCGTATTTGAGAGCGCTTCAAAACACAACCAAAAAGGGGGCACCTTATGCATAAATGTTCTGCCGTCTCTCTTCAGTCAACTTATTGCATTTGTCTTGTTGCTGCCGCCAAACCATATTGGAGTCATGCTTCTACAGTCTTTGACAGCGGCCCCACCACGTGTACCGCGAAATTGGGTGATAACTCTCATGTTAATGTCTGCCACTGCCGTTACAACACCACTAACATCACAAGGCAATCAACATTGCCACAAATGCAAATAATGGCACAACAATTGTCTTTTGCACTTTTTTAAAGTGTTTTTCTTTTATTATTTAATTCATACAAGAATATATATATGTATGTATACTTGGCAGTATAGGGGAACAAGATCTCTATTAATGGAAGTAGGGCAGAGTTATCTGTGAGCAACAAATTCTAAAGGGTTTATGGGGAAATGTTAATTTAGACTTCTAGAGATCCTTCAGACATCGGTCAATATCAATAAAAACACTTTCAATTGCATCCCAAGAATTTAATGCTAGATTGCTCTATGCAATGTACGACTCTGCGTAACATAATAACAGTTTTCTTTTGATTTAATTTCTAAGCCCTGTAAAAACTCTAAGCACTGCAGAAGCAACAGAAATCTGGCTAGCCTATTTTTTTTTCTTTCTCGAGTCTTATGTCTATGTCATGCGCAACTTTTCGCAGTCATCGTATGCCAGTCTTTCAACTCCTACCAAAACTTCTGCCTCATAGAGTCGTCCTTTTGCGTCATCATATTTCAAAACCGTTTATTCATTAACTTGCATAACGCAATCGCGCAATAAGAACAACAATAATACAGCCACTGAGTTAATTTCGCGCCCTTAGCGTTACAGCGGCCCCAGCATCATACAGGCACACACATACACACATACACCAATACAGCCATAGAGTGCCAACGGTCGCTTTGTTCTGGTGTCGCCTGTCAGAAATGAAGTTTATTGCGTCTGTGCCGAGAGTCGTAATCCAGTTAGAAAACGCCACACACGTTTCAACTTCAAGTCAGTGATGATGACGGTGTTTGTTTTTGTTTGTTTGTTGTTATTCGTGATGGCGGCGCTAAATGTAAAAGTGTCATTTCCGCCATATGTGTTTGCGATGAACGACAATGTCGACGACGACAACGACGACAACGACGATTCAACATAGTCAACATCATGCTCGTTCTTTGGCCGTGGATGTCGTTGTTGTTGTTGTTAATAATTTCTAGTACAATTGCAGCAGCGGCTGTTGTTGTTGTTGCTTTTTGGAATTTATATAAACGATGCGCGGCTCATGTCTGAGGTTAAATACGAAAAACATAACAATTTCACACACACACACAGTTGCAAAAAAGGTTTGACAAGCACTTCGCGTTGATGATGTGTTGTGTGCGCACGCCTTTCATTTCAACAGGCGCCGTCACGGGGGCGGTTTGAAAATAAAGCGAAAGACCAAAATTTAAGGATAATTGAACCAAATCTGCATTAAGCTTGTAATAGTTAATTGCCATTTCAATATATTCAATATTGAAACTCTCCTAAGGAGTCGCCATAACCCACAAGTGACTAAATATATCTTTAATTATGTCATAAAAACCATGTGCAAAATTTTGGGTTAATAACTCCAAAATCACACCATATTTCAAGCAATCCCTCAAACTTCAAGCAAACCTCATTTTGGATCATTCCTATGGGAGCTGTTTGCTATAGTGGTCCAATCGTAATAATTCTGAGATATATAATGACTGGATATATCTGAAGAACTTCTGCTTTTACATTTTTTCGATATGATTTAAACTCTATGAGGAGTTTGCACTGAAACAGACAGACAGACGGACATCGTTAATTGAACTCGTCTCGTCGTGCTGATCAAGAATATATATATTTTGTATAGTCGGAGATGTCTCCTTCTCTGCGTTGCAAACATCCCGACTAATATGCTCTTTTTGCAGGAGTATAAAATTGAAGTGTCTTATGATATATTTTTGATAGTTAGCACATTCGTCTCACTAATGAAACTCCCCATCATCACATTGACTCAACACAGTGCAACGTAACTTTGCTTTGTGATGTGCGCGCTCACACACAATGCTTTTCTCACTCACACACCCACACACACATAACACATTTCACTCACTACACTTGCCTGCTTGCTCGTGGGTGTCGCTTTGTTGGCTTGTGTGATAAACGCGCGTTTGTTTAACAATTAACGTGTTTGTAACACATGCAGTTATTTATGCGTTGACAACAACAACAAAGCACAATAACAAAAGCAACAACAAAAAGCTCAACCGCGTTCAATTCTACATGTGTGACGGCGTCAGTTGGTTGGTTGCTTTGCTTGTGCTGAAGCGCGGCTCATTCTTCAAAGCGCATAGCCCGACCCGCACTCCCTCTCATCAACGTGTCTTGCCTTTGTTGTTTAAAATTTTTATTTGGGCAATTAGTTGCTAACGCGTTTTCCAATGGCAATGCAAAGTTGTGATTCATGTTAATTGCTTATTGTGCGCCCAAGAGTCTTCTTATTCGTCTTCTTTGTTCGTTGTATTCATTCAGGCGTGTCGCATATGTCTTTTACATGGCATACACACACACATAAATACATACTAATTATGTAATTGCCTACTAATTGTAAAATTTCAAGTATTTACGATATGCTTTACTGTTGGTGGCAACTGTTGTGACATGGGTTGAAATGTGAAAATATTGTTTTTTATGTTCCTAGGACTCTTATAGTATAATTAAGCTTTAAGCGTTTCTGTAGAAGCGTTTTCAAAGAACTCTTCTGCTCTTTCTTCATTCAGTTTGCTTGTTGGCAATGATTTTTTAAAAATGTTCATTTACAGAAGATCACTAAGTATTCTAATACCAGACCCTTTGGCTAAATAAGTATCGCAACGATCAATTGCCATATATTTTCACAACTCATATAGTATTTTTAGTCTTTAATCGCATGCATCAAATAAACTTCATTAATGATATTAAGAATTTTGTAATGCATGCCGAGTATCTGCTAGCAAGACAATCACCACCGGCAAGGCTGAAGCTCAAAACAGCGTCAGGAAAAAACAAAAAACCTGCACAGTCTTCATATCAAAGTTTATGTTGCAATATCAGCATTACTAAATGCAATCAGTGTACTAAATCTGATGTATGCCGCTAATTGCGCATAGATTATCAGATCCATGAGTGATACACGCCCAGCCGCCAAGTAACGAAGCAGTGGTAAGCTGCGCGCCTACTCAAAATGGCAGTGCAAAAGAAATAAACAACAAGAACAAAATGCAAAAGAGAGCATAGCAAGGAGAGAGTAAGCACAGGAAAATGCAATCGTTGTATTTAATTCTGATTACTCCTAAGTTAGTTGGGAGCACACATTACTTACAGTTTTCCTATACAAAAGACAAATCAGACAATCAAGCAACACAATGATTGTATGAGAGCGCCGTAAAATGAATGCGTGCCGTTTACTTCTGATAACTCCTAAGTTAGTTAGCAGCACGCATTACAAAAAGCTTTGCTATACAAAAAGCAATGCAAACATGTGAGCGACACAAAGATCATGTGAGAGCGCAGTTAAAAGCGCATTGCGTAAAAGAGAGCGTCGCCTTGGTTGGTTTTTCTTTTTTTCTTCTTCTTTCTTTGCGACAGCTCAATGAGAAATTGTGACAGCGACAACTCTATTTCGTACGATTGCTGTTGTCGATTGCATGAAAGCGTTCAATGCAAATGCTGTATGCTCGCTAATCAAACCCCCGCTTGCCAGCGCTTGGACAATGTTCGACGACTGTCGCTTATTTATTTCAAATTGACCCATTTGGTAATATTCATAAGTTAAATTGCGCATGTGCGCGCGGCCGTTTTGTGCCGCAAAGAGCGGCATAAATTCTCGCGTCTTACAAACTCGTTGCATTTACGATCGTCAATTTTCGTACGCTCATCTCGGCAACGGCGGCAGTCAAACACACAACAACAATAACAACGAACCGGCATCGTCATTGAGCAATGGGCGGCCGCGTTTGAGGCGTGGCATGTACCTGCTGCTTTTACGATCCACACTCAGTCAAGAGGAGTCAAAGTCTTGGCTGTTCTGCTCGTTCGTTGGTTCGTTGTAACTCAGAAATCATTAAAAGAGTGCGAGATACTTTATGAATTCGTCGTAGGCTGTGGCGTGAAATATGCACATAAAATGTATCTTCGCTTAAACGAAAAACCATTTGTGTGCTTGTCTTACTTGGGTCTTCACTTCCTCCAAGTCCAGGCCAAGTTAGGCCAGTTGCGTTTGCGGCTTCGGTTGCCTCGATCGGCGGCCTGAATTATTGCTAACGATTTGCAGTTAATTCTCTCCATAATTCTACAACTTCTTTTTTCTTGTTTTATGTTTTTAGTGGTTTTAGCTTTCATTGATTTTATTTAAATGTCAATTACTCATAGAATTCGCTAAAGTTGTTGTAAACAACTCATGCACGCACGCTCATTGGCTGTGCGTGAGTTTCCAATTTGGCTTCATATTTAGACTAAGAAGAATGCATGTTTGTTAGAGAAAATATTCGATATGACAAGTCTGAGCGTTAGAGACATGTCTGTCCGTTTGTAACTTCGCAATCTTTGAGCTGAAAAGCGAGACACACAAGCCTAACTACTAATGACTTTGAGGTAATTAAAATCAATCTGACATTGTCATGTGACAATGTATGTTGGATTTTTTTTGCTTTATAGCTATTATACAAACTTAAAACTTCATAAAAATTATAAACTTAATTACATAACAAATTGTCATATGACTTTTAATAATCATCGATCACATTCCATTTCTCCTATAGTCTCAAAAAAAAAAAAGTATAGTTAAATTCTGTAAATTATAATTTGTCATGTGATAAATTGTCATATGACTTTGTATGCCGAATTTTTCATCTTTACAGTTCGGTTTCTCAACTTTTTGCAATGTTCTTTAGTCGTTTTAAATAACAAAACCAATTGTCATATGACATGTCGGTTGCCTGTGTATTGATTGACAATTTGCGCGTCATTAAATTTTAATAAAACCAATAAACATAAAGTAGAAAACAAACGCTTTAATGCATTTTTCAAAGCCAGCAGGTCATCGAGTCAAATGCACATGTATGTATGTAACATGCATAAATGTCAAACCAAATAATCGTAAAGTTTTATTTGACATTTAAGTTTCACGCTTATGGGAAAATGGAAACGATTACGGAAAAAGAAAAACACACTTTGGCAATTAAAGAACAATGAGCGTAATAAAAATGTGTTAGTGTATTTGTTGTTGTTGTTGTTAGTTTTATTACACTTTTGACACGTCTTTGACATTTGACAAGCAACACAAAAACACACACAAACATGCAGAACTCACACAGGTCCTTTGTCAAAAGGTGTCAAATCAAACAAACCACTGAAAGATACACAAACAGTTGTTGCATAATTTCACAGGACAACAGGAATGCCCGTGAAAAAGATAGAGAGAGAGAGACAGAGAGAGGGGAGGAGTGTGTCATGTTTGTTGACATTTTTATTTATGCCGTTTGGTCATTGCCAGCAAAATGTCAAATAATAAAGAAGTCGTAAAATATTTAATTTTATGAACACTAAAAATGGGCCATAAAAAATCAAAGCGTCGGAACTCCAACCACGTCATCATCATAATCATCATTCGCATCATCGTCATCATCCTCAATGAGGCTGCTGATTTTGATGGTTGATGACGAAGACAGACAGACAGACAGAAAAATCGTAAAATGGATTGACCGTAAGCTGTATAAAAATAACACAGACAGACGGAACTATAAATGTCAGATGACATGTCTGCGTGGATATTTTGTGCTTGCATATTTTGCATGCGTTAAAAGCTGTTTTAGTGATTCTTAATCGCTTCCATTTTGAATCGCTTTCAAGTAAAAAAAGTAATCATTATTTATAGTAGAGAACGAAAATTGATTATTAGCTGGAAGTTTGGTTGGGAATGAACAATCGGCATGGCTTGGATAGGCTCTTATATTTAGGTAGGCAAGTATAGAAGACATTAACAATTATAAAAAATCTCAAGATCAATTTATAATTTGGGAACGATGAGGATATGTACACATTCTTTAGAATATTGTATTATTTTGCTCAAGAACTATTAGATATAAAGGTTATAAGATAGTAGTCAGCAAGAGGTAAAATCAAGTTCTTGTTAAAGAGATTTGGTTTAATAGAGGCAAGGAATCCTATTCAGAAAACTAAAGCTATTTCCAATATATATACTCATAAAAGTTTGGGGTACTTCATGCGCATTCAAGCGGAAGAAAGTACAAGTCAACTTTTCACCGCACTTAGGCATCTCAACCATTTTGGAGGAAATACACTTCCACAGCAGTCTACATCTACAAAGAAAACAGAAATGGGGCTTAACCCAATGATCTACCAACATTATTTTCGACCACTTTGTATTAATTTAACTCTTAATTTTTGTATTATTGCTCAATGTTTTATAGCCTTGGAGGCTGATTAATGATAATAAAATATTTTAATAAAAAAAGGTGCTGTTTTGATTTCTAGAACTCTAGAATTCAAGTTTAAGTCAGCACATTTCGGTCAGTGAAAGCCTAATTTAAAGTTTTTATTTGAGATTTTCTGAGAAATTGGGGAATTTTTTCAAATGGAGGATACTATAAGAAAACTGGCATATAATTATTAAAAAAATTTTTTATTAGTTTTTATTAGGAACATCAGTTTGACTAAGAAAGTTCCTGGCAGAATTTTTTTAAGAAAGTCGCAAAGTGCTTTGAAGAATGAAAAGCTTAAAATGGAAAATGCAGAAGAATGTACCACTCATCATAATTGAGGAAATTCAATTCGGAGCTAATGATATTAACAATTAAGGAAAGCTAGGAGGCTAGGATTACTACTTCTCACACCCGCACTCACTTCACCAACTGAAATAAAAATGCTAAGCCCTTTAACGGACAAAATTAAGGCGCCCACACAAAAAACAATAAAATATGTAACAATTTTAATAAAAATTTATGACTTTTGGCAATTGACGACGAAGAGAAATGATCATTTTTATGTTAAGAATTGTGAACAATTTTGTCAGCGCAGAAGTCGAAAAAGAAACCAGTAAGGGAGCTATTTTCGGCTATGCCGAAACTTATATACTCTTGCAAACGTTTTCACAATTATTCTTATTAGGAAATCCTTTTATAATTTTCCAATAAGAATCATATACGTAGCCACGCCCATTTTCTTATTTGTCTTAAAGAAGGCAAAGTAGTCAAACTTCACTACATTTTCCAATCTTGTATCTCGTCTGTTTACAGAGAAAGCCCATTTTTAAGTTTTTAGTTGTATGGGCGGTACCACGCCCTTTTGTCCGATTTTTATAAAATTCTGGATTTGAGTCAGGCATTAACAAAAACACCTAATAGCAAAGTTTAGTTAGCTTATATTCAAGAACAAAAAAGTTTTTCTAACAAAAACTGTATTTTTAACCGATCGTTCCTATAGGAGCTATATGCTATAGTAATCTGATCTTGACAATTTTTACACAGTATCTTGGTTGATGTCAAAAAAGTATTTGTGCAAAATATTGAGTCGATAACTCCAAAAACACGCTGTTTTTTAAGCAAAAACATCATTTTTGACCGATCGTTCCTATGGCAGCTATATGCTATAGTAGCCCGATCTTGACCATTTTTGCACGGTATCTTTGTTGATGTCAAAAAAGTTTTTGTGCAAAATATTGAGTCGATAACTGTAAAAACACGCTGTTTTTTAAGCAAAAACATCATTTTTGAACGATCGTTCCTATGGGAGCTATATGCTATAGTCATCCGATCAAACTGATTTTTACATACCAAATACCTGCAAGGAGAAGAAAATTTTCTGCGTTTAAATTTTTTTGCTAACTTTAAAACTCTGGCCGGAAATCGCATTGAAACAGACAGACGGACAGACGGACATCGTTATTTGAACTCGTCTCGTCGTGCTGATCAAGAATATATATACTTTATATAGTCGGAAATGTCTCCTTCACTGCGTTGCAAGCTTCATGACAAAGTTAATATACTCTTTTTGCAAGAGTATAAAAAGTATTATACTCGAAAATCATGAGTGCTCAACGCAAGCTATCAAACAAATTGTTAAATTTACGATCAATGACGGGGCACACGACAGTTGAATGGACAGACAGACAGACAAATAGATGGACGGACAGACAAACGAGTAATGAGTATCTTTAAGCAAGTTGAAGCCCACGCGTCGGCGGAAGCATTTTAAGCCGAGCTGAGCTAAGTTTTTGAGAAGGCGATTGTTTATTTCGTTTGTCGTTAACGCGGATTTATCACCAACTCCCACATTACGAGTCGAAAATTATCGCAGCATAAAGATCAGTCGAACTAATATGAACATGAGTCAAGGAAGGCAGACAGACAAAGTGCTAAAAGATCGTGTGCTGTGATTTCGTTGCCTATGATAATGTCGGCAGACAAATTGAATCATAGCAAATAACGATGTTTTTGTTTAAGGTGTTTGGAGCGTTAATGGGGGCATGATATTGAAGGTGAATAAAAAAGCTTATTGAAAGAACTTATAAAAAATTTCAATAGGCAAAGCTTTGAGTATTCAATGATATATGTATATTGAATTCACGACTGTTGTAATTTTGAAAGAAAGTTTTCAATAAGAAAAAGTCCTCGGTAAAGTGGCGAAAGCTTTTCTGTCTAACCACCTTATTCTGAACTGTTAATAGAATCTTTCTATTAAATGACATGTTTAAAGCATTTTAACAGCATGAAGTATTCAGAACATTTGTTTTAATAGACTATAAGCAAACAATTTTTGAATAACTGCTTTTTTGATCATGCTACACAATGGAGAATGGTATATGAAATCTATTAATTTTTCTACTAACGAAACTTTTAAAAGCGCTCTTACACTAAAATGAAAAAAACATTTCTTATTTTGGTGAGATTTTTTACGACGAATAACTTGGAGAATAATGACCTAAAAGCGTTTAAAAAAAATGTTTGTTCCTCTGAGTCTGTAATTTCTGAATCTTAGCCGGAAATTTTTTTGTGTGGTGGTGAATACACCATGAGAACATAAATGTGAAACTATTGTTTTAAAAAAACTTTAAAACGAAGAACATTTTACGCACAAAACAGATGCAATGACATTGAAAATATATTTATATAAAATCTTTATAAATGTTCAACATGCTCAGCTTTCAGGCGAAACAACTGAACTTCCTTTTAGATATATAAAGCAATGAGTTGCTAATGATGATGAACATGACTTCCTCAAAGGGATTTCCAGCAACAAAATTCTGAGCTTGAGAAAAACCAAGCACACAGCACACACACAGATACGTACATACATCTATGTATCTTTCAATGTGAGTGCATGTATGTATGTGCGTGTTTGTCTAATCTAATGATTTATACAAAATTTAGGTCGCCATATAGTCGCATTAATTACGCCTCATAATGAGTGATTTATGCACGTTGAGTGCGAATGAATGAACGAGCGAGCGAGCGTACGAAGAGTTTACTGTGTGAAGGCTTCAGCTTGTCGCGCACATCCTGAGCAGAGTAGAGCAGAGTCGAGCACACGTCGCTGATAAGGCATACCGACCGAAAACGTTGTCCTTTTGTCGCCTGAGGATGCAAAATCACATTAGCACAAATGCGATATAATTATGCTTTTTATGATGATGCGCGTAAAGAGCAAAATCCATAAGTTACGCAGATACAAACACACACATACACACACTCACCCAGACAAAATAGACATGAAAAGAAAACAAAAAAAATGAGTTTTGATTGCTTTTGGCATAATTGTCATTGTCAGCTTCATCATCATCATCAGCATTCTCAACTTTCTCGTCATTATTAGCATTAAAATCATCATCATTCACAACATTCTCATCATTATTGATATCGTCCGCATCATTATAATTTTAATAATCATCATTTTCGTCGTCATCATTATCATCATCATCATCACTCACATCCTCATCATCACTGGCATCTTCAGTCATGTGTACGCGTGCGAGCGGGAAGCGTAGAAGAGCATGAGACCCCACCACCATCTCTTGACACATTTTACGCACTTTTAATACCATTTTATGTGCCCAACAAAATATTTATCGCTTCTTTTTTTTTCCTCGCCGTCTCTCACATTTTTCGGGTTTGTTGTCTGATTTATGACATTTTATTATTATTAAAATCGCGCATTGACACTTTTTCCCCCTTTTTCTCTTATTTTTTTTTGTCTGATAGTCAATCTAAGTGAAAATAATGGCGGCTGTGGTGGTGTTTGCCAACCCTGGCAGGCACACAATGATTTATGTGTGATTGACAACTGCAACAGCTACAACAACAACAATAACCAATACAAATGCTGTTTATAAGAGCAAACGCTGTGAGGGAAATGTATGTGAGGAAAATGCCATACAAAATTAACAAAATGGCGTTTAATATATGTACATATGTAAATAAGCTGCAAAAACTATCAAACGTTGGACATGCGTTATGACTCTTAATAAACCACCTCTTCTGATACCCACGGCCCTAAGCTGGCAACAATGCCATTTAATACAATGTTCCTATTAGCAGTGCCCACTAGAGATACCAGATTAAAATTACGATCCTGACATATTACGATCTTATGTTACACGCGACCACATAGCACATACAGCAGTCTAACGTCACCACAAAAAACTCTTCTATAATTGAATATTTTTTCGTATTTAACAAAGTAGGCAAATATTTTCTTTAAATTTTTCATTTAAGTCTTTATAATTCACAATCAGTTAATATGTCGATGAGAATTTTTGATAGCAGTTTCATTGGCTTTCTCGTTTCGATTTTCCTGTTTCATTATTTATTGGTGATTATTTTTGTATAAATTTTTGAATCAGTTTTCGTTATATCTTTTCATAGTGTTATTCAATGATTTTCTTTTTGTTGCATAAATTGTAATTTCCTATACTTTATGATATATTTTCTTTCCACATTTTATTTCAAATTTGTTAATTTATCTCTCATTTGTTTCTCACTTTTGCTATCAACATTGGTCTTTCTTCCACTATAAATCAGTCAACATTTTGAGGCGATCAATGCATTACTTTTCTCAAGTCACGTCGTGAAAAATGTGCTTATTGCGTTAAAAATAAATCAAAAGAATTGTCTGAATATAGAACAGACCTTTCCGTCTTATGTTTGGTAAGGATATTTAAACAGTCCTAAAGCTTCTTAAAAACAAACATCGCTGAAATAACATTAATCCGCCTTGTGGGCTATAAAACATTGATGTGGAAAAGTTAAAATACTGGCTAAGATAATCAATCGATCTGATTTATAGTTGAGGTTGGCTAATTATACGGATGTACACTTTAGAGTCGTCTGCGTAATTGTTCACTGATAAGGGATAAAGGATGGAAGATTATTTAGGTGTGAACGCCATCTAATATTATACCGGCTGCTGTGCAAGTTTAGTTCCTCTAAAATAATGGAGATGCCTAAGTCATGGTGAAGTTTTGAGTTTTAAAAGAAAAGGACACCCGTGTGTATTTTTCAATTTCCCTTTTCAATAAAGAATGATTTTTAATAACACTGATTGATCATCCCCATTGAAAGTTGTGTAGTATATAATTTTATTTATTTTTCCCTCAAGATTATTTGCTAGTAGACACATACAGTGCCGCTCAACTGAATAGGTTTGAGTTCTTTTTTAGATTTAGAACATAATATCTTCAGAACGAGCACTCGGATTTAAGCCAAATAAATTTTTTTAAGTAAAACGATTCATTATTTATAAAATACAAAAGTTTTTTTTTTTTTGGTTTGGTTTTTATTATATTTTCAAAAGCATAGCTGAAAATCTACATTATTTTTGGCTCAAGTGAATAGGTTTGACCAACAAAACTATAAAAAAAAATTATTCACAGCAATATTTCATGGCACTTGGTAACTCTAATAATAAAAGACACTATTTCTGCATTATTTAAAATTTGGTATGACCCCCCTTATTCTTAATTATTTCAAACATTTGAGTTGATAAGGAATCGTAATATTTTTATACTCTTGCAAAAAGAGTATATTAACTTTGTCATGAAGTTTGCAACGCAGTGAAGGAGACATCTCCGACTATATAAAGTATATATATTCTTGATCAGCTCGACGAGACGAGTTCAAATAACGATGTCCGTCTGTCCGTCTGTCTGTCTGTCTGTTTCAATGCGATTTGCGGCCAGAGTTTTATAGTTAGCAAAAAAATTTAAACGCAGAAAATTTTCTTCTCTTTGCAGGTATTTGGTATGTAAAATTCAGTTTGATCGGATGACTATAGCATATAGCTCCCATAGGAACGATCGTTCAAAAATTATGTTTTTGCTTAAAAAACCGCGTATTTTAGGAGTTATCGACTCAATATTTTGCGCAAAAACTTTTTTGACATCAACAAAGATACCGTGCAAAAATGGTCAAGATCGGGCTACTATAGCATATAGCTGCCATAGGAAGGATCGGTCAAAAATTATGTTTTTGCTTAAAAAACAGCGTGTTTTTGGAGTTATCGACTTAATATTTTGCACAACAACTTTTTTGACATCAACAAAGATACTGTGTAAAAATGGTCAAGATCAGGTTACTATAGCATATAGCTCCTATAGGAACGATCGGTTAAAAATACAGTTTTTGTTAGAAAAACTTTTTTGTTCTTGAATATAAGCAAACCAAACTTTGCTATTACGTGTTTCTTTTAATGCCTGACTAAAATCCAGAATTTTATAAAAATCGGACATAAGGGCGTGGTACCGCCCATACAACTAAAAACTTAAAAATGGGACTTCTCTGTGAACAGACGAGACACAAGATTGAAAAATGTTGTGAAGTTTGACTACATTGCCTCCTTTAAGACAAATAAGAAAATGGGCGTGGCTGCGTATATGATTCTTATTGGAAAATTATAAAAGGATTTCCTAATAACAATTGCAAGAGTATATAAGTTTCGGCATAGCCGAAAATAGCTCCCTTACTGGTTCAATTTCACTCAGTGAAATAGTCGACCAGGCTTTTTTAATCGCTTCAACCAGGGTCGCCGAGTCTTGGAATTGTCTTCCCCCATCATATACTCTCCTGGATAAAAGTCTCCAAATGTTCTCGATAATATTTATGCCTGGGGAGTATGGCGGCCACTCGAGCAAGTTGACATTCTAGTCCTTAATCCACTGTTTTGTTACACGGGCTGTATGGATGGGGGCGTTGTTTTGTTGGTACGTCCATTGAATAGGTCCAAGAATATCGCAAAACTGGGGAAAAGCCTTTTAGAGCACAGTCTTGTAGACATTTGCATTCATCTTTACATTAACATCTCTGATCGCCAAAACTCAAAATTTGTTATTTTATACTCTTGCAAAAAAGAGTATATTAAGTATGTCACGAAGTTTGGAATGCAGAGGAGACATATCCGACTAAATAAAATATATATGTATATTCTTGTTCAACTCGATGAGACGAGTCCAAATAACCATGTCCGTCTGTTTATTTCAGTGCAAACTCCTCCTAGAATTTTAAACACATCGAAAAAAATTTAACACGGTAGTCAGATATGTCTAGGCATTGTATATCATAGAATTATTTCGATGGGACCACTATAGCATATAGCTGCATTGGAATGATCGGTCAAAAATTAAGTTTTTGCTTCAAAAATGTTGTGGTTTTAGAGTTATCGACTCAATTTTTGGCACAAGATGCTCTTTAACATAAAAAAAAATATATTGCAAAAATGTCGAAGATCGGGGTTTTATAAAATATAGTTCCCATAGAAACGATCGGCCTAAAGAAAATCTTATTTAGAAAAACTTTTTGTTATTGAATTTAAACAGATTAAATTTTTCAATTACGTGTTTTTATTAATGCCTGACTAGACTCCAACGTTTTGTAAGAATCGGACATAAAGGCGTGGTAACGCCCATATAACAAAAAACTTTAAAATTGGACGTCTCTAAGAAAAGAAAACGGGCGTGGCTACGTACATATGTGATTCTTATTGGAAAATTGATCAAAAAAAGGATTTTCTAATAAGAACAATTGGGCAAACGTTGCAAACCCGAAAATATCGTAGTACCCTTACTAATTTTACTTTTTCAAAGCTAACAAATGTGTAAAAAACCTTGGAAAAAGTCAAAAGTAAAAAGAAACTTTCTTTTGAGATAGGAACATCGAATTTGATGTGTATATCGGTGATTCGAACTTCAACAAGATAGAATAGGCAAGTGGGCGTGGCCACGCTCCAATATAGTCAATATTTAAAACGCTTTAATCTCTGGAGCCATAAAACCTACAACAATGAAACTTTGTATGTATGCTATTGAGTTGAAGTGTTATAAGATTCAATCATAAAATGGGGGTGGTCACTCCCACTTATGGCCAAAATGAAAAAACGTTACATCTCTGAAACCATTTGGTATAGAACAAATTTGATATGAATGTTATTCAAGAAAAATAAAATTTATTTCGATTGACAAGTGGGAGGGGCAACGCCCTATTATAGCCGTTACGACTGCAATTCTTTACTGATAATTTTTAGGAAAGGATACAAATTTGCTCTTATTTTTTTGTTTTCAAAACACTTAACTGTTGACCCTTGCACAAGTTGTATTTATTTTTGTGTTCCGAACAATTTGTAGAAATAACTTGCAATTTTGCTTAATTTAAAATAAATTCTCAAGTAATCAGGGTTTTTGAATTGTGTTAATAACAAACATTTATATTTTATTCATATTTGTGTCAACAAACTTATTCAATATCTAGATAAGTAAAAATCTTCTTGGGTTTTTGGAAAAGTCTTCCTCGTCCTTTTCTATAAATCTATGTTCCATTCTTTTAGCTATCCGCCTGTGTGTACTAAGCATACATAACCCCTTTAGCAATGGGCCTCATTTTCGCCCTTGCTGAATACTCTTATTGTTCATTTTTTAAGATGTTCGATATTCAATTTTCTCTCCGTACTTCGTCGTTCCTATTAAGTATCCCTATGTTGCCTAGTGACGCACAACACATGCGAATTGGCTTACACATGTTCTGTAAACCAAAATAGCATATGTGTTGTGTTCGCGGCTATGTACAATGAAGCCCCCATTGTGGACGGCTGGGATAACGGACAAATATCGTTGAAGCAAGTTGTTTTTATAATAAGTTTTTCATATAGAATGCTTTCTGATAACGGGACACACCAATAAAAGTCTATGGGAGCATTCACTGTAGAATGTTGGTATAGTATATGCTACAATCAATGGCCATACACTCGTCTACGTCTGCGTTAATTTATCACTTAACCTTAACGACTTTCTGCTTTAAACGGCGAGCGACAAGTTTAAAATTTCAACCATTGACGGGAAGGGGGCTTAGCCTCCTTCTCACGCACCCGAGGAACGAGTACAAAAGGGCAGAGTGTCGTTCCTACTGTCCGTCAGAGGGCATCAGCTTTTTAGCACAAAAACAAAGACAACAAGAGAAAAAAGGAAAAGCCATAAAGAAAATGAAATAATAAACGTTTCTGCCAGCAACAACAACAACAACAGACTTGGTCAAATACGCCGACGACTTGTTTGTCTTGTTGGTGGCACTCACAGCCAGAGAGTCCAGAGACAAACAGCACAACTAACAATGCCCTTCTTATACTTCTATAAACGCGCTGCGTTTGTGTCCTTTTGTCTTGTTGTTGTTGTTGCTGTTGTTGTTGTTGTGCGCGCTTTTTGTGAAATGAAAATGTAAAAGGAATATTCATGAGGAAGATTAGAATTATTTTTCGTGCTGTCATTTTCATTTTCACTAAACTGAAGCGCGCTCCTTCTTCCTACTTTACGGTCTCTGTCCGTCTTTCTGTCTGTCTGCATATCCTTCTCGTTCTGTGTACTTTAGCTTCTGTATTTGAGCTGTGCTATTTTGTTTGGTTTGTTTCTCATTGCTTTGCGCTTTTTATGTTATGCTACGCGAGAAATTATGATTTTTCTGCCAAAAGGGATTAAATTCATGCTCGTTTGTCCTGTTTATGATGAGCGGCGCGCGCGCGAGTAATCGTCGTCGTCGTCGACGTCGTCATTGTTGTTGTAGTCGACCTCGACTTACCCCGTCACCCAAACCAAACACTTGGCATAAGTTTTACGCACACACACACACACGCACACACACACACACACACACACACACACAGACACGCGCTTTTGCCTGCGCTACTCAAGCTGAAGCTCAACACAGCCACTGACATGATTCATGCTGCCATTTTTTTCGGGTTTGCTTCAGCTTCTTCTTCTTCTTCTTGGTGTTATTGTTGTTGCTACTCAGCGTTCTGTGTTTGCATTTAAATATTGCCAGCAATTTCTGCTTCTTCTTCTTCTATGTTTGTTAAATTATGAAAATGCGTAAAGGGATTTAATAAATAACTGTAACTGCTTCGTTGTGCCCACACTCACACTAACACCAACACCAACACACACACTTCACTCATTTCGCACAACTCATACTTTTTCGCTCTCTCTCTCATTGTTTCCCCTCTTACCCGCTCAGCTTATTCTTATGGCAACTTTACCGTAATTCATTTTTTGTTGCTCTTTATTTTTGCTTGGCTTTTTTTTGTTGTTTTTGTTGTTGCCATTGATGCTGCTTTGTTTTGTTTGTTGTGCCACTCATTTGCGTCTGCTCCTCACCACCGCCCCCTTTTAGCCATTGCCTGCCATCCTTATGTTGGGAATTATGTTTTATCCTGAATTATGGATTTTGTTTTGTTGTTTTCTGTCAAATTCATATTTTGTTCTGTTGCTGTTCCTGTTGCCGCTGCTGCTGTACTGCTTTTACACCCTGGTGCCCCCCCTCCACACACACACACACACACACACACTTACACAAGTTACAAATATAAATACATATATATTATAAGCGTCGCTTGAATGAACGTCTTATGCCAAACAGTGCAATAACTAACCAACAAAACAACTCAACCTTCGCCATCACCATCTCAGTCGCCCCAACACTTTACACACCAATACGAATACAAACGCAAACGCAATCGACTCATTTACATGCGTCGCCGAAATTCGTTCGTTTCGTTCGTTTGCTTCGTTTGCTTGCTCGTTTCATTCGTTTTGTTTCTCTTCGGCAAAGTTATTTGTTAGACTGCTGCTATTACTGCTTCTTCTTCCTTTTCAATTTCTCGTCGTTGTCGTTGTTTTTGTTACTGTTATTGTTGTTGCCGCATTGCCGTCTTCGACTTTGAATTTTGAGTCATTAATGAGAATTTGTTTTTATTACGCGTGCAACGCAAAGCGTTCGGCTAGGGGGGAGGTGGTGGTGCGCACCAGCAACTTGCGTTCGCTTTGCGTGCTTTTGTTGTAAATATTCATGCCAAAAGTTTTACAAATAATTTCTGCTTAATGTTTAGAATTATTATTGTTTTTTTTGTTGTTGTTGTTGTTAAACAACATTAGAAATTATTGTTAGCCAGACATGCATCATGTGTAAAAATTTAAGCTTTGGCATGTTTTGAAACAAACTAGGTCAGATCACAAAAGGAGTTGAAACTCAAAAAGAAAAATCAACAATAATGCTTGGTTACCTTCTTCTTCTTGCGCTGCTATTTAAACAGGTGCTAAAAAGAGATAAACAAAGCAAAAACAAACAACAGTTAACCCAAATCATTAATGTATCTCTACTAAATATACGGATTAAGCTTTTGATTGAAAGTCCTTTGAGAATAAATGCTTGAATACAAAACACACACACATACACATACACATACAAAGGCACCTAAAGAAAATAGAAAAGAAGACAAAAAATCCGTCACTCAATGGCAACGTTATTCTGCGCAATAGCAGCAAAAATGTCATTATGTGTATAGCAAAAGCAACAACAACAACAGCAGCAACAAAAAACAACCAAAGCACTCACACAAGGCAGGCGGCAACAAGGACAACGTGTACATAAAACAATCTCGTTATGTCGACATTATCCTGAAGAATTTTTGTTTCGTTCTCGTCACTTGCAGCGCCATAAATCACTCACGACGCCCTGGCAGGCATTTCCTTTCACTTGGCAGGCGACGGCGGCGGCGTCGACGTCAGCAGCGAAATGACTTTGCGCGTGGCCTTAACGCGCTTTACTGTATATACGTTTATGTGTGTGTGTGTGTGTGTAGGTTACCTAACTGTCAGAGTTTGCATTCGTCTGTCCGTTTTAATGCGCGTTATACTCCTCTCTCACTCACTCCTATACTAATATTGCTCTACGTTTCACTCGTTACTCGTCACTTGCTTCGTTCGTTCGTTTGTTCGTTCATTCGTTCCGTTCCGTTCATTCGCTTTTGTTTTGTATGCTTTTGTTTAGGGATTTTTTGCGCATTCACCCCGAAGTGACATTTCAGGGTGACAGACAAGACGTGTCCTTCGTCCTTTTTAAAACCAGCTACAACAATACTAACAACAACAACACTAAGAAGAAAAGCGACCAACGCAAATGACAAGAGCCAAAACAAGCATAAGAAGCAGAAAAAAATATCTGTCTGTCTGTATGTGTGTGGAAAGTTTATCGTTTTAATGTTGTTACAACGTAAACTTTTGTAACGCAAAAACGTCACGTTGGACAGCATCAGCGCTGCTTGCAAAGAAGATAATCGCTTGTTAAGTAAATATTTTAAAATGTTTAAAAATCACAAAAAATACTAACACAAAACAAAGCAAGTCAAAGCGACAGCAACAACAATGAGACAAGCGCATATTAAGGTCTTCTTCTTGTCGAAACAATCGCACGCCATACACTTGTCCGCATACGACTCCGACAAATATAATATTTCTTATATTAGCTGCGCCTATGTTACACAGCGGACACGCAACACATACGACTTTTTTTGCTTAAGGTTGCTGAGCACTTAGTTGTCGTATGTATTAAGAAACACATTGCAGCATAGGCACAAATAATATTAGAAATGTTGTATCAATTGGCAGCAATGCTTGTCAGTGCCGACCAACACACACATACAAACATGCACAAAGCACTTTGCTCTCCCACACCATTTTTCGCTCAACTAATCCAGTTAGGTTGCCAAGCGCTTTGTGCATAAATCATTTGCATACAAAATGAGCATAGAGCTGGAGTGAGAGGGCGCACGCGGAGCAAATGATAAACGAAATCGAAGGCGCCAAAAAAAGAAGGAAAACCAAACAGAACAACAACAAAATCCTTTCAATTTTCGCATTCATTCAATTTTATTAATTAAAACATTTATTTTTTTTGCATTTGTTTTTGTTGTATTTTCTTTTTTGTTTGTGTTGTTTTTGTGCAATTAATAGCAAAAGCAAAGCACAACGACGCCGACGTCGCCGCCAACACTTTTTCTTTGTTAACTACTTTTGCCGTTAGTTTCGTTTACGTTTCATGCATTTGTACACCACACACACTCTCACACACATATATACTTAAAGCATGATAAAGTGTGGGAGAGAGAGCAAGAGGGTGAGCGTGTGCGCCGCCACGCGAAATAAAATATCACAAACACTGCCAAGGCAATAAATAATATGAATTTATGCAGAGCCCAACTGAACCAACGAACGAACGAACGACTGCCAGAACTCCCCAACCCCTTCACTTTTATCCTTTCTTACAGACTCGTGAGTGTGTTTAATTGTGCAAATTCGAGGCTGAGCAAATTCTCTGTCGAAATTACCATTCAATCATTTCGTAATTGCCACGCCACTTGAACTGCTGCCATCTGCTTGCCATTTTTTTGTCTCGCTCACACACAAACACACGCACATACATATAGCCAACCACCTAAGCATTGTGCAGTCCTCATTCATTTATTCATTTCGGCTTTTCAACAATCTATTTTGATATCCTTTTACAGGCGCCTGACTGAATATTTTACTTGTGTCCTTCTTTTGGCCAAATTGGCTTTTGCGTCCGTCATTTGTTTGTATTTCTGTAAGTGTATGCGTGTGAGCAAACGCGAAAAAGTGAAATTATTTACCGTTAGCTGCGGCGTGGGCGTTCTTGAGTCTAAACTTACTGATTTCACTCGAAAAGAATTCATTTTCAACACACACAACTTTTGTATTGCAAGAACCAAAGCCTTGGCTCAAAGTAAAGTCAGATAGATACAAGATACTTTTACCCTTACAAGGCAGAGCAATTAAAAAATAGCATAATTTTTACACAGATGACTGACTGACGGCTGTCGGGGCTTAGAAGACAACAGCTGTGGCACAACCCAAGGGCGTGAGAGAGAGAGAGAGACAGAGAGAGAGAGAGAGAGAGCAAGTGTATTAAGGCCAACAATCTGAGTAACTCAGGTCTTATTTGTTTTAAATGTTTCACATTTGCTTCCTCTTCGCTTCATTTGTATCAATGGCTGTGTGCGTACGTGCTCAGACAGACTCACAGACAGACAGACAGTCAGTTTGTCAGTCAAGCAAACCCCCAACAGCCCTAAACACCCACACACATACACACACATACACAATGACCAATACTAAGCCCATGATAGGAACAAGGGATGATTGCAATTGTTGGAAAGATGTCAGAATTGATTGATTGAATTGCCACTTTATGAAATTTGTGAGTCTTCTGAGATGTTTCTTTGCTTACGCGTCTTCCTCTTCTTGTGGGTGGTTGGCAGTTTGGGGTTGCTTTAAGGGTGTTTGCCGCATAAAATACATAAAATTATGTACAGCGCTGAGGCCATTAAAACTGATAGATTTATGACAAAAAAATATAAAAAAAACCGACGGGACTTAACAAAAGCGACAACAACGACGGCATTCGGTCGGTCGTTCGGTCGATAAAGAGTGAGTTGAGCGACGCTCAAGCCCAAAGCAGCAGAGATGTCTTTGTCTGATAGTGAGATGAAGGGGTGGGTTTGGAAATGACTTTGAAACTGAAAATTTACTCAAGTTAGCTGACAAATATATTTCATATTTATGTTATTAAACTTTTTCTTAAATATTATAAAAATTTCCGATGAACTTATTCGAAAGAAAAGAAGAAGAACTGCTTCGAAAGAAAAGACAAGGAATACTAGAAATCTCTGATGAATTCGCTGAGATTTAATTCTCTTTACGCCTTTTTTCTAAAGACCGAAGATTGAATACTCTTAACGCCCTCTTTGAGCTACACCCATTTCATCGTTGAAATCATATTTCTCTTTCTCTTCATAGTCTACATACTAATTCTCATTGTTAGACCTCATTAGATGCCAGAGATGTTGATATTATTGGCATTGGTGCCATGCCCATTGACTTATGAATATAGTGTTCATACCTCCCTATAAACATAAGTAGGAAGTTTCATGTCGATTAGTTAGGAAACATACACGTTTTCCATACAACTTGAATTTGCTTCTCTTCCTCTTCTTAATTTTGTATGGCAGGTACCATAAACAACTTTTCTTTTATATTTCTTTCTTGTATTAATCAACGCATCCAAACATATGTTTTGTACTCAAACAATTAAAGAACAATCAAATGTAATTTCCTTTCACTACTTTTAATGTTGTGCAAAAATGTCGTCTTTTATTTCACAATTCTTCTCTTTTTATTTAGACATCAACATGATACATGATGATGTCGTCACTTGGTGCCACTTTCCGTGCCACAATTAATATGACAAAGTCATAAATTCACATTGTTAGTTGATCATCATTATTTGTATTCATGTCAACATAAAATGTATAAAAAGTTGTTGTTTGTTTTCGTTATCGGCCTTAAAAATTCTCAGAATCATGCCCACAAGCGAGATTGTGCACACTTGTACTCAATTGAGAGATTTGCAATTTCAGTCTTCATTCAGAAGTGTTTAAGGCAAGTTCAACCATGAAGATCTTCGATATTTTAAGCTTGTTGTTTGTCAAGCAAATGTGCTTTGAAAATTCAATGCTTCCAGTCCCGAGTGCAATGAAATCGAGCGGGAAAACCGGCAACTGCTACTTTGAAATGGTCATCTACATGAAGCTTTCGGAGACTTGAAGATTAAAAATGCAGAACTTCATAAAACTATCGGAGATTTGAGGACTCAAATGTCCCATTTGAAAGCGGAATTGTATAACGTGTGGTATTTATTGAAATTACAATCAAAATCACACAAGTTCATGTTCAAACCACAGAGATAACCTTCGTTTGAACCACTGAGAGAAGAGCAACACTTTTACAGAGGAACCTGACATGATTTATATGAGATACAGCGCCTTAACAATCGAGGCAGGGTATTTATCACAAAAGTAAGTCAATTAATTCTTAACAATTTTAACGAACATGATATCGGTGCAATGTTTTCTCGCAGTTTTAAATTTCTCTCGGAAAACGTGAAAATGTTAAACTCCTATGTTGGCATACAATTGGGCAATTATGCTTGCCGAAAAAATTTTTTGGATTAAGATTTATCAACCCATCACTTTATGGAAAGGTATGCAAAGTCAGGAAATCAAATGGTGAGTGGACCGTCATTCAGAGACGCATGGAAGGCAGCGTGAACTTTACTCGAGGCTGGGCCGATTACAGACAGGCTTTGGGACCATCACCGGCGAGTTCTTTATCGGACTCGATAACCTTCATCTACTGACCACGTGTGCCCTTCAGAAACTGCGCATAGAAATGGAGGATCACAAGAATGGAAAACGATATGGCCAGTATGACTTATTTCTCATAGGAGATGAAAGTGAAAAATATGCCATGAAAGAGCTTGGAGAATATGAAGGAGATGCGGGTGATTCGCTCAACTACCATAAGTCACAAAAGTTCTCAACTTTCGATCACGACAATGACCAAGGATCAATCAATTGTGCCGAATTATGTAAAGGCGGTTGGTGGTACAAGGATTGCCATCAAGGGTAACTTTTATATTACACGAATATCAGTTGTTTCTATAAAGAATAAAATATTCTGTCCTATTCTTACAGCAATATGAATGGCGAATATGGTTATCATAAATATGGAAAGGGTATCCGTTTGGCCGAACTTCGTAGGGAGTTTAATTTCCTCAAGGTCGAAATGAAAATACGACCTAAGTAATAAAACCTTCAACGTTTCTTAACGAAAAAAACATTTATTTTATATCGCTTTTTCATTACTTAACGTATGCAAACATGGTTTTTGTACTCAAATAATTAAATAAAAATCAAATATGATTATCTTTCAACAGTTTCACTGTTGTGACTAAAATGTCGATTTTTATTTCACAATTCTTTTTGTTTTGTTTAGAAATCAATGACATCACTAAATATGTATAAATCAAATAGCTATGTTATACAAGAGCAGCCAAATAATCAATGACACTTGAGTAGTATTAAAAATACATGAAGTGAAAAGAGCTTTGAATCAGCAAAGCAGAGCAGAGCTCCGATCGAGACTTAAAAATCAATATTTACCAACAAACTACAACAACAAGATGAATAAAAAACATTATCACCACAAACAACCAATTCATAGTGAAGAGTAGTGAATGTGCTACAATTGAGGATACTCGACAGTATAAAACGCATTCAACATTTCTAAAATTAGGTATGCTTATGTGACTCAGCACTCACACAACACTTAATGCATTTTTATGCTTAAGCTCGCTGAAAACTTAATTGCCGTATGTGTTGGGCATTGCAATCTACCATAGACGTAACTAATATTAATAATCATAATCGGCATCAGCGAATACAACAGGCTCTCTCTCATTCTTGCGCTCTTCACGTTTTCAATATGTATACGCAGCTGCGTGGAGACGCGTATTTGTATGTGTGTGTGTGTGTGAAAGTGGCTGCTGAGCCAAGTTGACAGTTGATTGATTGACGTAAGAACCGATGGACTCGACATGGCCGAAGAGCAAAGCAGATGAGTAAATGGTCAAAGCAAGAAAACAACAAAAATGAGACGAATAACAAAATGGCCAATGGTGCGTGTTAGAAGAGTTGAGCGAGAATGAGATGCGTTATGGCAAAGAATCTCCGCCTTGTTGGGGATACGATTTTGTTATTAGTTGTTTTTTGATTTGATAGCAAAAGAGATAGAGAGGGAATTGTGCATATTACTTTTAATTATTTCTGCAGCTTTTTACTTAATTTATTAAAAACAATGTATTTTTATTTATAAAAATCAAGCAATGAAAATAAAATTTAATAAATAAAAAACGAAACACAAATTTAAAAAATATAGCGAAGATTTAAATTATTAAATATAAATGACAGAGTAAATAAGACAACAATATAATCCATTTACAATGACAAGGAAAAAATCTTCTAATTTTTAGTCAAAAAAAAATTGTACATTTTTGGTACTCAAAAAAATTAAAAATATGAATAAATTAATTTAATTTAATTTAACTTGAAATAGTTCACATATAGAAATTGAATCTTCAAACAAAATTCACTCATCTAATTCCGACAAACAAAAAACTCACTCACAATGCCAAAGCACTCACACACATACGCACTAACTTGCTCAAGCAAAAACAAAATGCTAACTTGTTGAGCGCGCTGTTAATGTTAACAGCGTCTCTCGCGCTCTTCGAATTTCGAACAATGTGCAAACAGCTGTTCCCGGCATTAAGCACCGACAACTTTTTGCAAATATTTAAACAAAAATATGTTTTTAGCAATGTTTTAATATGAATTAAATGTTATTGGGGACTAACAATTATTCCAACTACATTCTGTTTGATAATAACCACCAACTAAGCTTGAAAATGTTATGTTGTACAAATTATGTGCCAAACATTAGGCGCACTCACCTCGACCCAAACAATGAAAACAGCAAATCGTAACCAATTCGCAATAGAAATCGTTGTCTTTTTTAATGTAAACAATGTAAATACCAAAAACACATGAGCACAATAATTTATAAACACTTTCACAGCACACTTTTAGCCGACGACCATATGACGCTCAGCACAAATTTGACTGAATGTAAACACCAATGTTAGCACTATGTAATGGTTAACAGTTGGCGGCTTTAAACTGTACATAATGTTCAACTGCATTGCAGACATGCTTCAAAGTAACAGTTACCGTGCAATATTGTATTAACTGATGTTATAAATAAAATGTAAGCAACTTGCGTGTTTGTTTAATTGAAAATGTTAGCGTGTAAAGTTCGAATTTTGTCACTTGCGAAATTGAGTGTTTCACTTGTTTAACAGCAATGAGAGGCAATGAGTATGAAAATAGTGTTTTTATGAAAGACTCAAGCACTTTCAAAAATTAATTATAATTGCTTCATTTCGAAAAATCAATTTATTTTTTATATTTCTAAATACAACAACACTTTCAGTCCTTAAAATCTTTGAGAGTTGCAATAATTTATTTGATATGTCAAAGCTTATAACCGCGATAAATATTGTTGTTCAAAGATTTATGAAGATAATAATTATAAATTTACTAATTGATTTATTGGCGATGGACTTTGAAACACCTTTCCAAAGGAAAAAACGATTTTTTTTTCATTCATGTTTTTGTGGTTGCCGCAATGTCTGTTTAAATGGCGTAGAACGAAGCTGTGCGCAAAAGCAATCAGCCAGAAATAAACATTCCAAGATATCAAGCGAAAAAAAGCGAACTAAACTTCATCATCAAAATGCAGACAGAGATGAAGTTCTGCGCATTTCACTCGCAGCGATGATGTACGACGAATGTCCTGCAATGCCATACAAGCGTTCATTATAAAGGAGTCAAGTGTGCAGCCGCAGGCGGCTTTGGCAGTCATGAACACCGACAACAACAACAACAGCAAACTGCAACAACCAGCGACAAGAACAACAACGGACAACATCTCAAGCCGCGACGCAAATTAATTATTAATCAACGAAACGCAAACGTATCTCAAGCCAAAAAGAACCTGCAGTAACAACAACAACAAAGTTGAAACAAAATGAGAAAAAAAACAACAGCAAAGCTCAACGCGCTCGTTGTTTATCGTCATCGAGTCAGAATCATCGTCTTTCTCGCTCACTCGCATGCGCGCGTACACACACAGTCAGACACGATCGCCATGATGAGTGATTTATGCCGTTTGAGGCGAAAATGCGCGAGAAGCAGTCAAAGTTGCTGACTACGACTGCGACGTCAACGTCAACGTCGACTTGAACAGCGTTGGTCAAGCATAGCATAGCAAAGCAAACGATTGGTACGTACGCCTCAAAACTGTGACGAACGAATGAATTTTTGTTTTTGGTTTCTGTTTTTGGTTTTTTTGTAGTCTTCTTTTTCTTCGGCTTTGGCACAACATGGACGATGAATGCAATAAACTAACTTCATGTTGAGCAAAAGCAAACCTCAATAGCTCCACAGCGCTGATCTGTAGCAAACAAGTGCTGTGGGTGGTTTGATACATTTGGAAAATTATATTTTATTATTAAGAGGGTTCTTACAAAAAATTAATTATCGATTTTCCACAATTCGAAGTCGATCCAGAGATATAACAGTTAGAAAAATCAAATGTTCGAATTTTGAACCCTACTTGAAACATTAAATGTTCTTGACATTGGTTCCCATCATATCTCGAGAAGGGCTTGAACGATCCAATTGAAATTTAAACAACAGACTCAGCACATGTAGGTGCATCGCATGATCATCACCAAATTCAAAGTATTGCTATTTTTTTCGTTAAAAATATAAATAAACAAAAAGATTGGATTTTTTTTTAAGTTTGCAAAAAATATAAATAAACAAAAAGATTGGATTTTTTTTTAAGTTTGCAAAAAAAAACACAATTTTCAATATTTTGAAATGGTTCTTTTTTCAATATGCATGTCCCGATAAGCCAATCAACTAAAATCCTTTTTCTTAAAGCAGATATCTTCATCAGTTCAGTAGTAAGTCTTGTCACAGAAAAAAAACAAATAATAATAATAATAAAAGAATGACATTCTAAGAGCAAAGATTGTGTGTACTTGAGCGACTTGCAATTTCAGTCATTATTTAAAAGTGTTTGAAGAAAGTTCAGTCATGAAGATCTTCATCATTCTAATCTTGCCGTTTTTCATTAAACATTTGTATTGTGCTGACTTAAGAGCGAGAGTTTCAAAGTACGCATTTATGACTGCGAGCGAAATTATATTCAATTGGTCGGTGAAGTTGGAAAACTTAGTAAGGCTGTCGGCGAACTAAATGTTGAAGACATAAACTTAAAATTGGGATTACATCGAATAACGTAATTGATTCAAAACGACAATACAAACGAAACCTTATAACACATTTCGAAATCACAGTGACAACAATGCATGAAGCAGAGAATAGAGAAATGCGTTCACAGCGAATTTCGACTTCAACTTAATGAAATGCAGCATTATGGTGCAGCACATGATCAGGGACATGTCCTTGGATGTCGACAATACATTGTGCGAAAAAGCATGCAGTGTGAATAAGTCGAATGGTGAGTGGACCGTCATTCAGAGACGCATGGGTGGGAGCGTGAACTCTAATCGAGTCTGCGCCGATTACAGGCCGGCTTTGGGACCATTACCGGCGACTTCTTCATCGGACTTGACAGTCTTCATCTGTTGACCACATGCGCCTCTTAGGAACTTCTCATGGAAATGGAGGATTTAAAGCAACAAAAACGGTATCCCTTGTATGACTTGTTTAGAATTAACGATCAGCGTAGGAAATATGCAATGAAAATGCTTGGCAATTATGAAGGAGATGCGGGAGATTCGATCAGTTACCATAAGTTAAAAAAGTTTTCGACGATCGATAAAGATAATGACGTGCGCAATTATGTAGATGGGGTTGGTGGTATAAGTCATGTCATGCAAGGTTATTATGGACGAATATTACACGAATCTCGTTGTTTCTAAAATGATTTACACATTTTGTGTTTTTCCTACAGCAATTTGAATGGCGAATATGGCAATAATGATTATGGACAAGGTTTCAAGGTATTTCATGGCGACAATTGTTCCCTTAAGAAGGTCGAAATGATAATACGACCAAAGAATTAAAAGCTTTGAACATTTCTTCTTTTATATAATTTAATACATGAAAAACATTTTTGTACAACAAATAATTAAATAAAGATCAAATTGATTTTCACTCAACAGTTTGACTTTTGTGCTTAAATGTCTATCTTATATTCGACAATTCTTCACAACAAAAACAAGAGCGTCGTTAACGCTTTAGTACAGACATATCAATTCTACTAATTTGTTTAACTCTTCTCGTGTAGAGTACTCTTATGTTACATAGGAGTACAGATAACTTGCGGCATTGTAGCTTTTGTCGAAGGTTATCACGCCCTTTTTTTGTGCAACGGCACATGTTTTCGACTCAATCCTCTTTTCCTCTTTATCTTAGTAACCTATATTCCATTTTTCATTACTTTAGCTCATTGAAGTTTTAAGTTTTGTTCACCTTTCTTCCTCTTTTCCTATGAGGGCTGCCAGTTTCAATGATCTGATTTTGCCAATGATTTAAGAGCTGTAGAGCTGATCAGGAGTATATACTTTATGGGGCCAGGCACGCCTTCTTCTGGGTGGTACAAACTTCAGGAATGACTTTGTCTGGAATGACTATTCATTACGTGAAGGGTATAAAAAAAGCAGTCCTACCAACAAACTGAAGTGACCGATCTTCCTCTTCTTTAGCATTATATGAAGACTTCCAGAACTAGTGCTTCAGACACAAGTTTCGACCAATGATTCGGCCGAAGAAAAAATCGCTGCGCTTCAAAACATAGAAGATTAAATCGTTTACATGAAGACAGATAGTCGGTCTAGACTTGGAGTACTTGTCCCATCAAGCTGATCAAGATTACATTACGATCTGATCTGATCTAATATTATCGAAGATGACTCTTTCAGTGGCATAAAGTTCATGACAAAAGGGTATAATAGAAATACACGTTGTTTAATCATCGTTTAAAGGCTCGGATCCAGAAAATTTGTGCAGAGCTAAAAAATAACATTCCATTTGGAGAAATTATGAAACAGGATCCAGCCCAATCGTCCCAAACTTCATTAATCGTTCGTTTCTCTACTACAAGTCCCGAGGTAAATACAATCAATTTATGTAATATTGATTGCAATATTATGTTTATTGATTGCATAACTAAATTGAAACCAATTTATGTTTTTTGTTAAATGGTTTGCATAAGTAATTCGTGCCGCCACAACGTGAAATTTGTATGCTTAATTGAGGTTAGAAGATCAAGTTCAAACTAGGAATTGTCTGATTGGAAATTTCCAGAATCATGCCACGAGGAATCATTTTGTCAACTTGGACATAATCGTGACACTTTTAATTTCAGTGTTTATCTCAAAGTGTTCGAAACAAGTTCAATTATAAACATATTGAATTGTGTTCGGAAAACTTAACTGCTTCTAATCCCGTGGCAGTGAATGAGAGCAAGGAAAACTTCAAATGGTTCTTGAAAATTAGCAACTTCATAAAAATCGCAGACTTGAAGATTGAAAATGAACAATTGAAGTCTGAAAATGGCAATTTGAAAGTGGATTTGTATGAAATGATCGCATTAGCAAAGGAGGCCGAATTCTTATAGCAACAGTAAGTCAGTTAATTCTTAACAATTTTTATCGAGATGATTTTAATGCAATGTTTTTTAGTTTTAAAATTCTCTCGGACAACATAAAACAGTTGAATACGAGTTTTTAAAAGCAATGGAGCGATGAAAAGACAACTTCCAACACTTCATTAAGAGAAGCAAAATTTCAACAGTTTGACTGTTGTGCCCAAAAATGTGGTCTTTTATTTCACAATATTCTTGTTTACAACATGAAATCAACATGATCATTATGACGTCTCTAAATAATGAATGAACCAAATGGCGATTTCATACAAGAGCAGCGATGTAAGCAATGACATAGGAGTGATAGTAAGTTTATATAAACATTTATTATTTATTTATGTGACAAATTAGGCGTGCCAAACATTTATGTAGCGCATGATTGAACAAGAAGAAGTAAGAAAAACATTTTAAAAAATATCAAAATTGTTCAAAAATTGCTAATCTATGACAATTGTTGCATGTAAGGTTTCGGTGCTCCAACTTAATTTTGCTTTTCGAACCCACCACGTATACAACTGCGCCTGTCCATTCTACATGGTCATGTGTCAGCCGAACTCATTCAACACACACATACATGCATGACAGAAACGAGCAAACGAGTGGTGGGTGCGCGAGCGAGCGAGCGAATACAACCCAGCACACACACACAAACACACACACACACACATGCAGGCATGCATGCATGCGTGCAAGCACAGGGCATCCAAGAGACGCAGACAAAGCGTTAATGCCCGGCAGTGTGCAAGAATCAGCATGCACAAACACGACGTTCGCTCACATAAATCGCGAGTGCGCCTCTTCGCCTTCGTGTTCGGTGCCGACGTACTTAAATGCGAATCAGAAATGCCAGAATTGAAATCGCATTTTAAATCATATTCGTTTTTTGCCTCAGCTCAGATTTATACTTTTCCCTGTCTTTATCGTTTGCAATTTACTTGCTGTTGCAGTCACTCAGTCAGTCACTCAGTGAGTGAGTTGCAGGCGGCATTGCCATCAAGAGGGCAACAAAAAAACAAGCAAAGCCTTAAAGTGATTCACAGACGCAATCGCCTCAAATCTCGAATAACAAATCGCATAATTACGGGCCTGTCGTACATTTCTGAAGCAACGTGCGCTCTGCTGCTGCTGACCACATCACCCCATCATCATCACTATCTGCACAACGTCTGCTCATGCTTCTTTTACTACTACTGCGACTTGATCATCCACGGGCGCAACTCATTCGCATGCGCAACGCCTCAAAACTTGAACTTGCTGCTGCTTCTTTCACTGCATGCATGCTGCCATAAGCACACACAGACAGTGTGTGTGTAAATGAATGACTGACTGACTGACTGACTAAGTGAGTGAGTGAGAATATTGGCATGACTTGAGCTTTGGCTCAGCATCAAAACGCATCGCATCGCAGATATGAAGTATTTTAAGCTTAAATGGCAATCGGCGAAATACAATAAAAATGTTGAATTGAAGCAAATAAATCAGTGATAGGCGAACATTACACGCACACATACAAATGCGTGTGTGTGTTCATTAATATGGATTTTATTTCTTTTCTTCTTCTTCTGCAATCATCCTGAGGCGTTGTTCAAGCAATGCATTCTTTACTTTATGCCGTGAACACGCAACAATAACATTTGTTGTTGCATCATTTCATTTCTAAATGAAATTTCCACAAATTGATACTAGAAGTGGAGCAACAGCACGATTTTTATACGATTACACAATAAAAACAAATATAACCAGTCTAAAGAAGTCGAAAAATGCTTGGGCAACAAAATAGAGGAGCGTAGAGAGCAGTATAAGATGGCTTAAAATTACATCGAAAACACATTACTTAATATGACAGCAAGAAGTTATTGAAAGTAAAATAATGCCAAAGCAAACTGCAGCAAAACAAAAAACAATATTATTTTAAAAACATGTATTTAATAAAACGTACGAGAAATAAAATCTTTGTAAATTAGTAAAGATATGTACATATCAGACATTGCTGGAGATGCTACAAGCTCAACCATGGAACGATAGTATTTAACAAGTTTTTAAAGTTAGTTTGCAATTCATGCAGATCAAGATCAGAGACAGAAATAAAAAGAAAATGAAAAATTTCGAATTAAAAGAAAACAAACAAAAATTTTATAAAATTTTAAATAAATATAGGAACACATTAAAAAATCAATGTTATAAATGTAGTAAAAAATTTATGAAATTGTAAATATATAAACAACACATGTCGTCATCATCGTTATCGATCGAAACAGTTATTCGCGAGATTTTATGTAAAAACAAAACTAATATATAAGCACATTCAAATAAGACTAAAGAATCGACAAGACAGAAAAATAAAGAAGAAAATTTCAGTTTAAAAACATTTTTTCATACACACAAGAAGGAGAAAAAGATGCGAGACATAAAATAAACAATATTTTTCTTTATTTTATTTACACAAAAAACAAAAAAAAGAAATAATTTAAGTTCAAAATTTTTTTATAAAAGTAAACCAGCAAAAGGCGCAATTAAAATAAACCGATTTGCACAGAAATGCTAGAAACCAGAAACAAGAATGCTAAAATCCCCAAAATACCAAAACTGACTTGCAGAAAAGGCCCACAAGGAGTTTCAAAAAAATTAAATAAGTAAATCTTGGAAGAAAATATGCTAAGACTTCTAAGAATAACAACAGCAGAATGCGACAAAATAATCATGTAACACTTAAGTAAAAATTCAGAATAAAATATTCAAAATATTTGAAAATCTAAGATTCTGAAATATCATAGAGAATTCAAATTATTTCTTTCTCCATTTAGAAAACAAAAAAAAAATAAGGAAAAAATATTGCGACAAATATAAAATAATTTTTTTACTTAAATTTTCACAAAAGTCAAATTAAAGAAAGAAAACAGAAAAATGTTATAATGAGAAGAGACATTTAAAAAAATCGAATGAAAAATATATTCAAATGAAAAATATTACATCACTTGAATCAAAACGACCACATTAACATATAACATAATGGTTGGGAACAATTCTGGACTAGGAGGAGTTATGAAAAGCGTCCGTTGACTAAAATTCTAGCGGAGAACAAGACTTTCTTCCTCTCTTATGTCCAAAAAAGAACACTAAGCCCAACAAAGCGACAAGTCTGCAAGTCTGCTCATGCAAATGCCATACACACACGTCTCATTGTTATTCATTGCTTGTCATTTAACAAGTTTATTAGCCAACAAGTTTATTGACAAATGTCAAAAGATAAATTTACGATGCCTTCACTTACACAAAGTCATTGCAACAGAGCGCAAATTTGCATGCAAAATCGCACAACAACAACTACAACAACGACAAGAACAACATTTGAGGCTCTAATAACGACATCATACATCAGCAACAAGCACAAGGATGTTATGCCACGCCCACAAGTTGGCGTTTATGCGCCATTATTAACACATCATAACTTAGTGATTTTGAGGAACGTCGCTGAGAAAGAACCAAAAGCGAAGGTGGCAGCGCGCCATCAATCAAGAGTCGACAGAGTCGTCGTAGTCGACGAGTATGCTGATGAAGATGGGAAGAACTTTGTGGTTTGTTTGCATTTAGTCGGGTTAACTGGTTGACTGTCAGACAGGATAGGACAGATAGACGGGCACACGGACAAACATGTTGGCCAGACCAAGGAGAGTGTGTTGCGTAGGTGGTGCACAGGTCTCAGTTCCCAGCCTCAGGCTGAAGTTGAGCGTTTATTTATGCATAAAACAAGAGCCAACAAAAAAAAGAAACAAAAAGAAGGATCAAACGAATGGAGTGACGGTCGGATGAATGAGCATGTTGAAACCTCGTTGGTGCCCAGCAAAATGGCAAAGTGATTTTTAAATGGCTTTACCTTTAAATTTGATGATGATGACGGTGATAATGACGACGATGATCAAGAAAACCACGCGAGCATTCAATTCGAAATTCAACACAGCACAATTTTATTGGTTCAGAAAAACTTTTCGAAGCTAAATAAAATAAAAAACCAAATTAAGCGAAGAAATAAATAAAAGTACCTTCAGCATTATTAAATTTGCTTTAAGGCATGAACAAATATAAGCATCTTGATAAAAAACGCAAAGTAGCAAACATTAAATAAATATTAAATTTCCAAAGTTATTGAACAAAGTCCTTAGGGGTAGGTGTATGGTAATCCGACGACGAAAATATGTTAAAATTGTACTTAGAAGATTTATTAAGACTAATTAAATGATAAGATTCCGAAAGTTTCAGACTGTTTCCACAATTGTTTTTCGAGAAAAGCAATAAAAGCAATGGTAATTAAAGAAAATAAAAATGTTCTAAAAAAAAAATGTATATAAAAAAAATTCGAATCTTAGAAAAAAATGTATTCGTCTAAGAGAACGGGTAATTAAACATGTTGCGTTTTTTTCAAAACTTTTAAAGAAATCCGCGGATACTTCTAAGTGCTTAGTAATAAAGAAAGATATATTGATGATAATCCCATATTTTTATGTGAACATCACAAATACAATAGAAGTTTCAAATAAAATAACTGTTTTAACTACCAATACTGCTCTGTTTCTTATGATGTAGATAAGAGTTTGACAGTTGTACCTCAAAAGACTCGGTTGCGTATCTATGATTGCAATTCTAATTGGACTAAATTGTTACCTTCGGAACTGGTTAATGTGAGTTTTCCCTGCTAGACAAAATGGATGATTATCGCAGTTGTGATTGAAGAAGATAGTGATGAAGATTGATACATAAACTTACTATATTTAACAGTGCTTATATTACTGAAAATATTTTCAAAGAATATAGAACGTAAAGGAGATTAGGAAAATTTAAATTTTTTATATATGGCATAACGCATGTATGAAACTAATTGCAAACAACAACGAGCAGGACAATCAGGTCAACGCAATGAGCACCTTTTTTGTACCTCGCTTACTTCATTACATTAAAGAATATCAAAAAAAAATGACAGAATTCCCACAACGGGAACAGCATATAAAGCTTCTTTGAGACAAAATGCATGAAACGCATAGAAGGAGAGGAATTTGAATATTTCACAGTCTTATTGCAATTTTAGTTAACACTTGGCTCTGCAAAGCAAACCAATCCTTTAATAATAATAAATAAATGTAATTAGAGAAAGAAAAACGAAACCATGGAGAAAGCCATGAAAGAGATTGAGAGGTTACGCCACCCTAAGCTTTTCAAAAATTAGAATTTTTTTATGAAATTGTTTACACTTTAAAGAATATTTTAAGCTTTTATAGAGACTAGATTTTATCGAAATTTATAGCAATTATAAGCTCGGCAATCCGTAGGCCCCATACGGCGTATCTTTAAACTAGATGTTCTTACCAAGCGAACACTGCAGTATAGATTTCATCAAACATGAGTTCAGAAATTATTAAAAAGTTCACATGTCATGTTTAAGTTCCTCCCGTACATTTGGTAAGACAAAGTTAAGTTTTGCTGGACACGTTTTTTTAGGTCATTAATGGGCGTCTCTTTATAAGCTCTCTGGACTTGTCTTGCCTTGGCTTGTTCACGTGATTGAACGTTGTTTGAGTCTTGACTTTCTGTGATTGTCGTATCGGTCTAACGCCAGTCACAAAAAGTTGCAATCGCAAATAAACTCAAGGAGTCCTGAAAGGAAACTGAAATAAAATATTAGAGTATGATCATGCCTTAATTGGTTTATCAATTGTTGGCACAACATTTATGTATGTGCATCGATTTTTGTTTCTCAGTAATAATGACCGACTGAATTAAAAATATTAGTTTTTTCATAATAATAATACAATATTTTATTGTCTCGTCTCCTATAACTTGTCACCATTTGTGACTCGTTGTGTGTGATGAGAATCGCTACAAGCAACATCAAGTCACAAATTGTCGCTTGTGATTACCTTTTAAGCGAAAAAAAAGTTCAATCATGGAAACAAGTCCAGAGAGCTTATAAAGATAAGAATTACTCTTTTATGAAATTGTTTGGGATACTTTATATCTTTAGTGAACTATGATTGTGAAATTTGAATTGTATCTGCTGTTTCACATAAACGCAACTCTATTTTCTTCGTCATCTATATATTTAATAAAGAGTTTAAGCTTCTATAACCCACACCCATCAACCTTTTTGTAAAATATCAAACTAAAAGCAAAATAATATCCACAAAATAATAAACAATACATCTTGTGGCCTCAAGCTCTCATATGATTAAATTGAAATTGTAAAATGAAGCAGAAAAAAGTCAGAGAATTGCATGTCTTTGATGCTGCAACCACAAAGCGTTTACACAAAGACATATTTTTCGTTTATAATAATTTTTATTTTTTCGTTACCAAGAATTCAAAATATATTACATATGCCAAGCATAGCAGAAAATTCAATTGCTTTGGAACGAAAAAAAAATAGAAAAATAACAACGAATACAAAATTGCAAGAAACAAATGAAGGGAAATACAACAATTATTTGCAATTGTTTCATTTTGTTGCGTCTGTTGCTTGTTGCCACCTCCAGTAGTGCAACAAACAAGGCACCGATTGGCTGCAAATTGTGTGCGTGCCTTACAGGAGCCTCCCATCTAACCAATGCTGGCCGACAATGGAACCGTTTCGATAAAGAGCCGTAAAATGTTCCACCGAGTAAATCTAATTTTGTCGGACAGGATAGAACGGGCAGACCGACAGACAGACAGACAAGTGTATGTCATTGATTGCCGATATTTAAGGTCTCTGCAACAGGATTGTTGGCCATCGTCAATCGTGTTGCGTGGCGTGCACAAATTTCAGATTGCATTGCCAACCAACCAACACAGCCAACCCAACACGACGGTCAAAACACATTATTGTTTGCGCACATTGGTGTGTTTTAAATTAATCAAATGTCAAAAAAAAGCAAAAAAATATAATTTACAAAAAAAATTAACCCGAAATAACAATATTAATTATGCTTATGTTACATTGCGTTACACAACACATACGACAACTTAATTTGGATGACAACTTCGAATTGGCTAATCGCATATTACGCCAGATTCTCGCAAGTCATGTGCGTTGCTATGTAACATAGGCGCATATAATTTTGTTTTATTTCTAATTGTCGCCAGTAGTATCGCTTTATTATTAAAGCAACTATTGACCGACTGTCAAACCTGCCCCTGAAATTATGCAACTTTTTTTTTTTGAAGACTATTTCTTTCAATTATACAACATGGCTTTTCAATCAATCAGACATGGCTATCAGCACACTGTGCTTGTTCCATATACAGTTTTTATGTGATAAAACGCAGCATCAACGAACGCATCACTTGACTGTCGGTCGATTGGGCTATGGTCACATTTTGCGTTACGTTACATTGCGTTGCGTTGCGTTGGGCTCCGTTGCGACTAGTGTGTGTGTGCGTGTGTGGCCAGCCATGTTTATACGACTACCGTACAACAACGCAAATGAAAGTGTGTGCGTTTGTATTGAGGATTTGCTAACAAAAACAAAGCAGCAAAAATAAAGACAAAAAAAATTAAATTGCATTTTCATGAACCGTTTTTTGAAATTTATACTCAACGCAGAGATTTGAAACGTACGAACGAACGAACGATGAAACTGAGCTGAGCTTTTACGCACAAATGCACACACACACACACACACACACACACACACATGCAGATGAAGTGTAGGCAGTTGGACATAAATAGTAACAAACATACAAATAAACGTACACGATCTCATTTATGCTCTCACTCACTCTCTTACTCTTACTCTTGCCATGCGTGCATATTTACGATTCGGCATCAGCTGCACCAAGCACAAATTCGATTTCTGCGTGCGTATGCTTGTGTGCGTACACGTTTCTAGGCTTGTTGTTGTTGTTGATGCTCGCTAGGCCAAGCCAGGCGCATAGTGAGAGTGCTTAGAGAAGAAGAGCACTTCGGTATGGACGGTAAAACGAACAAGTGTACACACACACACACACATACACTTTAATGTTGGGTGAGGCATTTGAATGCATGATGTTTGTGTTTTTATGAGTGTGTGTGAGTGGCAGCTGCAGCTGAAGCAACGCGCATCACAAAATAATTACCATGGCCATGGAACGTTCCGACACAATTGGTTTTCGGTGATTGAGTTGGAAAAACGTTTTTCCGGTATTTATGCGCGTGGCTCATGCCGCACTCACACGCACACACACACGCACAAAATGGGGCATGATTTTTAGCTAATTCGTTGTATGCAAAACCGTATGATGTTCAGCCAAGCAATGTGGAACTGTACACAGCATGCGAGCGAGTGAGTGAGTGAGTGAGTGAGTGAACGTATGAGATTTAGTGCAACACATAAATGCCAAAATGAAACCAAACGATGCCAGGATCAACATCAGCATCAACATCAGCAGCAATTGCAAATCATGGCTTTCGCACACAACACAGAGAGCACACACAACCTCCAGCCACCCACAAGCACGCACGCTTTTGGCCATACAGTTTTGAAAGCGCAGCCACAATGACCACACGACGACGTTGCCAGAGACAGCAACAACAACAAAAACAACAATAGCAACCATAGCAACAGCAGGGTACCTCATGATTTGACAATAAATGCAACAACAACAACAACTACAATTGAGACAATGCACGCCAATAGCAAAAAATGTGTTATCGTTTAACTGCTTTGTGTCATGCTCCAGCACATCTCTCTCTCTCTCACTCACTCACACTCAGTCGTGTAAGCGCTTGAGCTCATCATTTCGACGTGTTGTTTATGTCAGCAACAATCGCCGCCAGCGACGCCAAAATCACAACAGCGTTAACCAAATTGCCAATGCATGTGTGTGTGTGTATTGTGTCAACCTGCTCTCCCACTCTCTCTTTCTCTCTCTCTCTCTCTCTCTCTCTCTCACACACACACACACACACACACAATCAGCAGAAGCTGCAAACCTTCACACCGTCAATACACATGACTTTTGCTGTGAAGCTTCACTTCATTTACTCCTTCTTCTTCTTCTTCTACATTATTTTCGATTTTTGCTTTTTGCTTTGCTCAGCTCAGCTCAGCTCAGCTCACCGTTCAACGTTCAACTCTCAAACTCAGTCGTTGCTGTCAATAAATCAATTTGATTTATCTTCCTTTTCGTTTCATTTTTGTCGATTGTCTTCTTCAGTCAACGTAGCGGCGAAACTTTAACTCGTATCGGGCTAATAAACCATCAGCATCGGCATCAGCATCGGCATCAGCAGCATCATCATCATCGCCGTCACCATCACCATAATGATGATCATCATGCTGTGCCGTCGGCTCACTCGCACGCTTTTGTTATGCCATAACGCCTCCCACTCGCCCTCCCTCAGTGTTGACTGTTGTGGTCCAATCAGTTTTCAGTATTCGTATATCGTGACTTTTGATTTGAAATTGAGATTATTTATTTGTATATGAACATATATTTTTTGTATTCATTCATTTTACATAATATGCGCCATGCGCGAGACATTCGTTTATGTAAATTTCTTGTCTTTTAATTTGTTTTCGGTGCGCGGCAGCCCGGCTGCAGGGGTGCGGGGGTCCAGGGCAGCGGGCGAACGTGCGCCAAACTCACATCAGGTGAAATAAAGCGGAAACTAGAAAGGGCGCTTTTTCGGCTTTGTCGAATTTCATATGCTCTTGCAAACGTTTTCCAATTATTCTTATTAGTTTTTCTATTTCCAATAAGGATCATAGACGCAGTCACACCACTTTCTAATTTGTTTAAAGAAAGCAATGTAGTCATACTTCACTACATTTTGCAGTCTTGTATCTCGTCTTCTTACAGAGAAATCCTATTGGTAAGTTTTTCTCTACACGAGCGGTGCCACGCCCATATATCCGATTCTTATCAACTCGAATAGTCAAGGATAAATAATGCGAAATATGCGATAGTTGGCCGATCTTGGCCATTTTGAACTGAAACAGACAGACAAATATATACACATATTTTATATAGTCGGAGATGTCTCCTTCTCTGCGTTGCAAACTACCTGACAAAGTGAATATACTCTTTTTTGCAAGAGTATCAAATTTATCAAATCGTGGTGAATTGCCAACGATTTGTCAAAGGTTTGTAAGTTTTTGTAACAGATTATCTCCTCGTCTAGTAAACAGAAAATATTCGCAGCGTCTTTTAACTTTGAAAAGAGTCTTAAGGCAAAAGGTCAGTATTCAGTATCTTAGTATTTTGGTTTGACCAAAGTCGAATGATTTCAAGCCTTAATTGCTTTGGTACTCTACTGTAGAGAAAGGCAGGGGAGCACCGATAGTCTCCTTAGAGATGTTGAGGTCTTCACATTCAAATGAACTTCAAAAGCAGGAGAGCACCTACAAATCCTTTGAGATCTTGAGATCTTCACAATGGAAATTCAAAAGTGTTGAAAGAAAATGAGGTTTTTATAATTGCAGAGTGTTAAATTATTCGTTTATACTAACTAGCTGACTCTGTACGCCTAGTGAGTCACTGAGACTCAGCGTGATTTGTATGACCATAGGACCATTGTAATAATAGAGCTATTTTTCCCAACTCTTTCATAGTTTCTCATATTAAAATCAACAAACAAATTTCTATTTATGACTTTCCAACTTCAAGTCGCTTCAGAGACTTCCTAAGACAGCTCACTACTCTGCAAATCAAGCTTTATAGAACTGTTTTATCTTCAACCAAATGGCTTAGCAAACTCATAAACAAATATGTATGTATGTATGCGTTATCATTTGAGCAGCCGGAGCGCTAATGCCACGCAAATGAACTTGATTAATGAGCAATTGTCGTCCAGACTTTTAATTACTCGTAATCGTTGTCATCTGTGCCCGCTTCGAAATGTCAATGTTAATTGGCGAGCGCACAAGCAGACGGACGGACGGACCGACAGTCGGATAGGCAGTCAGTTGGACTTCGCTAGACTTCCCTATGAGCCATGCTCGTTGAGTTGAGTTGAGTTGATTCAAGTCAAAATGAAATACTATAAGCACGAGCATAAAACACATTTATAACGAATAATCGTGTCAATTGTGCAGTGGGTCAGTCATGTGACATACGATTGAATTGTTTGTCTGCGTAGCGAGTTTAGTTTCATTTAAATTATTTGTCTTCTTCTTGCTCAAACAATACATGTCTCAAAGCAACAAACTACTCCTCCCCTCCCCCCGCTTATACATATACATTAGACAAGTGCAATCCAATTAATATTGCAAGACTCTGCAAATATAAAATGTGCAGAGCGCAAAATTTATGTTAATCCATCAATAAATTCGTGTCAAGTAAATGACATTTATGGATTATCATCATCGTCGTCATCAGCACAGCAAAATAAATGATATGCGTCTCGGCCTTGCTGTGCGCACGAAAGAGATAGCGAGAAAATAGAGGGGCAGTACGAATACAAGTCATTTCTCAAACACAGGTGCGCCGTGGGTCGTAGATACTTTATGCAGTAGACTATCTAAAACGTGCTGTCACCGACAGTGTCCGAGTCCAAGCCCCCGTAACTGCTTGCTCAAACCCCATTTAAGCAGACGTGTCTTTGTTGCTCACAAATGTCTTCAAAAAGTCATAAGCTTCTTCAACAACAAAGAAGCCTCGCAACTTAAACTCTCAACTGCGACTTTAATTACTTCAACTGCTTCGCATTTACCTTCTCACGTGTCTGAAGGCAAATAAGCAAAACTTCGAGTGATTTCAAATTGACAATACCACACATGCTTATACATGAAATTTATATTCGAACTTGAAAGAAAGTCTACAACAGAAAGTCTGCAAAACATTTTGTAATTTGCGGCAACTCTGTAGCCCATGATCATTGTTGCATAGACAAATTTATTACTTCATGTTGGAAATGTTAAAATAAGTCTTCTAAGTTGAACCCCAAAGCTCAATTTAACGCTTTTATAACCTTGAGCCGCGGTTGCCAACTTAGAAGACCTTCTTTCACCATTTCAAGCCTGAAGTACTCCTATGTTACGAACAGACACATGACACGTAAGCCAATTTAGCAAATAAACTCAAAAACGAAAGACATTTCATGCATTTGAGACTGGGATCTTTATATTTCATAGGAGTAAGCGAGAAGTACTTTTTATAATTCGGAATTTTGTGGATTTTTGCCAAATGGTTTTCATAAATAATTGTTTGGTCTGCAAGGTCTCAGAAGAAGGTTCTTCACAAAACTTTCCTGACAATTTACAAAATTCCAAAATGTATCTTAACCTTCAAAATACTTTCGCCTCGTGCAAGCCATCCAGCGGGTTAATCATCGAATTCCATGACATGTAAGCCACAGCGTAGTGTAAGTGGAAGACAGAGGTAGAGACATGCGATAAAAAAAAAACGAGTTGCCATTCATTGATTCATTCAGTGGCGCATGTTCACACAGTGCGCGTATAATTGATGCACGATCGCTCACCTTCGATGGCAGCGACGTTGGCAGAGGCAGCAGCCGCGTCTTGTCTTGTCTTGTCTTGCCTTGATTCTTGATTGATTATGACAGGTGTGCGCAGTCACGTGGAATAGTCACACAGACTCTGACTCTGACACAGACACATCGATCTGACATGAGTTGATTTGGATTGAATGCAATTGATTGACGCGCATGGCCAGAGAGCAAGATAGTTGGCAACAGATCAAAGTCTGATCATTAATGATAATGATGTAGCAAAATAACAAAAACAATACCAACAACAACTTATTATATAAAGCAAATGATTTTGATTTATTTTTCCGGCGGAAATCTACCTATGCTTCATCATTGGTGACTTCATTTGAATTTCTACATTTTTTTTAAGAAAAAGCAAAGAAAGAAGAAATGTTAATCAACAAGAGAAGCTGCGAAAACCTTCAGTGTTGAAAAAGTTTGCACTTGTCGCGACAGTTTCATTAATTGATGTCCACACACACACACACAACAGCATTGCCACCGGCGTTGTGCAATGTTGCAGTCTTGCCCCTTACCCTCTCGATCGGGCCGACAATGCAACAGACATGCAAAATACCAGTTTTGCATTGAAGACAAGTTGGCAACAACGACGAACACAAAATGAAAACTTTTTGGTTTTATTTTTTATAAATTTTTCTTAATCGAAATCGAAATGATTTACGTTTGTTGCTTAATGAGTTCACAAACAGAGGCAAACACACACGGCATGTGACTGACTGATAGACGGACAGACAAGCAGACTGTCTGACTGACGGCGCGGTATTGAGACAAAACAATTTCACGAGTTTTGCATATTAAGAAAAAACAAAAAAACAAAACAACAAATTTAATTAACATGAAATAAAAACTGTAAGCCTTTCCAGCATCATTTGCTGCCAACAAACAACAACAACACGCAACGCTGACAGTTTTGTGCTTCTACGCTTTTACTTTGCTTTGCTTTACTTGTCTGCTTCTTCTTCTACTACTTAAGTTTCCTTCTTTTCGCGCACTCAAACCATCTGCGCCGCAGTCAACGTCTCTGTCGCTGTCGCTGTCGCAGTCACTCTTGGCGTCTGCATTCGTGTGTTCGTTCGTTTGTTCGCCTTGCTCGCTCGCTCGGCAGCAATCAATCTCTGCCATGAGTCGCCGTTGATATCGACATTTTTTGTTGCTTTTTTTTTTATTTGGTTTTTGTTTTTTTTTTATTTGATTGACACTTCAATTAAAAAATTAGTCATTTAAGCATTTTTTAACAGCAACTTTTCGCTTAATGCAATGCACGCTTTAATAGCAAAGAAAAACGACTACAAAAAAAAAAATACAGTTAACAAGAAAACAATCTTAATAAAAATGTGTAAATGTGAAAATCGCCGCATTTAATCATTTGTTGTAATTGTTTTCATGTGAAAATTGAGTCATTTTCAATACTAATAAGAAAAATTTAAATGCATTTGCTTGTGAGAAGTGAAGCAACTTTTCTTGTGGTTGCTTTATTTTAATTGTTACGATTTATATTGCTAAAACAGTTGGCTAAGTGCATTTGTTACTGTCGTTTATAAATGGTTTTAAATATATGAAAAATCATAATGATTTGTTATTATATAAAAGATTTTTATGTAATTATTGCACAGTAAGTTGTGATCTATCACTAAAGCTGCGCTACTAACGATAGTGGCGATACATTTCACTTGTAAAAGTTATCGTTGACTTTCTGCCACCAATAATAATTATAAGCATGGCTAACTCCTATGTTACATAGCGGCCATACGCAACATACGCCTAGTCTAGCATTTGCACTTGTTTTCTTTGTTTTTTATTTTCAGTACAAGTGCTTGACTCACGCATGTGCTCTTGAAGCGCTATGTAACATAGGCGTACTTTGTCGTAGCCAAGACTAAAGGAAGCTCCGTTTGCATTGTTTTGGAAAACTCAAAAGCAATCAATGAAAGCATTTGTTTTTTTTCAGAATTTCTTAAAAATCAACCCCATTCAACGCCATGCTTACCTCAACAGTCTTGTCTGCTGACTGACAGCAATCAATCAACTTTACAGGGTTGTTTTGTTTTTTCTTTTCTCTTGCTTTTGTTTCTTTGCAATGGAATTTGGCTTCTTCTTCACTTAAATCATTAATCATTTTAGGGGTGCTAAATCACGGCTTACTAAAAACTAACATTATTTGAAGTAAAACAACCCTGGCAGCACAATGTGATTGATTGCTGTCAGAAAGAAAGGAAAATGGCGACCAGACAGCAAAATGGCATTGATCAGATTAAAGACTCTCTCATGTAGAGAGATGATGATGTAAAGGTCGGCTGCGCAGTTAAGATAAAGTTGAATATTTATGAAGCATAAATAAATATTATATTAAAAAAAAGAAGAAGCAGCAACAACAACAATTTCTTGTCATTTTCATTTGGTTGACAAGAAATTTATATTAATTTATTGCCGCTCTTTCAACTGACAGAGAATTAAGCGCAGACAATTTATGACTTTGTTTTCAGCGAATTAAGCAGATATAGAGAGAGAGAAACAAAAAGCAAGAACAACAACGAAGGCTACGAAAAATCATCATTTATGTAAATATGCAGAAACAGACAATGTGTCAGCAGTAAGCAGTAAGCAGTACACCACCACCCCACCTCACCCTCATGATGAGTCGTGTACACATCTATTAGATGCGTTCCACGAAGTTGTATTGTATCTTTACTATGAACACTTGGCAACGAGATACTCTTAATTGCGCCAAAGAGACATGTTGGCGCGTCATTTTTTCAGTTCAGTCAAGACAGTCATCCATGCCGTCCGTCCGTCCGTTAGTCAGTCATGTCAATTGTTGTAACTTCATTCAATGCAAGCAACGTTGCCATTTGCTCATCATCACCATCAGTGCTGTCATCATCGTTATCATTAGTCGCTTTGTCTGTCTGTCTGTCTGTCTGTCTGTATTGCCAACTCTCGCTCTCTCGCTCACTCACTTGCTGGTTGCGGCTGTCAAAAGTTGATTTACTGTTTTAATTTCAACTTAAAAAGATGTCAAAAATAAATCATTCAATCGCACGCATTAGTTGACTTTTGTGCACAAACAGACATGAGTATAAGCCTTTTTTCTTCTCTTCTTTCAAGTATTTCACACGCCAATGAGTCAAATTACGCGAAACGCAAAATTGACAAAAAAAAGGCATTGCTTAGAAAAACTTCATAAAAATCAAAAAAATGTGCGCAAAAAAAAAAAACAATTTTAATTTAAAACGCAAAGACATTCAATATTGATTAATTTTTTTTTTGGTATTTGAAAACTTTCTTAATAAGCGAGCGAACGCGTAAAAGATGCGCAGATACAGATACAATGCAGAAGAAGCAAAAGCAACAGCAATAAGGCGTTAACGTGCTCTGAGGGCGCTTGAGCGAAGGAGAAGAAGTGAAAAAAGGCAACATAATGTAGCGTAAAATAAATATAAACATAAATCTGTAGAAGAAACTCATTGAAGACAGCATCCCCAATTGACGGTAAATCACTCAAGATGACATCTATCGATGGTAGTGCGAGATAAACATTACGTTGCGACGCAAGGAAAGACGTGATGAGACGTAAAGCGCCATGCCTCATGTATTGCGTCGTCTCGTTTTCGCACTTTTAACGCAATCAACAAAGTCGACGACAACGAAAACGATGAAACGACGCCAAAACGAAGACACAAAAGAAGAGGAAGCAGCAGCACTGCTTTGTAGTATAAAAGAGGCGCAGACGTCAGCGTAAAATGAAGCGCAGCCCCGTTGAAGAAGAAGAGCACAAAATGTGTGACGAGGACAACTTTGACAGTTGTCTGCGACTGTGAGGATTGAGGACATAATCATGAACGCCAACTTGACGTCATGCAATTTAAAACGTACATACATACATATACAATATTATATATATATGTATATATATTTATATATAGCAAGAAAGAACGCCACATTGACAGTCCAACACCCTCTTTCCAAAGACACATGGATGACATGACGACTGGGTCAACCAATTTCAACCGCCGCTCATTTCACAGGCTGCTGTTTTCTATGTGCGTGTGTATGTAGTTGAGCGCTGGAGCCAAGTCAATGTCGTATGAAGCACAAACGCACAGCCAAGAACAACAACTACATCAAATAAGCAAGCCTGACAGTGGAGAGCGCGTACATGTGACTGTGCTCACTATGCCGAGTCGCTCTCATTTTTTCGTCATTTTTTGTTTTTGTTTTGGCTGATGAGTGATTTATTGACATTGAAACACATTGAAGCTGATTGCGAAAGACATGCTTTGCGCTCATTGAGGAAGACAAAGACGAAAACGAAGGCTTGGCAAAGACGATGACGTCGACATGGCTTGTGGGCAGTGATGGTGTTGGGTTTGTTGTTACTGCTGTTGTTGTTGTTGGCAAAGGCATCTTAGCTGAGCGAACGTAATGTGTCAAAGTTGACAAGTAAGCAGTAAGCAAGGGAAGTAAAGCAAAGTCAACGGCAAAGGCAAAGCCAAAGCCAAAGCCATTCAGGCATGGCAAAGTGGTTGAAAGCATGTGCTATGCTAGTAGACTTTGGTTGAAAGGTTCATTGGTAGGGTGCGAGCGAACGTTTGTGTCGTTCAGTTTAAAACCAAACAACGTCTTTAGATAAGCAAAGTATCTCAAAACGCACGACATTTTTGTTTGTTTTTATTTTATACTTTTTTCATTTTGTGATATATCACACGCAACATTAAATCAAAGGCGTGCGTCGCTTTGAGTAGTTTTTGCTTGACGCGTACGTGAGCACATTTAGCTCCAGATATATTTATACACACATGTGTGTGTGTGTGTGTGTGTGTGTGTGTGAGTGCGTGTGTGTTTATAACGGAATTTAAGTTAGTCGTTTGTTGCTGATTTGCTTTTCAGTCACTTGACTATATAAGCTGTCACTTTTAGAATTTATTGACGTTTGACAAAAAAGAAAGGGGCTTGAAAAGCTTAAGGAAAATGCCAGCAGGCGGAAATAGTTGTATGATAATGACAGTTAATCAAGTAGATTAAAGTAGCGCGTTGATAATATTGACAAGCTTAGCATTTTTCTGGTTTTTGTGGGCAGAAGGCGAAGATTTTCATTTGCCAACGTTGTAGTGAACTTACGAAGCGTAACAAAAAATACATTTTCTAAAAGAATGAATATTTATGAAACATTTGACGCTAAATAGCCGATTGTGCTGTGATAATGCAAGGCAACATAAGTTGTAACAAAATTATGTTAGCTAGAGCGCATTGTGGTTTGCTCTATAGTTATAAAAAATCAAACTATGTTTAGTAGAGCTGTAGAGCGCTGGCTTCTCTACTACAGTAGAATTTCCATAAACCAGGCACTCGATACTCCGGACGTTCCAGTCCTATAATACAAATACATATGTATACTAATATAGTATCTGAATTACTGGAATGTTCGAGCTTTCGAGTGTGAGAAAGACGCATGAGAATTGTGTCTTTTTAAAAAATTATACAATTCATTCAAAAGATTCCCTTCTAGACATTCATTTGCAATTATTCAAGCCACCCACTGTCCCTTCACTTCACTTCACCCACACAACAAAGACATATTTAGTAGCGTGCAAAAGGACAGCATTTGAAGAGCATCTATTACAAAGAAGACACACACACTCACACACATACACATACATAAGCGAACTTGAATAATATTTATGTGAATGAAATGTTCCCAATAGCGGCATAAAAATGTCCACGACAAACGTCGTCTTTGTTGCTAACAATCTCAAACCAATCCTACGCACTCCTCTCCCTCTCCCTTCACCTTCCAAAACACAACAATTCGCACACGGCAAAAGTCGAATGGTGCCGCAGTGATTGCATGTGTGTGTGCTCGATAGTGTTGTCTTCAGACTGCCTTGTGCTGATTGCAAGCTCACACAGCCTCTCTCTTTCTTCTCTCTCTCTCGCACATGCGTTAGAATATTTTTCACGCTTTGTGTAGTTTTCTTACATTCGACGTTCTTGGAAAATCGTCAAATGTGCATCAATGACAATAAATTTCAACCTTATCTAATGTCCTGGCAATTGCGCACACACACACACACAGACCCCAAACGAAATTCAAGACTCATACACACATGTGCACAGCGCCGCCATTTGTTTGATTTAGTCTAATTTATGTCTATGTGTGGGTTTGTTTTGAGCACTTGTTCTTCTTTTACACTTTGGTAACATTTAATGATTTCATTTATTTATTAATTTTTTTGCTCGCAAAGTGTTTTATGTTCTTTGTAACAGTTTGCTTGCGCTTTTTATTGCATACATATGTACATACATATGCAAATAAACTCATACAGCAGACTGAACATTTGACATTTCGCTTGTCTGTTGTCAACTCAATTTAATGCAAACACAAAAATATACGCTTTTGATTAAATTAAATAAAAAATTTTAAAAAGTTTATACACACATTCACACACACATAACAAAACATCGAAGCAAGTGAACGCACAAAAGAATTGTCTACCAAATCATGCTCCTTCATGAAAATTCAACGAAATATCAGTATTAAGAATAACAACAAGAATAACAGTAAGTTGACCAAAGAGCAATGCAAGGCATCAAGCATCAATAATAACGACAACAACAACGACGGTAACAATGAGCGGCGCCAGTTGTAAGTACGCAGCATGCAAGAGAGTGAGCAACTAAAGGTGCAGAAGAGCACATGACCCAAACACAACACACAACGGCAAAGCAAATGAACAATGACCAAATCTGAGTCTATGTGTGTGTGTGAGGAAGCAAGCAAGCAAGCGAGCGCTCGCGCGACGTATGCATGTACGTTGGCTAACAAAAAAAAAAAAAGAAATACCAAAAAAATATAAATGTACAAGTATAATTGTATGTATGCTTATTTAAAATATCAAAACCGAAAGTAATCGATTTAATAAACTGTCACCGACATGTTTTGCCTCTTCTTCTTCTTCTTCGTCATATTTTACTTATGCTCCTATACATTTTTATGAAGCAACATTCAATATTGTTATTCGAACAAGTTCAAGTCACGATAATTGCAAATGTTGCTCAATGATAAACACACGCGCGCACACACACACAACTGAAACATGAAGACACAAAAAAATGTACGAATATGTGCACATGTGTGCAGGAATGCAAGCCAAGCCAAGCCAAGCCAAGGCAGTCAGTCCACCGCAAAGGGTTCATTGTTCATTGCGTGGCACAACAAAGGCATGCGGGGGCGGCGGTGGACACAAATTTGTGTTTACGATTGCAATGTAGGATATCAGCAACGAAGAAGAACTCAAGTCAATGATATCGCACAGGCATCTACGAGCAAGCAAGGCAAAAGAGAGGTGTTTGTGGAGGGAAAGCTGCGCTGACATGAGTGGCAAAAGAAAATTTCATATTTTCGAAATCCTTTATGTTGATTACATTTGCAACGGTTTATTTTATTAAAAATACTCAAGGAAAAATTGCAAAAAAAAAGTAGAAAAATATTTGTTTGAAATGAAAAATTTTTGTGTGGCAAAAGAACGTAAACCGAATGAACAAGTCAAATGCATTGCATCATACAAGTCAATACATATTTGTGGCATGAAGCGCCCAGCCCAAGCAGCTGCAGATGCAGGAGCGCGAGGTGGTGAGCCTTAAGGTAAGCCGAGATACTTCAAAAAATATTGTTTGGCTGCCAAATGCATGAAATTTTACGTAAAATGAGTTGAGCTGAAAATTTGCAATGCAATAATGTACAAACTGCTGCTGCAACAACAACAACAACAATGTTTATGATGAGCACAAACAGCATAAGGCAAACAGCTAATAAAGGTGAAGGCGGCGCCAGGGGAGGTCAAGAAAAACGCTATCAACTGACGTTTGGGTCAGGTCAGATCAGCAACAGCGACAAGGATAAAAAAGGATGCTTTTCTATTTGTGTATGTACATATGTATGTGTATATGAGTGTTGGGTGCAAAATTAATTTGTTTGTTGCTCTGATGATGTCTGTCGCTGCCACAAGTTGTGCGTTGAATACAATTTATATTAAATGAAGTTGTCAGTTTGGGTTTGCTTGAGCAACAAGACATAAATATCCTTTATACTTCAATGATATATTTTATATCTCTGCATGCGCGCAAATATTAAGCAATTATCGATAATTTACTTGCTTAAAGTGGGTTTTTGTATAAACAGATTTACTTTGACTGGATTATTTATCAAAGGCCGGCATAGTCGAGGCAATAGCCTGAACTAATGAAGACTGGTGCCAAGCCCTAAATCTCAAAAAATAAAAATAATTAATTCCAGACAGAAAATTTCAAGAGAAACGTACAAAAAATATCGTATATATTAAAAATTTTCCTTTAATGACCTTTGAGAGGTAACGATGAAGAGACTGGGGAATCAATCGATTTCCCTAACCAGTTACATATCCTCACTGAAATATAGCAATTTATATATAATTCTTATATAACTGCGACAATACTATTTTATCAATCAAAAACCTCCTTTGCTACACGAAAGATTATGTTTCTAAGAATATCCTATTTAAATTTTGACAAGATAGGTCGAGTATTTCTCTGAATGTGACAAATTGGTGAGTTATGCGACTATACGACTATAAAAACTCACATTTTTTGTTGGCCCCCACATTGCAACGTCATAACTCCATGTTTTATATTTTGAGATAAAATTATCTTGAATTTTAAAAATGCCAATAAACATTTGGTAAAAAACTGGATTCTAAAAATGTTTCTATATTTTTTTCGTACGCAGGAAATCACCTAAAATTAAGGCCAGAATACCCCCAGCCTACACAAATGTTCAACATCTCAGAGGCGATGATGCCATATGCGATTGGTGCGAACCAGTGGTGCCCCCTCAGCCGTTTTCTGAATAGATCTGTCCGTTTTTTAACTATGGAAGTCAGAACAACAACAACCTTCTGGGTGGGACAAACTTCAGGAATGACTAGACATTAGGGTATAAAAAAAGCAGTTTTGCCAAAAATTTGATACTCTTAATACGCGGAGGCATTCATGGTTGTTTGCGCAACGAATTCAATTGGCCGATCTTCCTCTTCTTTAGCATTATGTGGAGACTTCCAGAACTAGTGCTTCAGACACAAGTTCTTTCATTGGCATAAAGTTCATGACAAAGTTATAATACTATTCACTGCATGTAGAGTACATTGAAAATACACGTTACTTGATCACCATTATCAGGCAAGGATCCAGAAAATAATTTGGAAAGAGGTCCGATTGAAAAGTGATATAGACGAAATATAATAAAGAAGTAGAGTAAATCATCATAACAAAGTACATCATACATTGGAGAACGGACCTCCAAGAAACTCCACTGGTTTTATGCCTGATCATTAAATTATGTTTATTAATGATTTATATTATTGATAATTAATCTTGAAATTTGTATGCTTAATTGAGATAAAAAATCAAGTTCAAAATCGGAATTGTCTGATTGGAAACCTTCAGAATCATGCCAAGAGGAATCATTTTGTCAACTTGGACATAATCGTGACACTTTTAATTTCAGTGTTTATCTCAAAGTGTTCAAAACAATTTCAATTATGAACATATTGAATTGTGTTCGGAAAACTTAACTGCTTCTAATCCCGTGGCAGTGAATGAGAGCAAGGAAAACTTCAAATGGTTCTTGAAAATTAGCAACTTCATAAAAATCGCAGACTTGAAGATTGAAAATGAACAATTGAATACTGAAAATAGCAATTTGAAAGTGGATTTGTATGTAATGATCGCATTAGCAAAGGAGGCCGAATTCTTATAGCAACAGTAAGTCAGTTAATTCTAAACAATTTTTATCGAGATGATTTTAATGCAATGTTTTTTGGTTTTAAAATTCTCTCGGACAACATAAAACAGTTGAATACGAGTTTTTAAAAGCAATTGAGCGATGAAAAGACAACTTCCAGCGCTTCATAATAGAAGCGAAATATCTGTCGCATAAGTAAGTTTCTTATTTCTTAAAAAGCTTCAGCCTGTTTTTAATCCAATATTTTTAAACTACAGTTTAAAAACGCTCTCAACTAATATGTTGATCACATTATGCAATGAAAAACGGGATAGAAGGGACTCTCGTACTATCTACGAATGTATGCCGAACAGATTTTCTGGATTAAGATTCATAGACCCATCACTCTACGTCGAGAAATCGACCGTCATTCAGAGACTCGTGGATGGCAGCGTGAAATTTACTCTAGGATGGGACGAGTAGTAAGGATTTGGTACCATCACGAGCGAGTTCTTCATCGGACTTGATAGTCTTCATCTGCTGACTACGTGCGCCTCTCAGGAACTGCGCATAGAAATGGAGGATTTCGAGAATCAAAACGGTATGCCAAATATGACTAATTTCTCATAGGAGATGAGAGTGAAAAATATGCCATGAAAGAGCTTGGCAAATATAAAGGAGATGCGGGTGATTCGCTCAGTTACCATAAGTCACTAAAGTTCTCAACATTTGATCATGATAACGACAAAGTATCATACAATTGTGCCAAATTTTATAGAGGCCATAAATGTCATCAAAGGCAACTTTTATTTTACACGAATCTCAGTTGTTTCTAGAAAGAATAGCATATTTAACCCTTTTCTTACCCAATTTGAATGACGAATACGGTAACAATATATATGGAGAAGGTATCAATTGGCTTGGTTGGCATGGCTACGAATATTCACTTAAGAAGGTCGAAATGAAGATTCGCCCCGAAAAATAAAACCTTTAACGTTTCTTAACAAAAAAAAAACATTTTATTTTTACCGATTTTTTATTACTAAACGCATGCAAACATGGTTTTTGTACTCAAATAATTAAATAACTAGTAAGGGCGGTATAGTTGAGTATACTCAACCATATAATACCCTGCACATACCCTCACCCATTTAAATGGTGTTCCAAATATAAAAAATCAGTCAAAAGTGAGGAATTTTCGAAAAATTCGAGTTTGTTGATCTCTGAGGGGGAAGCCATGAAATAAAGGGGTGTTTTTCGGTATGCAGTTTAAAGGACGTATATTAACTGAATCTGCATACAAAATTTCAGACATGTTTATTTTATAGTTGTGGAGATATACATATTTTAATAAAAATAAACTGGAATTTACCCAAAATTTAAGTTTGCCGACCTCTAATGGGTAGTCCAAATACAAAATGGTATTTTCTGGTATGCAGTCTTAAGAAGTTATATATACTTTGTCTACGAACAAAATTTCAGGTCCGTACCTTCAACAATTTCGGAGATGTAGGCTTTGACATGCAAACACTATTTTAGGGGTTATTAAGGGTAGGGGGGAAAAATTTGGTATGCAGTTTTAAAGACATACATCTATGAAGTCTGCATACAAAGTTTCAATTTCGTATCTGTTATAGTTGTGGAGATATACAAATTTTTGTAAAAAAAAAGTGAAATTTACAAAAAATGTAAGTTTGGTGGTCTTTGAGGGGTAGTCAAAAATACAAATGGGTATTTTCTGGTATGCAGTTTTAAGGACATGTATTTACTGAGTCTACATACAAAATTTCAGGTCCGTATCTTTTATAGTTTTGAAGATACAGTAATTTACAAAAAAACACTTTTTGAGAGGTAATGAAAGGTTGGGGAGAAAATTGGGGTATGCAGTTTTAAAGACATACATCTATGAAGTCTGCATACAAAGTTTCAATTTCGTATCTGTTATAGTTGTGGAGATATACAAATTTTTGTAAAAAAAAAGTGAAATTTACAAAAAATGTAAGTTTGGTGGTCTTTGAGGGGTAGTCAAAAATACAAATGGGTATTTTCTGGTATGCAGTTTTAAGGACATGTATTTACTGAGTCTACATACAAAATTTCTGATGATGACGTCCCAGAAAATGTATAAACCAAATGGCGGTTTTATAGAAGAGCAGCAAAGTAATCAATGACACTTGAGTAATACTAAAAAATCTGAGCGAGAAGTGAGAAGAGCTTTGCATCATCAAAGCAGAGCGGAGCAACGTTCGAGACTTAAAAAGCAAGAAGAAATGTCAGTGGTTTTACAAGATCACAGCCCAAACGGATTGTAGCAGCACTACCAACTTCGACCCCCGTAGTGGATCCAAGCATTGGCAGGCCCTAACCGCCCTATCCGTTAACTACATATGCATTGCCCATCTACCACCAGTCTAGGAGGTAGATATAGACGACTAACCACAATTACCCAAGACGCATTGCCAACATGGTGAGTGTTAGCACGTTCCCTTGGCTGTGGTTTCGCTAGACTTGAAAAGCAAGTCTTATCAACCAACAACAAAAACAAGCGCAACGTTTTCACTTGAGCAAGCCTAATGAGAGCGCTGAAATCGTGTCTACACGACAGCCAATACCCTACACACAAATGATTGACATCTACAAATATCTGAACTGCATCTCTTTTTTGTGTTAAAGCTTTTTCTCTAAAATAGATGCATGTATAAAATTGCAAGTCTTGCGAAAGATACAAAACTATTTCGCAGTTGTTTCTGCTTGGAAAACGCCATGACTCAATTGCGTGAAGAGCGGCATGGTTTTCATGCAGATGTTGCATGCAACAAAAAACGACCAACAGTGTGCAACAGCATGTTGCCCCAATGAACGGTGATGATGATGATGATGATTTGATGGTAGCATATCGGTTGTGTGAAGAAATAAACGCTTCTGGGTTCGCTTCGCCAACAACAACAACAATAATAACAACAACATGTTTGTCAAGATTCAATGTTGATATTAAATCGATTTTTGAATAATTGCCAACCTCAAAAAATAACAACAACAAACATCAATAAAAGCGAATGCGATAAAATGAAACAACATGAGCAACAACAACAACAACAACAACAACAACTAAATGTATCTGCAATAAAACTGCCCAAAGGCTAAGCATGAGCGAGACACACACACACACACACAGACACACATATGCAAAAGTGCATGCATGCAACATTTTAGTAACAACAATCACAACAACAACAAACAAACTATGTTGGTGCAACTTTGCGATACTTTTTTTTTTCTTTGTTTTGTTGCTTGACCATGCTTCTATTGAAAGTAAAAGCAACAACAAATGCCAAAGCTTAGCATCGTTTGTTGTTATTGTTTTAGTTGTTGCTGCTGCTGTTGTTGTTTTTTTTGCTGTCATAAATATTCTGACTTTATGTTGTGTCGTTCTGCACGCCTCACACGTTCAAATTGACGTGTCCAGAAATTGCATGTTCATCATAAAACTCAACTTTATTGAAGCAAACAAAACAGCAAAAGAAAAGCAAAATCAAAAATAAAAAACAAAACAACGGCGCATAAGCAAACGAGACAATGCAAACACACACACGCAAACAAAACACAGTAAATGAGAGCAATGAGAGCGCCTAAGCACGCGAGTACGCGCAATGATCGGCGTCGGCAAAAGAAACACCATCAGAAGCAGCTTTGCAATCGAAATTGTCGTCGACGTTGCCGTTGTTGTTGCTTTAGTTGCTTTATTGCAGTGACGGGCAGTCTCTCATTGAGCACAGCAGAGCATAAGGCACCGTTAGTGCTTTATTGGCATTGCTTTGTGTTGCATTGCTTGCTTTGCAATAAGTTTACAAATGAAGATTAGTTGAGCAACATATGTTGACAAGGCAACGGAACATGTTGTGTTGACAATCTTTGCCAACAAAGCATAACTAAGGCGTTTATGACTCGTAATGTTTAATTATGTTATATTTGTTTAAAGAGTATTATCTATTTCATTAATTAAAGTTACCTTGCAAAATTTCAAACAATATATGTAGGTGCGCGCTTAAAAAAGTTTGCATATTTAAATAAATTATTCAGTTAACGAAAAACAAAAATATAAAAAATAAAAAACGGAAAAACAAAAAAACTAGTGCTTTGCATTTTACTTCATTAACTCTTCAATATATTTATTTATCAGTGTTCCAAACACGTTTCACCGACTTAATCAACGGCGCGCTCACTGAAATGCAACTGAACTGAAAATACTTTCAAGAAATATATAAAAAAACAAAAGATACCCATAAAAATGCACACGCACGAAAAACAGTTGGTTTCTTTTGCTTTTCATTTTAAACAAGAACAACAATAAGCGAAAGATACGCAAAGTCGATAAAACAACAATGCGCAAAGAAAAACAATAACAACAACAACGCACTATGAATGCATTCAACACACCCACGAAGCTCAACATAAACATACACACGCACTCATAGACAACAACAAAACGTACGCGCTTTTGCACAGTGCATGTCCAAACCCACCTGCTGCTCGCATGGCACCACACCAAAGAACAATACACCATACCAACATACCATACCATAGCAAAGCACAGCACAGCACAGCAGAGCAAGTCAAGCCAATTGATGATGAGTGGTGGAAGTTGAAACGATGGCAAGGAAGAAACGAAAAAGAACAATAATAATAGCAACAACAAAAACAAAAGACTGCAACGACGACTGAAGTGAAATGCGCTCAAAGTCGAAAATTGGTTTTAATTAAATCGAATTGAGTTGCCGAGGCAGAGACGGCGACAGCGACAGCGACAGAGGCAGTCAGGCATGAGCGCACGTTGAAGCGCGTTGCATTGCGTTGCCATGACACGGCACGGTACGGCACGTCTCACCACACCTCACCATCGTGTCATCCATACGCTACTGACATTACATTTTTTTGCACGAATTTTTTTGCTTCTGCATTTCCTTTTTTCAACATTTTTTGCATGTTGCTTGGAAATGGCATGACAGACACACACATAACACACCCACCAGCACACTAACAGCTCCTAGGAACAGCAGCGGTAGCAACAACATCAACACAACTCAGCAGGCAGACAACGGTTTTGTATATTGCTCAGCGTTACAACAGTTGATTGAAATGTTCGCCCTCTGTCCAAAAAGCGTTGACTACTGCAAAAATAACAGCAGCAGCGATCAAGGCAGTGGCAGTGGCGGCTGCGAGGGGTGTGAGGGGCAACAAAAGGCTACATCAAAGTAAAGTTGAGTGAACAAAATGTTTGTGTGTGTGTGTTGCAGGTTGGGCACTTGCATGTTGCACCAATCAAAAAAAAAAGTCACGCACACACACAAACACATGTAACCAAATAAGGTATGTGTGTGTGTGTGTGTGTGCGTGTGTGTGTGTGTGAGGCAGTCAGTTGCTGTAGTCATTGTCGCCGCCAGTTGATGTATGGTCGGTCAGTTTGCGGACATGCAGTGGACATTCGGATTAACATGACGTAATTGATGCGGAAAGTGTTGAAAAACTCAAAACAAAAAAAAATAACACAAACCAAAAAAGAAAAGACTGAAAAAGGCGTAGAAATAAGAGTAAATTGAATACTGGCGGCATTCTACAACCCCAACCCCCTTGTTTTGAATCAAAGCACTTTGGAATGATTTGCACTTAACGGCAGTGTTGAAAAACACTCATAGAGTAAAGGGTTCAACAATAGATAAGTGCACATTATCATAGCTCCAATAAGTATGCAACATTATTTTGTACAACTTTCGAATTAAGCAGACAAGCAAGCGTCTAAAAGAGAATGAGAAATGTCTCCCAAAATGTCACCCTTATGATGGACTGGAAAGGTTTTGATAACCAAATGACTGAAGTTACAAATGTTGGAAGAAATTATACAATAATTAATTAAAAGTCTTTAATAATGGCAATGAAGAAGATTTGATGCGCTTCACAACAAATTATAAGAACACGTGTGTATGTACTTTAGAAAAGACGTCGGAGATGTCGCCTTACACGTGTTATAAACTTCATTCAACGTGTAGGGTAAGTAGAGGTCTAAAAATCTAAAATTATTTATTATTTTATAATATAAAATACCAAGCCTGAGAAAACATCATTTGTTTTTGCCAAAAATGTCTCACCACAACACAAAATACGTTCTTAAAATTGTGTTAGGGCTTACAACTTTAGAAAACATCCGTTTGGACACAATCGCAACACTTTGAATTTAGGTGTTCTTTTAAAAGTGTTTGAAACAAGTTCAGCCATGAAGATCGTTATTTTTTTAGTCTTGTTATTTTTTAAACAATTTTGCTCTGAAAAAGTAAGTGCTTCTAACACTGCCAGCAATGAATGCGAGCAGGAAAATCGTGAATTAGTTATCTAAAACGATATGCCAACTTTGACTTATTTCTCGCAGAAGAAGTAAGTGAAATGCGGGCGATTCGCTCAATTCACATAAGACTCAAAAGTTTCAAAGTTTGAACAAGGAAACGCTCGAGTACCATTTAATTGTGCCGAAACAATTGTCATCAATGATTGTCATCACATCTAATTATTGTATTACATGAATCTCAGTTGTTTCTATGAAGAACAAGATATTCTGTACTCTTCTTCAGGAATTCGAATGGCGAATATGGTTAAAATGAACTTGGAAAAGGTATCGATTAATAATTTTGGCGTGGCCACGAATCTTCCCTCAAGAAGGTTGAAATCAAAATTCGGCAAAGAAATAAAAACTTAATTTCTCAACAAAAAATGTCCTCTTCTAATTTTTATTAATTAATGCTTTTATTTTACAATTTTCATAGTTTAATTTAGAAATCTGTTTCGAGTATTTATTGATTTGATCAAGTCTTTTACAATCAATGATTGATCAGAGTATCTTCTATAAATGACTGCAATGTTAAATGATGATCATATATTGGATCGGTTGGTTCAATGATTATCTCAAGTCTTTAAAGATCGTCTCTATTCTACGGAAAACGAAAGTCTCTTTCAATGACTGACAAAATTCCGCAATAAGTAACTCAAATCTTTAGTGTCTAATGATGCCTTTATGAATTGACTGAAGTCTTTATGCTCTTGACTTATTTAAAACCTACTCAAATCGTAGCAAGTCCTGCAATGACCAACTGATGTTTTTCAGAAACATAATATTCAACTTCGAATACAAATAACTCACAGCAAACTATGAACATCAAGTCAACAGAATTTATTGACGATTTTATAATTTTACAGCGATTTATGTTGATGCACATAATGACTATCGGCCATGCAGCAATGAGCAGAGCACAGAAAAACAGTAAATATAATGCAAAAATGGCGAACATCAATAACAGTAAACAGAACAGGACAACGTAGGCATGAACGATGAAAGCATCAACATAATGCAATGTCAGGCAGACAGAGTTGCCACACACACACACACACACACACACGCACACACACACATAGACACATGATTGCTTTGCAGCGTTGAGAATGGACGTTGAGTACAAGGACGAGGCATCGATATTTTAATGGGGCCAGACGTCATTTTATGCCGCCAAAGCGTTAAATTTATGACAACATAACGAGCGACACACACACATATATATACATACACACATGTCTATATAACGAGATATAAACTCGTCGAAATGAAACGAATCGAAATGGCAACGAGTTGCAAAAGCATTAAATGCGACATTTTCGACTCGCAAAATAACAATAATCATAATTAAGGATATATGTGACATATATGTACTTATGTATGTGTGTGCGACAAAATGGCGTGCACAATTCGCCCACACACACACACACACACACATAAAGATACAGATACAACGCTCATTCAGTCAATGTTTGATTGCGCTTTGCGATTCAAAATGCCAGCGAATGAGCGACGGCATTGAAGTCTACGACGAAAAACAACAACTGAAACGAAACGAAACGACAGACCGACCGAAAGACAGACAGACACACACACACATATACAAATAATGACGTTGTCCTGCAATGTCCGCATCGAGATATCATTGAATAATGACTGTTAATACCCTTCAATGTCCTCGTTGCATAAAATGAAGTGGATTTCAATGCACTCCAACACACATCAACAACAACAGCAACGATTTTCTACCAACAAAAAAATAAAACAGACGAAAAAATGTATGAAATAAAATTGCAAATTGTGCGAATTTCGATAATGAAATAATGCCTGATATGCCTCATGAGCGAGCGCCAACACAAGAGTAGATTGACTTGATTCACAGTGGCTTCGATTGCATGAGCGACTTTGCATGGCTTAAAGCCGTTTATTTTAATAGCGGCGGCTTATGGTTACAGTTGGCTTTCGCCCTTTCCTTTCGGTTATTTTCAATCAAATGTCGAACATTAAGGCAAGCATACTGAGTTGCTACAAATGTGTAGAACTATGCACCTATGATACATGTCCAAAGTTGTTGTAAACTGCCAAATCACGATAGACAAGCCGTCGTTTAAGAACCTCAACTCAAAGCAAGTCAAGACTACAAAAATCAAGCCAATAGACCTGGAACTCTGAATTGGCACTAAATACTTTAGAAAGTATCTGAAATTGTGCACGGTTTCTTTTTTATGCAATGAGCGTAACATTAAATTGAGTATGAGCTCTTCAGAAAACCCTCAAGTCGAAACCGAATCGATTTAGAATGCGTTCCTTGGCTAATTTTCTAAAAAATAAACTCAGTAACATGTTTGAACTATTGAAGAAAAGAAGACCCATTATTTTGTTAACAATTTCCACAATAAAACAATATTTCATCAGCAAAGTATGTTGAGAAAAAAATAATGTTGCCTTGCTCAACTCTTTATAAGAACTAATAAGTTACTTTGCTTTCTTCGAAAGAAACTACTGACAAAGATCTTCCAAGACTTCGCCCAACTACATTAGCAAGAGTCCTTCAACTTTAACAAACCCGGTATCATTAAGGACGATTCGGTCTATGTGGGACCACAAAAAGTCAAACGAAAGAACCTGACAATCAAGTGTTTTTACATACACATATGAAGTCAAGTCCACGCCTACAAAATAAAAAACGACAAAATCAATACCATGTTTATGCATTTTGCACCAGTGTGCCATCATTATATTCGTTGCCGACACTTTTGACCCGATAAATCAAAAATTTTCAAAAATTATTCTCATATTCGCGGCGTTTTTGGATTTTCACACACACACACAGGAGCAGGGAGTGAATCACATTAATTTATGGGCCGCCCAACACTCAAAGCCGTTGTCGACATTTAATGTCCGTCAAATGCGCCCACGCACAATTCATTCCACTCCTTCTACAAGCTCATCCGCCAGCTGTTTCTTCTTCTTCAGTTGGTCGTTCATTCTTGTTGTTGTTGTTGTTGATAATAATGTGAAATTTCACGCGGATGAAAATATTTTGCCGCCATTTATGGAAATTTCCATTGGCGTAAACACATTTCAACTTTGTCCTTTGTCTGTCCTGTTCCGTCCCATACTCTCCTATCCTGTTTGTTTGTCCACATCCGTTGTTCATTTCGCTGGCGTCTGACTGAATCTTTCTGATCATCATATATAATAAATATCGAATGGTCGTTGAGGCGCGCAAAACTTCGACTTCATTTCAAATTAACTGTGTGTGTGTGTGTGTGTGTGTGTGTTGTTATTGTTGTTGCGTGCCTGACAGCATTTTATTATTGTTGAACCAAAGCAAAGTAAAGTTTTGTTAAGAACATACGAAGATTTGTTATACTTTATTCAAGATTTGTGGCGTCATTTGCCATAAAATGATTTGTTCAAAACTTAACGAAACTTTGCAAAATCTTCAATATTAATAATCAAACACGTTTCTTCCACTCTTTCACTTTCATTATTGAGTCTCAATATAATAATTCTAAATAATGAACATGTTTGTGTACTTTAAATGTCATATTTTATTGTTTCTCGCATGTGTTAGTCATATGTGACAAAGCGTTACATGAGACATACGTGAGTTTAGCATGCATACAATTGCAATATTAAACTACCGTATGTTTTGTGTGTCACTATGTTACATAGAAGTATTTCATGCAAAAAAGTGTGAGAGAAACTCCGCTTTCTATGCATTTCATACTTTATGACTTCAGTTTGTTCCTTATACTAACATGATTCTTACAAAGAAGCTAGCTTTAAACAAAAGGGGTGGTCAAGATCGGCTTTTTGCATAATTCATGTATTAGAAGTGGCGGCTTTTTGAAGGTTCTTCAATGCATGTTTCAAAACACCTTTAAAGGCAGTATTTTTTCTTCCGGGTTGCTAGTTTTAACATTGTATGTGTGTGTGTGGGTGTGTGTGTGTTTTCATCATTTCTCACGGATCATAATTCTTCATAGTCTACGATAAGCACTAGTTCCATACTCTCTCTTCACACACGTCGTATACGCAATATTTAATGATTTAATCTCTTTCCTTTAGCCGTATGTTGCAAGTAATACCATGTAACATATGCCAATTCTTTTTTAAAAAAACCTTTGATTAAGTATTCTTTTAAATAAAAATAACAATTCAAATCGTTTGATTGCTTTGAATATCACAAAAAGATGCAAGTTTTGCCTGTTTTTGCGTCGTGGCTCAAAGATAAGTTAAGATCTTCTAAATAAAAGTTGGAGATTCAAAAAGTGAGTTAAGGCCAAAAATCCTTCCAACACCATTCTACAAGAAAAACAATAAATGGAAAAATAGCAAAGCGTTGGTAAAAACAATTGAAGCAAAACGCAATTGAAAATGGCATAAAGTGAAGCCTTTTGCAAAATCATTGAAATAAAATAAAAATAACGAAAAAAAATCGTAAGCCAAACAAGCGAAAAACATAGTTTTAAATTGACCATAGAGGTGAATTGCTATGTGAGGCATTTATATAAAAGCGAACAACAACAGCAACAACCAGAGAAAAGTCTAACATGTGAGCTGCAAATGGCCGCCAATCGAGGCGCAACTAATGGCATGGCTGAATGCGCTTTCGCAAAAAATCAGAAAGGGAGCTATTTTCGGCATTGGCGAAACTTGCATACTCTTGCAAGCTCTTTCTCAATTATTCTTATTGGAAAATCCATTTTATCGTTTTTCCAACAACGATCGTACACTTTTTTGAATATTAAGGGACGTACCTTAATTGTCTTTAAGAAAGCAATGCAGCCATACTTCACTACATTTTCAATCTTCTGTCTTATCTGGTAACAGAGAAATCATATTTTTAATTTTATCTCTATATGGGCGGTGCCACGCCTTTATGACCGATTATAACACTTGCAATATAGTCAAGCATAAATAAAAACATGGAATTGCAAAGTTTCATCTTTTTATGTTTGACCAATCATTTCTATGGGCGTTATATGCTATAGTCACCCGATCTTCACTAATCTCGCTGAGTGTCTTTCACAACGTCCAAGATGGTCTTGTGCAATTGAGGTGATAGTTTCAAAATCAAATCGTTTTTAAGCAAAAACCTCATTTTTATAGATCGTTCTATGGGAGCTTTATGCTATAGTCAGCCGATAAAGCTAACTTTTACATGCAAACTGCCTGCAAGGATAAGAAAATCTTCTGCATAACATTTTTTAAACTTACTTTAAAACTCTAGGAGCTTGCACTGAAACAGACTGACCGACGGACATGGCCAATTCAACCCGTCTCATCGTGCTGATCAAGAATATATATACTTTATATAGTCGGAGATGTTTCCTTCTCTGCGTTGCAAACTTCATGACAGAGTTAATATACTCTTTTTGCAAGAGTATAAAAGGGAGGAGCACCGGTGCGAGGGAAAAGGGGGGACAAAAAGAAAAACCATGCGGCGTGTAAACTACGCCACGTATGAACCAACGAGCAGTGGAAATGACGCTAAGAATGTTCAACCGTTGCTACTCCCCTGCTTCACCCTCTAACATCGTGTGGCATGCATTTGGCACATTTGTTTCTTTGAGCCTTTTCGGACACTTTTAGTTGCCGCAACTCACTCACTCTCTTCTTCTTCATCATCATACGCGTTTATTTTATTGTGCGAAAAATGATTTTTTTATTTTCAATTTAGGGTGATTTTTTCACACACACACACACACACACACTTTTTTTGTGTTTGCCGAAGGAAAAAATAGAGAAAAATAAGGAAAGTGAAAGTTTTCACGCTCAACAAAAAATTCGATTTTGAATACGTTATGAGCCGAGAAGAAAACAACAACAACACCAACAATAACGAAATAATAAAAAAATCATCAATTGTCCGAAGTGGCAACAACAACAACAATAACATTTAATGCATAAAAAAATACATTGAAGCGGCAATTTCGAGATTGTTTGGCAAAACACTAAAAACTAATGATTTTTCATACATATTTGTGTGTGTGTGTGTGTGTGCGTGTGTGTTGCATGCATCAAAAGCGCAAAAAGCGTTCATTGAAAGGGTTAAAAAATGTAAAAACAAGAAAGGTCTCAGCTTCACACCCCCTCTTCATCACCCTCACCCGTTTGTTACTTGGGACGGTTTTTTGAGCTTCAATGCGTTGCCACGCCCACAACGCTTCTTCTCATAGGCTTTTTTTGTTGGTGCTATTGTTGCAAAATGGTTTTTGGTATATTTATTTTATTAACGCTGTTTTGCATTTTATTCTAGAGCTCTTCTTCTTTGTTCATCTAAATTTCATGTTGTTTTTTTGTGTTTTCACAATTGCAATTTTTTTGTTTTTTGGTGCTCATGTGAAATGTTTGTGTGACCATTTCCAGGTTCGTTGATTTTAATTATTTTGCAAATTCGATTCGATATTGGCAACAAACAAACAACAATCAAACAAATAAACGTAAAAAAAGGAGTCAAAATATTTGAATTTTTCAAATGGCGCAGAACATTGCAGATTGGATTTTTAGGTTAATAGGCAGCAGATTTGCTACGGACACAGATTGATTGGGAAAATTGGGTTATGCAAAGCTAAATGAACGATTTTTCCAAAAAAGAAAGTAAACCTAAGGTTAGAAAACAAGATGTAGATAGTTGGATTTATAAAGAGTAATCCGATTGAGTTCCAATAATAAATCGGATACTAAGTATAAAGAGTCTAGTAATCCGGACAGTTGGCAATTCGAACATCGGGTCTTTAATAGTCTGGATCTTTGAAGTTCCATTATTCACATATACACATTATAGCAAACGATCGACAGACAGACAGATTTGTAGGATAAGCATGAATTTTCCTTGACTTAAAAACTGTATGGTTATGAAGTTCTCCCAACTAATAAGATTCCAATCGACGGATTATGCCTTTAAGAGGAAAGTACGCAAAATTCATTGTTTTTATGTGACAAAAGGAGAATTTTGTAAAAGATACAAATTGCCAGATATATAAAGATCGATGGACATTTATACAAATGAGTCCTCATGCAAATATTACGTTTAAAGATAAATTAAATGAAGACTCCATCTTATTTTTAAGTCTTTGATAGATAGCGCTAGAAACTTCTAGAGAAAGATTCGATAAAATGATAATTAAACACTTGACAACACTCAAAGGTGAACAAAATCCCGCTGCAAGAAGACAACAACAAATTTCGATTCATTTTATGTTACAATATATAACAAATTTTTATTTTTTTTATTTAATACAGACATACAACTTGAAGGCAAAATGTGTGAAAAAACGTATCCCAAAGGCGTCTTGGTATGCTATTGCGGAGAGGAAGAATAAAACAGGCTTTTAGTAGGGGTAAATATGACAAGGTTCCACAGTTTTAAAGGTTTTCGACCTCTTTAGAAATCTGTTTTCCTTAGTTTTACTCTATCACACAAATCAATTCAAATTCTTTGAGTTCTCAATAAGATCTTGATATTTGTGAGTTTTAATTTTCTTATACTATTGGTTGGATGTCTCGTAATGTGTCATGTTGTTGGAGTCTGTCACAACGACTATCGATCTCAAACTTAACTGTCAAACACTTTCATTGCCTTTTTTACTTCACGTTAGTTGTTCAGTTGTAACATGAGCGCATTCAAAATCATTTATACACTGAAAATTCTTGTCTTCAGCTCCTTTAGAAATTTGGCAGCATTTCATCCTTTCTCTAAGCTCGCTTTGTTTTTAGCTCACACCAAGCAGCTGAGCCTGTGCACTGAGCCTTAGCGCAGACATGATGAAAGCGGCAGTGAGCATGTGAGCCAGTGAGTGAGTGAATGAATGCCAAATGTTTATTTTACTCAGATGAATACTCATTTGTGTGCGTTGCGCTTTTTGATACATGAACGGAACGCGAACCACCTCATCCTGCACATGGCACACGGCACACGGCGCATGGAACATTCGCATTCACATTCGCACTCCGCAATGCTTTGCTAACTCTGGTAATAACATAAAATTTTACTATTATGCGTTTTAGCTGCTTTCAAGCATTTTAATACAATATATATTTTTTGCTTCTTTGCCTTCTTTGCAAGCATAAGAACACAAAAAATGTGAAAATATATATGTATTTTTGAGCGCAGGATTCATGGACATGCAACGCAACTCCGTCGTCGTCGACGTCGCCTCACAAAATTTACATTCAAATGTGTTTCTATACGAGTCTCATAGAATCGTCTGCTACCTCAGCGCGCATTGCAGCGTTGCCTTTGCCTTTGCCAATGCCAATGCCTTTGTTGTATTCCCCCGAGCGGCATATGCCGAAAGTAGCAGAGGCGAGCGAGCGTGGCAACAGGGCTTACACTTGAAAGTTGCCCTTGGTGGTTGTTACGGGTTTGTTTGCTTTCTTTCTTCTTCTTTACTGAATTTTGATGAAATTTCAAAAATTCCCACTTAGCGCCAAAATGACTGACATTAAATTGATTTGCAAGCGTGAGACATGACGTACATGGCCGCATGACGATGAAGAAGGGGTGGCGACTCAGGCTGCCTCAAAAAAAAATCAAAATTCCAAGCACACTTGAGCATTTCATTTCGTTGCTAAAATGGCAGCTGTGTATGTGTGCGTGTGCGTGTGCGTAAGCATCAACGTCGACATGTTTGTATCTGATTCTCAATTTTGTTTTTTGTTTTTTGTTTTTTTTTTTTGCCACCAACAAGATTTCGAGGTGACTGACGTACCTCCTTCAACAAACTTCTACTCTGCCTCTTCATCAACATTGCCGCTGAGACGAGTCGCAACGAGTCGCCACGATAACAAAGCCGACCCCAAAGTCATCTCATATACAATAAGAACACTCCTCTTGGCTCATTGGACTCTTGTTGGCAATACAAATTTAAAGTTATTGTGCCACGTTCATTCATTCATTCATTCATGCAACATTCGCTCATTTTGAACCTGCCTGACTGCCTGCCTGCCTGCCTGCCTGCCTGCCTTCAGACATACATACATTCACATTAGCGTACGAGCGAACGACCGTCTTGCAACATTTTTACATGTGGCAATGAGAAATGAATAAAATTTTATTTTATGTGTGCAACATGTGAAATTATTCTTTTCTTTCGCTTGTTTTCTGTTTCATTTGTAACATTAAGTTTTACGATTAATAATGTTCACTTTCATCATATGCTCACGAATAGCACAAGTAATGCGTCCTGATGCTGATCGAAAGCTTATCGTTCGGTCGCCAAGCAACTGCAAAACAATTCAAAATAATGTCTTGCAGGCAACATTTTTATGAGTTAAATTAGAAAATTTATTTACGTTAAGTTTTATTAGATATAAACACACAAGAAGTGAGTTAAAAAAGCGCAGGAAAGATACGAAATGCTAAGGAAAGTAAGGTCATATAGGAAGCCTGATAAGAAAAGAAAAGTATGCGCGGAAATGAAGGAACTCTGAAGAAAGCAAGAAGAAATGTTTTACTTACTTTCGTATAAAATTCAATTGAGTTTATAATTGATTCTAACATGAAAAAAAATCAATTATCTTAAATTTCTTTCCTTAAATCAAAAATAATTAAATGGGAGCTATAAAAGTAAGGAAGAAAGGGTTAAGGAAAGGAAGGATAACAATGAGAGAGACATTACACTCTATTTGGTTTACAAGAGCATCTGCCTGGATTGACCAAAAGTAATCTTTCCGTGCCGAGCACGGAATTTTATCCCTAATTAAAAAAGCATCGATATCAATTAAAGTTCCCTTGAAAATTTTCGTTCTTTAGAGCTGTAAAGGTAGAAAGGGCTAAAGACAGAAGAGACTAGAAAGATACACAAAGAATGGTTACTAACATTATTCCCAGAAACCTAGCCACAAACTCTTAATTCCAATAACAGAACGCTGCATGTGCTATGTGACGCCATTTAACTTACGAGTTTTTAATATTCACTTTTCGTTCTGTTATCCAAAACAAATGACATTTTAGCAAACTTTTAATTGGACGAGCATTTTATACAATAGTTTACATGCAATTTTCTGGCTATTTTCGAAGTTAATTCTGCTATCTGTCAGCGGCTTTAAGTGATCAAATCAAAAATTTACATTTTTCAAGTCGAATATTTAAAAAAACTTCACTTTTCAAAACAATTCGAAATAATTAATGAATTAAAGAAACAAAATTACCAAATTTATGATTCGATCGACATTAAATTTTTGCTTAAAGTCCAAGCAAGATAACAAAAAAACAACAAATTCAAAACACAAGCCAAGTCGAGCAAATAAAATTCAATAATTCAATGCCATTTTGGCAAATTTTGTCACATTTATTCCCCTTTGCTTATTTTGATTTATACGAAAATCAAACATTTAATTTTAATACCAACAAAAAAACCAGTAAGGGAGCTATTTTCGGCTATGCCGAAACTTATATACTCTTGCAAACGTTTTCACAATTATTCCTATTAGAAAATCCTTTTTTAATTTTCCAATAAGAACCATATTCGTAACAACCCACGCCCATTTTCTAATTTGTCTTTAAGAAGGCAATGTAGTCAAACTTCACTACATTTTTCAATCTTGTATCTCGTCTGTTTACAAAGAAGTCTCATTTTTAAGTTTTTAGTTGTATGGGTGGTACCACGCCCTTATGTCCGATTTTTATAAAATTCTGGATTTATGTTAGGCATTAATTAAAACACGTAATAGCAAAGTTTGGTTTGCTTATATTCAAGAACAAAAAAGTTTTTCTAACAAAAACTGTATTTTTAACCGATCGTTCCTATGGGAGCTATATGCTATAGTAGCCTGATCTTGACCATTTTTGCATTGTATCTTTGTTGATGTCAAAAAAGTTTTTGTGCAAAATATTGAGTCGATAACTCCTAAAACACGCTGTTTTTTAAGCAAAAACATAATTTTTGATCGATCTTTCCTATGGCAGCTATATGCTATAGTAGCCCGATCATGACCATTTTTGCACGGTATCTTTGTTGATGTCAAAAAAGTTTTTGTGCAAAATATTGAGTCGATAACTCCTAAAATACGCGGTTTTTTAAGCAAAAACCTCATTTTTGAACGATCGTTCCTATGGGAGCTATATGCTATAGTCATCCGATCAAACTGAAATCGCATTGAAACAGACATACGGACAGACGGACATCGTTATTTGAACTCGTCTCGTCGCGCTGATCAAGAATATATATACTTTATATAGTCGGAAATGTCTCCTTCACTGCGTTGCAAACTTCATGACAAAGTTAATATACTCTTTTTGCAAGAGTATAAAAAAATCAATACAACAACAACAAAACAGAAGTCAAAAGAGCAAAGCGTAAAAAATTAAAAGCAAAAACAAAGATTTATTTTTAAAGCGAAATTTGTTACTTTTTTTGCTTTTTAAATCTTTTGAATACATCAACGCATTAAATTTTTGTTATAATTTTTATTATTGTATTAATTTTTCAAGCAAAATGAACGAAAAAAGAAGTGAAAATAATACAAAAATAAAAATAAAATAAAAATTAAAAAACAAATCCCAAACAAGCGTCGAAAGCATTAAAATAATTAATTATGCAAAATTAACAAAAATGTATAAATGATGTTTTATTTTTTGAAAGGTTTTTTCTCATTCCACTTTGAAAGCGCCAAGCGGGCATTCGTCAATGTCGCTTTGGCACAAGCGACGACATCGCAAACACGGTTGTTATAATTAAGTCAATTTAGAAGAAAACTCAAGTTTCTGGAACTAACCTAAATATTTGGGACCATAATGGAACCAACTTTCAACACATTTTTATACCAAATTTTCAAAAATCAAATCAATTTGAATGAAAATTTAGGATTATGAGGATAAATATTTTGGAACAACACTGGACACTTTAGTATCAAAATTATTATAATTAAGTCAATATGGAAAAAAAACTCTTAATTTTGGAACAACACCGAACACTCAATTACCAAAATTATGTACCAAAATTGTTATAAAGTCAATTTGGAAACAAACTCAAAATTATAGACGAAAATTGGACATTTGGAACAACACTGGACACTTTAGTACCATAATGATCATAATCAAGTCAACTGGGAGGAAAACTCTTCATTTTGGAACATCACCAAACATTCGATTACCAAAATTAGCAAAACCGAGCAAACTGATTTGATAAGCATTTGCCATTGGGCAATAACACACTTAAAACAAAGCCAATTTGGGAGAAAATCACAGATTTGGGACCCACTTTGGTCACTTTTGTACCAAAATGGAGAATTATTGTGCGTTTCTTCCAAAAATGTTCATTTTTAAGCCAAAACCCACTTAACTTATTGGATCAGAATTGGACCAAGAGACAACAACCATTATGGTCAGCCTGCCGAGCGACGTACAGTGCCGCTGATGTTGCTGCTATTGGAATAAGGGACAGACAACGACATTTGTACTTGTTCTGCTGTCGCTTTGTCATCTTCTTCTTCTTTCTGCTTGTTGCCTGTCATTTGCGGTTAATCCGTTTTTCAATTATTCATCTTCATTGAGTAAAGACGACAACGACAACGACAACAACTGCGACGACGACGATGACGATGACGATGACGACGCGACTGACCGAGTCAACGCCCACGCATGTGACTGGTTGACTGCGTTGATGAATTATCACGACATTTCGTGACACGCAATACGATTAATGTTTTGCATGGATTAACACTTTAATGACAATGATCTCAATTTTTTAACTGAGTGGCTATGTGTGTGTGTATGTGTGTCTGTGTGTGTGTGTGTGTCCGCAGGGGATTAACACTTGTGTGCCATTTATGAATTATGAGTATTTTTGTTGAGAATCTTTCTTTGCGTCTTCAACGTTGTCAGCGTTGACATGTCGAAATGATTTGCCGCAACACGTGCCCCGTGAAGCACTCAAAACCATCATTTGTTCGAATGTTATTCAATAATAAAAAAAAAAGTGTTTATTTTATTATAAGCGAAAAAAAACAATAATGAAAAAAATCCACGCTGATTGCGAAACTTGAACGATAAAATATTTAAATGAACAATAAATCAATCAAATAAATTACAATTAAAAAAAAAGAGATAATAAACATGCAAACGTTTCGCTTTGAATGGCAAAAAACAAAAAACCATCATTAAAAAAAACCAACAAAAACTTTGAACAACTAAAATCGAAGCTAAAACCGATCGACAAATAAATTAACAAAAAAATCGCGCAAAAGAAACAACAAAAAACAGAAAAATTAATAATTATAAATAAGAAATTTATTGCCATTCACGGCGGCGTCGAATACAAAAGCAGTTAATAAAACAACAACAAAGAGCAATAAAAAAATACACCAAATACAAAAATAAAAAGAAATCCAACGCAACGACAAAATTCCACTAATTGATCATCATTCGCTAAAAGCATCTTGTTCGTTGCTTGTGCTCAGCTCCCAGCCCCCAACCCCCAGCCTCCTCTTTAACCACCCACAATGCCAAAGTGTCCACACATCTGTCGCTCAGACTTAAACGCGTTCCCTGCCATCCAATCATCAAGCGTTCGTACCGAAAATCTGGTTTTGTTTCGTCTCTGAATTCGTCTCAATCAAGTTAATATGAAATTAATTCACTTTTCAGTAAACGAGCAAATCAAAAAAAAACTATCTCAAAAAAGAAAAAAACCTCTGCCAAGTCGTAAAACATTTATTCAAATCATAATGATATGAGACAAGACAAACGTTTATGTATTGAAAAACTTTCAGCAGCTCAGTTTTCGCATAAATTAGGCGTTTTATTTTAAGGCGAGAAATCTTCGAATTCACTGAGAGTTACGAGTTACTTTTTTTGCTGTTTTTTTCAAAAACAACGCGTTAGATGATAATGACTTTTATTAAATTATTAAACGAACAACAGATATGTACTTTGATGCCGGAAATGTCGAAATATATTTTCATATAGAGACAGAGACAGGCAGACAGTCAGACAGACAGACAGACTTGATTGATATTTGTGTTGTGTTGATAGTTTTTCTTGGAAGATTTACTTTAAGAGCGCTGAAAGAAGTTTCAGAGAACTATTTGAAATGCAAAGTAAGACATTCAAAGTTAATTTATGATGAAACAACTCTATCTCAAAATAAACTTCTCAATTAATGACTCAAAAGATACGTAAACACGTCGAATTCGATGGAACTGCTTACAGTTTAAAGGTCAAACCTAAACATAATCATGTTTTTGGGTATTACAGATGACTTATATAGAAAAGGCATTTAGATTTTATGTTAATAATAGACCATATCGCCAAGCCTACTGGTATTTGTAGACTATCATAAGCCAGAATATAAAAGTATTGTAAAAATGATGTAAAAAGTTTATTGAAGTAAACAAAAATCCAACTTTTTAAAGAAAGAAGATACGCTTTTACTCTATTTACTCTAAGTAAGGAAGATTAATTAAAATAATTTAAAATTAAGTCATTTCCAACCAAATCGGAAAAGTTATCATACCATTTTCTATATTTATATGCCTTAAACTTTTTAAAGGCTTTTATCAACTTCATGTAAACAAATTAGCTTCAAACACACGCTAAATAAGCTGACCTTTGCACTGATGACTTGCTGCGTAGTGTAAAACATAACATTTCTGTCAAGCTTATTCAATGGCCTAAAATTATAACTTAAACAAGCGCAAAACACATAAACAGACAAAAATTATGAAGCGTCAATGATGCTGACATTGATAAAAAAAAAAAAAATGTACCAAAAAGCGAACAAGCCACATTACAATATTTAATTACAACAAAACTGAAAGAAGAATCAATTCTTTCTTAAGAAAGCCTTTCACATAAATTAGGCCAAGCATAATGCAGAGCTCAAGCAACGAATCAAGAATTTAGTGTCAATGATGTTGGTTTTTTTTTTCTTCTTTCTATAGAACGTCTGAAAAGTCAGTCAAGAGTCAATGCTGCCAATAACAACAGTAAAGAGTTGAAGGTGAAGGTGAAGGAGGCAGAGGCAGGCAGCGTGACGAGCGATTGCTGCACAAATGTTGTCAATATAAAATAACAACTTTATTGAATGTTATTTATACGAGGGCAAAGTCAATAAAATGGGCAACTTTATAATGATGCACATAAATAACAACAACGACAAGCGCAGAATGCCACGCAAGCAGCGGCGACGGCACAAGCAACAAACAAAACAAAAAAGAAAACCAAAAGCAAAAACAAAAAAGACGCGACAGCGCATGCGCGACATGTCAAAGCGGCTGTCGCTTGTGGTCGCTGTCGCTGACAACGTCAACATCATTGTCAATGACAGCAACAACAACAACATCTTGAAACACTTTCAGCTTCACTTGCGTTCCAAAAAGAAATGAAGAAGAATGAAACACAAGCAAGCAGGCAAGCATCAATTGCCCATGTGTGCGTGCGTGCGTGTGTGGGTTGCGTTGCGTTGCGTTGGATCAAAGGTTCCATTTGTTTATTGCAATGGCATGAAAGCATTTGAGTGAATGAGTAAGCAGAAGAAGAACACACTTATTATTGTTGTTGCTGCTGTAGCCAAGCGATCACAGGCGACTGCATACAATACGTATGAACATCATTTTGAAGGAAAGTAACATTCAATTTGTCACGAGTCACACACTTTGACACTTGTTGACGAGCTCTCAATTGATTTTGTTTTTTTTTTCATTCTGTCTCAATTTTGCAGCCATGATTGAAATACTATTGAAAGCGCCTTTGCTGCTCACTCACTACTTTGTATAACGACTTGGCTTTCAATGTCGTCTGCTGAGTCATTTTTCAGCCCCGGCAACATTTTTTTTTATAGCCAACACAATTCCTTCACCTTCTACGCAACAACTGTCAACGATTGATCGACACTAATTTAAACACTCGCTCTCTCGCTCACTCTCTGATCAACCGACTTGCTTTGAACATTGTTGCATTGTTGTACACGTTTCGTTTTGAGGTCTCTTGAGTAAATTTCCCCCAACCATTTCCCAATGTCGATCTCAAGTTTCGCGCATTGCCAAATTTATGCATGTTCATAACATTTTCGATAAATGATGACATTTTATTTACATTTCGATTGCACTCGCTCCTCGCCTCTCGCCCTTTCCCTCTTACGTTATTGGTTCATGACATTATAGCTTTAGTACCATTTTTTTATAGCCGTAGACCATTTTAGGCGCAGGAAATCGTTTTGCATTCGATTAAGTTGATAAATTATTTTTATTACATGCCGCAAACACAACAACAAAAACAATGTTTATGCATTGAGAGCTCTCATAATCAACGCTACGGCGATTGCAGTCGTAAATAAATGAGGCTCGCATGCGACTGAAGCGCAAGAGAGCGAGAGGGCGAGAGACGGTGTGAGACGGCGTAAGAGGGCTAAAGTTGTGTGACATTTTTAAACTGAACTATAAAATCAAAATCCGAAATCCCTTTGACTGTCATAATTTACCGTTGCGCCTTGTTGGTTGCAACGACACCGCCAGTCTAAAGCTTAACGACAACAACAACAACAACAACAACAACAACAACAATAGCAACAAAAACAGTTGCACATAATTTTGTGTGTTTTATATTGCTGGCTTGCTCACACACACTTGCTGAAGTTTCAACAAAAAACAACAAAAAACCAGTAAGGGAGCTATTTTCGGCTATGCCGAAACTTATATACTCTTGCAAACGTTTTCACAATTATTCTTATTAGGAAATCCTTTTATAATTTTCCAATAAGAATCATATACGCAGCCACGCCCATTTTCTTATTTGTCTTAAAGGAGGCAATATAGTCAAACTTCACAACATTTTTCAATCTTGTGTCTCGTCTGTTCACAGAGAAGTCCCATTTTTAAGTTTTTAGTTGTATGGGCGGTACCACGCCCTTATGTCCGATTTTTATAAAATTCTGGATTTTAGTCAGGCATTAAAAGAGACACGTAACAGCAAAGTTTGGTTTGCTTATATTCAAGAACAAAAAAGTTTTTCTAACAAAAACTGTATTTTTAACCGATCGTTCCTATAGGAGCTATATGCTATAGTAACCTGATCTTGACTATTTTTACACAGTATTATTGTTGATGTCAAAAAAGTTGTTGTGCAAAATATTAAGTCGATAACTCCAAAAACACGCGGTTTTTTAAGCAAAAACCTCATTTTTGAACGATCGTTCCTATGGGAGCTATATGCTATAGTCATCCGATCAAACTGAATTTTACATACCAAATACCTGCAAGGAGAAGAAAATTTTCTGCGTTTAAATTTTTTTGCTAACTTTAAAACTCTGGCTGGAAATCGCATTGAAACAGACAGACAGACAGACGGACAGACGGACATCGTTATTTGAACTTGTCTCGTCATGCTGATCAAGAATATATATACTTTATATAGTCGGAGATGTCTCCTTCTCTGCGTTGCAAACTTCATGACAAAGTTAATATACTCATTTTTGCAAGAGTATAAAAATTAAGGCATATATTTGTTATTTTGTTTATAATTTGTTTGCGCCAACAACAACGAATCAGTAGCGGCTCTATTTCGTTTGCATCAAGGTTTGGGTTACTTTTTTCGTTTTCATTATTTTTGCATTTTTTTAGTTCTGCGCTTTGCATTCATAAATTTTCCACTTCATTTGCATGTAATTCGATTAAAACCGCGCGTCACTGTAACAATAACAACAACAACAAAAATTCATTCATGGCTTGGCCGCACAAAACTTTAGTTGACTAACGGCGCTGCGCGCAGCAGAGAGGGACGAAGCTGAATAGCGGTATTACAGTTTGGAACGTCACTCGTTCCGTTTGCAACATGCGCAAATTCATGTTTTGCCATAATCATAATTTTTCGCATAGTCCGGCGAATTTTATTATTGTTGTTGTTGTGTTTGTTGTTATTTGCGGCAACAGCGTCAAAATCCACACAAACACACTCGCACACACATACACACATAGACCGAGAGTGCGACACAACTTAATCACTGCACAGCAGCCACAATCGCACGTCGGCCACGCCTCGTAATTGTTACGCCCACCTTTTTACATACATACATATCATAATTTTGATTTTTTATTTGTCAGTTGTATTTTTTTCTGCTTCTTCTGCCACACCCGCCCGCTCTTTTAATCAACAACTACGCGGCATTTCAGTTTGAAAATGTACCAAAAAAGAAAAAAAGTACCATGTCATGTGTATGAGCAATGTTGTTGGTGTTGTTGGTGTTGTTGGTGTTGTTGGTGTTGCGTATAACAACAGCAGGTGACAGCCGCAACAACCAACTGAGTGCTACAACAATAGACTCGTTGTTGTTGGTATTGTTTTGGTTCTGATTGTTGTTGTTGTTGTTGTTATTGTATTATGGATTATAATTTATTTTAAAGCGGTGCGAAAATTTTGGTTTTTGTCGCTTGTTCGAATTGTTTATTGCGACAATTATTTATTTAATATTTTAATGGTTTTCCATTTTACACGATTTTTACTGTTGGTCATGTTGCCAATAAAGTTATATATGTGTGAATTATTATTCGCTATTGGCGGCAGACACATACACACACACATACATGCGTTTACACTTCTTTAAAAGGTTTTCAAACTAAGCCGAATTCAATGAATTTATATTCATTCCATTGAAAATGCAATAAAACGCGAAAAAAGTTTTGGTCCTTTTTCGGTCATAATTGGTCCTTTGGTACTTCAATTTGCTTTCCATTTTTTAACAACACAAGTTCGGTACATAAATACAAATCAAACAATGTTTTCCTCGATGTAACCCCTCATTTCCCCTTAAAAATCCATTCTCTAACAAAGGCTGTAGCTTGTAAAACATTCCCCTTCAAGACCGACGAACTAAAATTTAAAATAAATTACATATTTTCTTTTAAGATTTTCTTGAAATATTCAATATTTGCAAACCCTTCAAAGACCCTCAAAAACCCTATACATATCTCGGAAACTATAAGAGATACACAGTAAACATAACCCTTAAGAACTGCATGACAAAATACCCCTTTCTCGTTTCTACCTCATCATGATCGTCAAACTAATGTATTCAATAAATTCTTCATTTTTTTATAGATCTTTTTGAAATTTAATATAATATTTAAAGGGCAATGTCAAATTAATAAGGTTTTTTAGATTTTGGACAAGGCACCGATCATCATGTGTGAAGACAATTATACTCTCGAAGATACTCATCTTACTGCCATTACTAGTTTTTCAGCTGATCTGGGACCTTTCAATTTTAATCGCCTTCAACTAGCCTCTTCAATCCATCATGGATATATAGATTTTGAACATTAAATATACATTTTTTTACCACTTTATTAATTCGAATTACTTGCCATGTAGAATTTAAGCTCTACCCGCCTACCAATTCTTCAATCAATCACGTTTTCAATAAGCCCTTGAAGTGTTTATTGACTTACTTTATTGAAGATTTAAGCGTTGCCTTAAACAAGCTTGTAAGCTCTGTAAACTCAAGTTTGTCTCTACAGCAAAGCTATCAATTTTCAACAGATTATTTTCGACTTGATTGCGAAAAAGGCTTCCAATCTATGACAATTTTACTATAAGATACTTTACAGTTAATGATGAACAAACTTTAATGTTTAAAAAAATACCTTAATTTGAAACCAAAATAAAGTTTTTGGGTCAAAGAGCAAAAGTAATCGTTTTATAAAACAAATTCAACACAATGAGTAATTTAGCTAAGCAAGTGCCATTAAAAGTATCTCGCTACATCGAAACTATTTATTTATTGAAGAAGCGCCGTTGGCAACTTTTTATGGCTCGGCGCTTTTCACACTAGCACGGCAACCCGACCCCAACCCCAACCCCTCCAACTGAAAGAATGAAACCCAAACGATGATCAATGTTTGCTCAATTACAAAAATATACTTATAACGTTAATAAAATGCCTTCCATTGAAAACAAACGTTTTACCAAAAAAAAAAAACAAAAAAAAAAACAATATATGTATTCTTGGTACGTTTTTAATTGGTTTGCTTGCGGGAATTTGAGATACTCGAAGTCGAGTCGTGTCGACTTAGAGACGATTGTTACTCATGTTGTATGGCGGCTGTTGACGCATGTATTCTCTAATACCTGATAAATCTGTCAGTTTAATGTTTAAATTGAAATCTCTCACCAAGGCGCCCGAAAAATCGAAAGCGTACGAGAAAATCTCAAAGATACAAAAACAGCATGCAAAGAAAGGCAACCCAACCAATCAGGCTGGCAGGCAGTCTGTCTGTCTGTCCGACCATCTGACAAACAAACTAACAAAACGAAATAAACGCACAAACAAATAAATACGCAAGCCTTCGGTGAGATGAATTTGCTACTGCTGCTGCTGCTGCCGTTGCAGATACAATTTAGATAATTTGTATCTCAACGTTGTGTATGTTGTCAGCGCTGGCAGCGAGTGCCGACTGCGAAATGCGCTGAATGACAGATGTTTTGATTAGTGTCTGCGCCATTAAGTGTATGTGTGTATGAGTGTATGGCAAAACGAAATGCTGTTATTTGTATCTTGTATCTCAAATCAAAACAAATATTGAAAAACGCTCAACTCATCTCTCAGTTCGAAAAGTTTTTCGGTTTTTTTTTGTATTTTTTTGAGTCAACAAGTGAAAGATTTATGCGTAGCACTTAAATTATTTTACAGTCTCAGATATACAAAAAACAGTTATAGATACTTTGTTGCGGCGCAGCATTTAAATGCGCATAAAAAAATGTTTATTTTGTGCTTAGCTAAATAAATTTTAGTTTTCAACTTTTGAAGGCGTACTTTTGCTAATGGGCAACACCCACCGAGCAGTTAGTTAGCTGCAGATACAGTATCTCCATAAGTTAGACAAGTCTTAGCGTTGATATTCAATATTATTATAGTTTTCTACACAATTTGCTATAAAAATAAAATAATGACAACAACATTTTTGTTTGCTTATTGAAAAAGATACTTTTTTTGCTTGGCTTTTGTTTTTCAAATCAATCACGTTAAGCGCTCGACTAGGCCGTCACATCGAAAGCAACTCGCGACCCATTTGGCGGTCTGCTATCTAAATCTGTGCGTCTAGTTCACATAGTCATCCATCAATCATGGCAAACCAAAGCAACAAGCGCACGATTCAATGAGTGTGTGAGTGAGTGAGTGAACGAACGATCGCGCAAATGACGCACCTGCAAATTGTCACCTTGCCCCACGCCGCCTCGCCTCGTCCCTGCCAACCCAAATGAAGGCAAACCACAGTCGCAGCAACGTGCTGCTGTTGCACGTCAGTCTGACTGACTGTCAAGTTTTTGTTAAGTGTGCCAACGAACGCACGCATAAACGAATGAACAATCGATCGGCCGAGCGATCGATCAATCACTCAATCAATCTGGCCAGCCATCCATCAGCTTTTGCCCCTCATGCCGCAAACTTCACTTCACTTCACTTCGCTACACTTCACTTTGCTTTACTTAACTTGGCAAATGCGTGTTTCGTGCCTCCAACAACTCTTTACTTCGCTTAGTTCAACTATGACAAGTTATAATTTTTTTATTCGCTTTTTTTTGTTTTTTTTTGGAAATACAAAACAAATTTTTTTTGATTGATTGCTAACCGCGTTAAAAATAATTCAAGCGTCATTGTTGGAAGATATAAAGTGAAACAGAAAAGCGCAACGCAAATTTACTTAACCGCATTTCATGTGTCGATTTGTGGCGCTTCGCTGATAAAGTCGCTGGGCCGCTAATCAAATGTTTGTCAACTTAATTTATTGTATTTTATGTATCGCATTGCCGACGAACTCGCATTCGCATTCAGTCAATTGTTTATAAATAACGCTTGACTAGTTTCAGTACACTAAAGTGTGCTTAGTCAAAGACTTGGCAGGCCGCTTATCAACCAACTTGTTGACCATGTTCAATGGACAGTTAAAGGAAACAGACTTCAAAAAGTCTTGACTTTCAAATCGAGCAAAAAACACTCAACTGCATAGATAATTAAGTTCTCATGAGTAATTCTGAGCAAAGTTGAAAATGTTTATCAAATTGCAAAGCAACTCTAAAAAGTAAATAGACAAATGAACGGTTTCAGAAGTCAACTACACAGAGAGCTTAAAGATAATTCGATAAAATACCATTATGTATACATTGTTAAGGCGTTCCAGAGAAAATTTATAAAATTTTTTTATAACAGAACACTTCACGAACTTTTATAATAGAACAACGAACAAGAACTCAAGAGAAAAATATGATATGATATATAAGATTCGAACACATTTCGACATTATACTCTCTTATATTTCTGAGACCGAACGAAAATATCTTAAACTCATGTAGATCTGGAAATCTTATTAGCTAATTATAATATTTAAAATCTCCACCGAAATCGCAAATTTTTCTTCATTATACTTTTGACCCCCATTGTACTATTTTAAATCAAAGAGTATCAAACTATTTATTTTTTAAAATCACCATTGATTTCTGAATGTACTATTGACCCTCAGTAAAGCTAATCAATCCATCACAACAAAGCATCGATTAATGATATAAAAATCGGCAACATGAATAACTCTCTTAACGAAAATGATACTCCAACATGGTAACTTTGACTGACTTATAGCAATTGAACTACAATTTTGAAGAGAAAAATATGATATTTAAGGTTTTAACACATTTTTGATATTGTTTCTAAAGACAGTTTAAAAATAATTCAATTTACGTTGTGTAATCTGGGATCAAATGATCATTTAAACAACAATGAAATATACATTGATCAATGTACAATTGACCCTTGGTAGAGGTAATTAATCCATATCAACACATCATCGACATGTTTGAATAACTCTCCTAATTAGAATGATTCTTCATCATTTAGACTCGACTCTGACCGTCTTATGCATTAGCAATTTCAGTATAACTTTGCTTTAAGCAATAAGACTCATGTTTTGATTGATATAAAAATAATATTCAAAGATTTCTACGGATACGATTTTGAGAACTTTATAGCAACGCGCCTTCTTTGCATTGTAAGAAACGGACGGACGTACAGACAGACATACAAGTCTCAGCGTTATTTCATAGGAAATCGTGAGTTTTTATCAAGCAATAGATCAATCAATAGTTTAAAACTGAAAGTAATTTTAATGCCTACAAAATGGACTTCAATAGTCTTCGTTGTGCGTTATGTTTTGTTGGCTTCCGATTGAGTTGTCTTTGTATGTAGAAATCAATAATAATGAATTGCTTTGTGTGTCGGCTGCGCTATTCTTCCTTTGACTAATAGAAAAAACAAAAAAAGGTGATATTATGCCAAAATGCCAACGCACAAAATGAAGACGAAACACTTTTAAACACCAAACAAACACAAATGAATTTCTCAATCAATAAAATGTATTTTTTTTTAGCGACAAACAACGAAAAGTTAAGCCAAATGTTGGAAGACATAAACAAAAAAAAGAGTGCCTCATTAGAATGATTGAAGAGTTCGTGGTGCGGCGGCATTCGCTTGAGCGCATCCATCATAATGCACAAATCGAAGTATTAATCCGTCAAAAAGTTTGCCGCGTCAAATAACTAATGACTAAATGTAATGTAATGAAATGAAACAAAAATGAAATGCCGCCGTCGCATTGTGTCTTTTGGCGATTGCCAAATTTACAATCGATCATGGCCAAGCAAAGTAAAGCAAAGCAAAGCGTTTTGGTCAAAATGCACGCATACTGGCGCTAGTTTAATACCATGTATCTTGTAAAAATAAAAAAAAACAGCAGCATATGTATAAGCATTTAAAGTCCAATGCTTGATTGATTGAGAGAGCGAGGCCCTCGCTGGACACAAAGTCTGCCTGGACTTTGTCAATGGCAGACAAAACGGTATAAAAATATAACAATTTCTTATCACAAACGTAAAATAAGCATAAAAGGGCAGCGTAGCTTTCTGACGGCATGATCAAAGTATCTGACGCTTTATGTTTGCCGCTTGCGTAGCGCCGCCACCGTCGCCGATACACAAACGTTAAGAGCTTCATTCATGCATTCGGACAATCATTCACGCACGCATTTTTAGACACTCACTTGATTTTTGTTAATATCGCTTTGACATTCAGTTGCTGCATTGCTGTTGTTGTTGTTGTTGTTGTTGTTATTGTTATTATTGTTGTCGCGACCGCCGCTTAGTCAAAAATCCAACCAAAAGTTCGTTTGTTGGTTCGTTTACGTAATCTCTGAAAATATTTTTGCGAAATAATTATAATTATTTTAGGACAAATTAAATAAATACTTACTAATGACAACGGTTGACATTTCCTGACCCCTCCCCACCCCCACCCCGCTTGCCAACATTTGCAGCTGTCGTTGCGTTTGCCATAAACTTTGCGCCACAATAATTTGCATTTGTGACCGCAGTCGCCAAGCCACGCTACGCCACGCCACGCCACGTCATGCCAATTGCCACAACCGCAGTCATGTTTACTTTGCTCACGGTCGGTCGGTCGGTCGTTTGGTGGGCTCCATGTTTGGCTGCATGTTGACGTCATTAGCGCTTAATCTGCTCCTGTTTTTGTATCTCGCTTTTATTAACGCTTCAATTTCAATTTGGCGGCATGTTTTCATGTTTGATTTCCGTTTTGAGCACTGACGTTATAAGCATCTGTACAAATTTGAAGAGTTAAAGGTTTAGTAGAGGCATGGAAATACTTAAAACAATTTGTATTTGAAATAATGTCTATGGCAGTTGGTTTGGAAGGTATTGTGGATCAACAGAAGTTTGTCAACACTTGAAGTTGTAGCAATCAAAAAAGTCTAAAAGTATGAAAAATTTGCATTACAGAAGCCCACTGTGTTCTGAAAGAAGTAATGAAGAGGAAATTTAACATTCAAGAATAACTTTAAGAATATTTAAGAAGCTGAACAGGCGGAATATGTCAAACAGAAGAAGAAATTGATCAGATCATTAGATATGAGTTTGCTTGAATATGAACAAGGAACAAAATCGACATGAAGATTATATGTTCAACTGAAAATGGAGAGCACAAGCTCAAGAACAAGCTATAATACCATGCTACGCCAACATGAGTACATAGGATTCGAAGATCATATATGTAGATCATAAATCATATGGATAAATGAGTAATATCATACTTAAAGATACTTTAGGACATAGGGAAAAAGGAACCAAAGTTCACATAGACTCAGATGAAGTCAGATCACTTTGATTATGGCGATGAACGAGGCTTACCCGACATATTAAAGAAATAAAAAATGCTAGATTTTTTATTAAAGGGAAAAGATCGGCCAGTTTTTAAAAAGGAAAAAGCAAGCTGAGTAGCTCAAAAGAAGACGCACGTATAAAAAACGAATTAAAAAGTTGCACCAGCTGAGACCTTCTTGAGATTTACGCACAAGATATCATTAGTAAGACAGGAAAATGGCTTGAGCAGCTTGGGGCAACAAATCTTTCTTAAATAAAAGATAAAATGAGATGAACATAAAAATAATGCAAAGTGCTGAAAGTTCTTAAGCCAAGAAACAAATACAAATCATAAGATAGTAAATTAGAAAATGTTGCGGCAAAATATATCCAAAGAAATTCTTTGCTCTCTCCATTTTTGCTTAAATGATACGGCTTCTTTTTTTTTAATTATGCGAAAATTCAAATTTAATGTGCAAGCGTTGGCAACTTCAATAATAATAATTCGTGTGTGTGTGAGGCACAAAACCAATACCAATAATTTATCAATCCGTTTTTACGAGCGAACACATAAAAAATTAATGTGCAACATCAAAATGAAAATGATGATCGACTCAAGAGTTGCAAGAACCAAAGCAAAGTCTTCGCCTGGTGGGACGGCTGACGACTGCAGCAGCGTGTTATTAAATAAGAAAATGCTCAAATCAAATTATAGAATCGTAAAAATATTTACTACCCAAATGCGAACAACAACAGAAGAGACACGACTCATCAACGCCAAAGCCATGACTGACCATCAACAAACGTGGTCGTCGTCACCATGATCATGATCATCATTTGCCCTGCATTGGTCATCAAAATGGATGTGACATGTTTGTTGAAGCCACATCATACGACGGATTATTATATGGCTGAAAGTTGGTGAAGGTGGTCAGTCACCAGTCACAGCCTGAATCAACAACGGGCGGTGCCAAGTACGGCCTGATGATTATCGGTTAATTGGTGCATCGTAAAAACTTTTACGATTCAAAAAGTTTTTGTTTGTTTTTTTTTTGGTTTTTGCATTAAGCTCACGAAAAGATGCAACAAGTGCAGAGGACATAAGAACGGTCAAGCGGCGGCAGCAGGCGCTTCTCACTGCGGCAATAAAAATAAAAAGGTAGTCGTCGAGGAAGTAAGCTCCGTTGCGCTGCATTCTTTTCACCATTTTCACTTAAATTCTGTTAATGGAGGCGACAAACGTGCGAGCGTGCAAGCGAGGCCAGTGAGAATTTTACGATTACACGGCATTCATCAAAAAATGACCGGTTCTCAACAAATAATAAACGTTAAAAAGACGCTGGGCTGACTTTAATGTAAAGTAGCACGCAAGTAGACTTCTTTTGTTGGTCCATTTGGTTTGGTCGGCTTTTATGACATCAGTTATATGGTCATATGTATGTATATTGTATACTATATATAAACAATTTTATATAGAAGTTTATTGTCTGCCGTGTGTTTCATATTAATGCTACTTGCTTTTGATCTTAATTAGTCGCGCTCCTTTTCATACTAGACCATGATGCCATTGGCTTCTTTCTTTGGCATACTATTCTATGGAAATCCATAGAAAATTTAAATAAAAGGGACATTGAAGAAGCAAAACTTAATTCAAGGTTTTATTCAATTAAAATAAGCATTTAAACAAATAACAGAGACAATAAAAAACGCTGCATAATAATATTAAAAATTCAATTTTACTTACTAATACAAACATTAACATATTTAATTAACAACGCAGTTTTTTGCATGCAAATTATTCACAGTTGGTGTATTTTGACGTTAAATATTATATTTAACGGTTTTTCAAATCACAAAAATAGTTAAAAAGATATAATTTAGCCGCTAAAATGAATATTTCCCTCCAAAACAGTCTAAAAGCAATGCACGTGTTTTTTCGTATGTAAGAGATGCGCTAAAACTGACATTAGTAATCACGATTAGATTCGCATCAGCAATCGCACTTTGAAAAATTATTAAAGCTTGGTTAATATTGTTAATTTACTCTTTCATCTTATTAGCAAACGTGTTTCAACAAAAAAAATAAGGATCACAATAAGTAGTTAAAAAATATAATTTGTTTTGTTAGATGCCATCGATGTTTTTGACTAAAAACTTTGATGACCGCGATCATCGATGTCTCTCCAACTCCATCTTGTACTCCAACGAGTTCATCTTCCATAAAATATTATAATCGCGCTTTATTCACATTTGATTTACAACTTTTAACTAGTCTTGAGCTAAACTGTGATTTCACAATCACGGTGAAAACTGTAAATGAGTCACGTTTAGAAACAGCTGTTATTTTGTGATTTGTAACTGTGAAAAAATCACAGTTTAAATCACTAGAATATAAAATGCTCAGAATTATTATATAATATTGTCAATTTAAAGCAAAATATTTAAAATATATAAAAATTTTCAAATTTTGTTTATTTTCCTCTTTTTTGCCATTATATTGTCCCCACAAATTAAAATTGCCAAAGTAACTGGGATCGCAGCAACAATTAACAAATGAGCAGCTTACCAAAGGAAATGTGATCGCAGTTACCTACAATAAATGAGCAGTTTATGTGAGCTGCCGTGATTTCGTGCCACCTTATCTTTTGATATAATTCATTGATCTGAATATTCAAGTCTCTTATGTCACTTGGTCCAGCACATCACAAAAAACTTTGTAGTATATACACTTGGTAATTTAGTCTGAACAATACATTGTTTTATGTAGAGTGTTTTCATATTAAACATAAGAGTATATAATGCTAAGAACTATAGAATGTGAAGGCATCAGTTGGCAGCATTGCACAAATCAAAGCTTAAAAGAGCAGTTCCTTCCTAAACTGAGATTTCCAATGACAGTTTAGCGAGCTGCTCCTCAATCACAGTGAGTCTGTGATTTGCGATTAAAATCATTAAAAATTGCTCATCACTACTTTTACTGCTTTGGGTGTCCTCAAGTATTATCCAACAATAAGACTTCATTATGGCGAGCAAGAAAATAAATAATATAATCTTATTTGGTATGTAACCATACAAAAAACAATTTTGTAATAACACAAATTATAATAATATTTTAATTTCATTTACATAAATGTGTGTACATTTAAGAGGATTTGTTCGAACAATTGTTCTCACTTTGCATGAACAAAGATGGCGCCGATGTTGAGTTTGTTGTGGAAGAGAAACGTATACCGGCTCACCGCATTATGTTGGTGACGCGTTGTCAATATTTTCGATCATTACTTTTTAGCGGCCTCCTTGAGACATTTGAACGCGTTGTTTTCCTTCCAGTAAAATTAAAACCGTTTAAAGCGATTTTAATTTATTTGTACTCGGCCAACTGCATTTTTCACTTGATGATGACGGTGAAGATGCTAATATTTATGATGTTTTGGAACTTGCCCACGAATATATGATAGAAAATTTGATGTCGTCCATTTCGGAAGCTCTTTCTACCCACATTAACCTTAAAAACTTTGCAGTATTTTGAATACAGCCACAACTTATAATTTAGAAAAAACGTTGAAAGCTTGCTTCGAGTTTATTGATGTAAATGCCTTAGAAGTTGTGAAACATGATTCTACAAAGGGTTTGACGCAGGTGAATTGGTGTTTTAGGATCTGATTTCATTAACTAAAAAATATATCTTGAAAATAATTTCAGGAATCGCTTTTACAGTTGATAAAGTATAATGATTTTTCTGTGGAAGAAATATATATATTTCGTATGGTTGTACGTTGGAGAGAAAACAATCCTATTAAGGATATTAACGTAAGCGCAAACAGTAAATAGCTCTCAGAAACAAAAAATGCATTTTCATGTTTTGTTTCGACAGCCAATAATTGAGAACGTGCGTTTTTCTGTAATGACTTTTGAGGAATTGGTGACTGAAGTACAAGATTCCGGGATGTTGGGTCCCCAAATGTTAGTGAAGGTTTTTACGGAAAAGACTCTATGCAGGAAACATCCTGTACGTTTATCAAATACGTATTCTCCTACGGTCTTTTGTGAAATCAATTCATCACAAAATATAATTGGGAATAAGCTTACTTTCAAGATGTCCAAAATAAGTTTAATTAACAATATCGAGATTCACCTTGCGAATTACTTTAATGGCTATTACGATGTGAGTATTTCACCAAACAATATAGAATGGATAACAATAAAAGAATCCATTTATGGTTCGGAGAATAGCACAATTAATTTTAATCCGACGGAAGCTTTATATATTTTTTTGAACACTGAGGTAACAAAAACAGAAATAATCTCGTTACAATTATTTTATTTTGCTTTTTATATTTTCAGATTTCCACGTTGCAGATGAGGGTGTCTAAACTAACTGCATCATATATTAATAATATATGATTATAATTTATAAAAATAAAAATCTTATGTATGTATATACTTAAGGACAATATTATCCATTATAATATCATTATATATGTATTCCTATAACCGTTACAATATAATAAATTTTAAAGAATATAAATACTTTATATATAATTTTGAGTATTGAGCGATGTATTTTTTACCTTAAAACGAGAGTATTGTTTTAGAAAAATAAATTTTTCATCCAACGACTTAAATTTCATCACTTCCTATTGTCATTAGACGTGGAGAAACATCGATTATTTCAAAGTTCGATCATCTGCCATATTGAAAAATATTTCATATGTTGTGCTTAATAATAACAATCATCATTTTTCCGACTATCGAGTACTACCGAGGACCCGGCCTTTGGCAATACTTATGCATTCCGGTGACCTGCGAGTCAGAGGAAGGTTTTAGTACAGCTGGTCAAGACGATTTGGAAAAAAAGAACCATACATAGGCCTACAGTCGTTAACAAAAAAAAAATAATTATTTCAATAACGAATAACTTATTTTAAAATTACATATTTTTTTATAAGCTTCTAGTCATCGGTGCCCGCAAACACCGATTTTCTCCATCGCTACAATGCAATCCCCTGTATTTAGCAGCTACTTACAATTCTTTGATATGCAAAGATAATCATAGCGAACTATTATTAATATATACCAGGTGTGCTGAAAATCTCCTAAAACCAATTAAGTTCCGAAAGCAACATTTTTGAGGGTGTGCCAGAAATGTGTTTCGTTCGATTTTACTCAGTTGGGGAAATGTCATACATCCTCCATTTTTTTCTATGCCAACCATGCCAACTTGCTTGGATATATTTTCGATTATTCAAGTTTACTAATAATCATATATGAAATGATTCAAAAATTATCAGAAATCACAAGTTGAATGAGAATGTGTACCAACCGTTTTATTGGTGCAAGTTGGCATGTAAACATTTTGTAGGGAAAAGAATGAATACAAAATGACAAGATGAACTGTGTATGCCTTTGCCTATGTATGTACACATATCAATGAACTCATCAGACTAAGGAACCACCGATATAAGAGAGATTTTCCTTCAATGCAATTTCCAGGGGGGCAGTTTAAAGTTTTTTTAAATAAACGATTGTACCAAATTAATTCTAATTATCCATTGGTCTCGCAAAGGTAAAAAAGGACGATAAAGTTCATTTGAATTTTCATTTGTCGACTTAGGAGGTTCCCTCAATATTTTAGGCGATCAAATAGCTCAGGTGTTGCAAGTGGAGCAATTCAGCGTGGTGTTCGAAAAATGTATAAGGATTTAATACTATATTCTTTTGATATAAATAAAAAAAATGCCTTGGAAAACAACGGGACTTTTCCAGCACACACCCGTATATGCAACTTTTATAATACCAAGCAGATACAACTTAAGTATTATGCTATTGATTTAGACAGCCATATGAACCACATGAAATGTTTCTAGTACACAATTGGATTATGAAAATACTTATTGGCATTGTTCTCTCTCCTTATATAAAAATCTGCTTAAAAATCAGTTTTACAAAATAAAGTCATACGGAAAATCATACAAAAGTAGAGCTAATAATGGCATGAGACAACACATTGCAAAGATTTTTAATATCAGATATTCTTCGTATTAACAATATACATATGTTCAAAGAATACTCCTTTACATTTATAAATATTAATAGTTAATTTCGAACCAATTATATTAACGCCAACAAAGGACTTGTCTGCCACAAGTCATAAGCGCACGCACAGGGTGACCAAAATTGGATTTTTCCAACCTGTATAACTAAGCTAGGTTCTCAACTAGGGGGCAACTCTAAAATTGGTCTTGAAAGCAACTCCAAAGTTTTCCTGTTTCACCTTTTATGAAACCGTAAGTGCGCATTGGCTTAGCGTATGTCGCGGTGTATTCAATGGGAATATGTCTTGTTTCACTATTTTGCGTTCCGGGATGGGTGACACTATTGCACAAATTTGGCTCGTTTGCGTTTCTCGCCCAAAATATCTGAAAAGTTTTCCTGTTTCCGCTTTGACTCAAGCTCATTCCTTTCAAATTCTGGTGTGCTCGTATTTGGACGTAATTTTACAACTAAATTTTAGTGAAGTTTTTGTTTTATCAAATATTTGTTGTTGGTTCAGTTGCCATTTTCGATTCAAATGAAAAGAAAATGGCAACTGAATTATACAGGAATACTACGCTTGGTAATGCACTGCAGGATACCATTGAGGAAATGTTAAAAGTAAGTAAAAAAAACAAATTATTCCTTTTTTCCATTGTGTGTGAAGTATGCTACATGTGCTTATCCTGCAATGATTTGCTGTTGCAGGAGAACAGAATCTCGCCAGATCTCGCCCATAAGATACTACGGCAATACGACAAGAGCATGGGCCAAATGCTCATGACATGTGCCAAGGCACACATTACTTTTAAGGCTGATAAGTTGCACACTTATCGCTATTGCGATACCGTTTGGACGCTTGTACTAGACGGCGTCGAATTCCGCGAAGGCGTCGAAATCGGGCGCTTTGATCGTGTAAAAATTGTGGCCGTCGCAGCGCCCAACAATCCAAAAGACTTGGATAAGAAGAAGAAATACTAAAACAACAAAAAAAAATCCACACATTACACAACTTTTATTCTTCTTCACCTTAAAAAATTTTAACGATTTTGGTTTCGAATACTTCTCAATCACAAATGTACTCATTGAGATGTCTTTTAATTTAATCATCATCGCTTGCTTAATGTTATTCATCATCTACCAAACCATAACTTACTTATCTTATTTTATATATATTTGTAAACGCACTGCAAAAAACCAAGGGGAAATTTTACCCTTCACACAAAACTCTTAAAAAACGAAATCATCCTTGGAGATGCTTCGTCGATGTCCTTTCAATTTTAAACAAGAATGTCGTACAACTAAGAAGTCTTGTCGATCCTATCAATTTACAAAAAAAAGAAAAAAAAAATCCTGTGAGATTTTAAGAAAAAAAAAAACATACAGCACTTATTTATATTAAAAAAAAACAAACCAGGGAAATCAAGTTAAAACACACACATCATAATCTTCCTTATCATAATGTTAAAAACAACAAACATGTAATAAAAATTATGTAACCATTATTTCTAAGATTTTTTCCAAAACTAAAAGTTAAAATAACAAATTTGCGCTAACTTCAAATGTTTTAGTTCTAAAATAGTTGTCATAAAAATCATATCCTTCAATCAGTAAAAGAAAAGAGTTATAATGAATCATTTAATGATGGCGAAGCAGAAAAAAAAATTAACCCAAAAAGAACATAAGAGAAGTTCTTATAGTATTTAATTTAGTAACTAAGCCCGACTTCAAAGTCAAACCTCACTTAAAAGTTGCCAGAAAAATTGCAACTGAAAAAAACTTAGTCATTTAATGTCTTCTAATATTCAATTTATGTTTCTATTAATATATTATATATAAAAAACTTTTATATATTTAAAAATATTTAATTAATTTAAAAACAAAAACATATTAAATAGAAAAACAAAAAAAAAATTTAATGAGGTTAAAAAAAAAAAATCATACTTCTAAAAATATTTGAAGAGAAAACGATGATTGAAAAAAATTCAGGTAAAAAACTAAAATTTTCAAACAATATTACAAAAAAAAAAATTCAAAACAAAAATTTATTCCAAACTAATTTGACTTATTTTAACAAAATTACGAAAGTTTAAAAGACAAAAATAGGAATTATATTTTAAGTTCGCTCAATCCTCAAGAAAGGAAACGTAAAAAAGGAAAAAAAAGACCTTAAATAGCAAACAAATTTGTGCTTCATTAAGTTAAGTCCCCTCAAATAATTAAGAAACCATAAATTTATACAATTTTTTAAAATTTTTATATTTTATAAACTTACATTTATTTTTATTCGTAATCAACCATTAAAGCAACAAAAGCATATACGATAAAAATATCTCTAAACTGCATAAAGGTTGCAGCTTTGACAGCCAAATTGTTTGTTTTATATAAATTCCAGCAGACGTTAAAATTACTCTTCTGAAATATTTTAAGCAAACATAAAAAAAAACTAATCAGATCGATAATATATGCGTTAAAAATTTGTAATAGCAACTCACAGTTGCCTAAACGAAACTATTTTTCTTTGTATTTTATAATAAAATCAAACTTGCAAACTAACGAAAAAAATTGGGTTTTATTTTGCCTTCGCCAACAATAAGAAATTTATCTAATTGCGGTCCTCTAACTCAACTATTCTTCAATACAATAAACGCACGCATATACAAGCCATTGTCGAAGAGGAAGAAGAGAAATGCAGAAAGGAATTAATACAGTCATACATCCTCCATTTTTTTCTATGCCAACCATGCCAACTTGCTTGGATATATTTTCGATTATTCAAGTTTACTAATAATCATTGATATATGAAATGATTCAAAAATTATCAAAAATCACAAGTTGAATGAGAATGTGTACCAACCGTTTTATTGGTGCAAGTTGGCATGTAAACATTTTGTAGGGAAAAGAATGAATACAAAATGACAAGATGAACTGTGTATGCCTTTGCCTATGTATGTACACATATCAATGAACTCATCAGACTAAGGAACCACCGATATAAGAGAGATTTTCCTTCAATGCAATTTCCAGGGGGGCAGTTTAAAGTTTTTTTAAATAAACGATTGTACCAAATTAATTCTAATTATCCATTGGTCTCGCAAAGGTAAAAAAGGACGATAAAGTTCATTTGAATTTTCATTTGTCGACTTAGGAGGTTCCCTCAATATTTTAGGCGATCAAATAGCTCAGGTGTTGCAAGTGGAGCAATTCAGCGTGGTGTTCGAAAAATGTATAAGGATTTAATACTATATTCTTTTGATATAAATAAAAAAAATGCCTTGGAAAACAACGGGACTTTTCCAGCACACACCCGTATATGCAACTTTTATAATACCAAGCAGATACAACTTAAGTATTATGCTATTGATTTAGACAGCCATATGAACCACATGAAATGTTTCTAGTACACAATTGGATTATGAAAATACTTATTGGCATTGTTCTCTCTCCTTATATAAAAATCTGCTTAAAAATCAGTTTTACAAAATAAAGTCATACGGAAAATCATACAAAAGTAGAGCTAATAATGGCATGAGACAACACATTGCAAAGATTTTTAATATCAGATATTCTTCGTATTAACAATATACATATGTTCAAAGAATACTCCTTTACATTTATAAATATTAATAGTTAATTTCGAACCAATTATATTAACGCCAACAAAAGACTTGTCTGCCACAAGTCATAAGCGCACGCACAGGGTGACCAAAATTGGATTTTTCCAACCTGTATAACTAAGCTAGGTTCTCAACTAGGGGGCAACTCTAAAATTGGTCTTGAAAGCAACTCCAAAGTTTTCCTGTTTCAGCTTTTATGAAACCGTAAGTGCGCATTGGCTTAGCGTATGTCGCGGTGTATTCAATGGGAATATGTCTTGTTTCACTATTTTGCGTTCCGGGATGGGTGACACTATTGCACAAATTTGGCTCGTTTGCGTTTCTCGCCCAAAATATCTGAAAAGTTTTCCTGTTTCCGCTTTGACTCAAGCTCATTCCTTTCAAATTCTGGTGTGCTCGTATTTGGACGTAATTTTACAACTAAATTTTAGTGAAGTTTTTGTTTTATCAAATATTTGTTGTTGGTTCAGTTGCCATTTTCGATTCAAATGAAAAGAAAATGGCAACTGAATTATACAGGAATACTACGCTTGGTAATGCGCTGCAGGATACCATTGAGGAAATGTTAAAAGTAAGTAAAAAAAACAAATTATTCCTTTTTTCCATTGTGTGTGAAGTATGCTACATGTGCTTATCCTGCAATGATTTGCTGTTGCAGGAGAACAGAATCTCGCCAGATTTCGCCCATAAGATACTACGGCAATACGACAAGAGCATGGGCCAAATGCTCATGACATGTGCCAAGGCACACATTACTTTCAAGGCTGATAAGTTGCACACTTATCGCTATTGCGATACCGTTTGGACGCTTGTACTAGACGGCGTCGAATTCCGCGAAGGCGTCGAAATCGGGCGCTTTGATCGTGTAAAAATTGTGGCCGTCGCAGCGCCCAACAATCCAAAAGACTTGGATAAGAAGAAGAAATACTAAAACAACAAAAAAAAATCCACACATAACACAACTTTTATTCTTCTTCACCTTAAAAAATTTTAACGATTTTGGTTTCGAATACTTCTCAATCACAAATGTACTCATTGAGATGTCTTTTAATTTAATCATCATCGCTTGCTTAATGTTATTCATCATCTACCAAACCATAACTTACTTATCTTATTTTATATATATTTGTAAACGCACTGCAAAAAACCAAGGGGAAATTTTACCCTTCATACAAAACTCTTAAAAAACGAAATCATCCTTGGAGATGCTTCGTCGATGTCCTTTCAATTTTAAACAAGAATGTCGTGCAACTAAGAAGTCTTGTCGATCCTATCAATTTACAAAAAAAAGAAAAAAAAAATCCTGTGAGATTTTAAGAAAAAAAAAACATACAGCACTTATTTATATTAAAAAAAAACAAACCAGGGAAATCAAGTTAAAACACACACATCATAATCTTCCTTATCATAATGTTAAAAACAACAAACATGTAATAAAAATTATGTAACCATTATTTCTAAGATTTTTTCCAAAACTAAAAGTTAAAATAACAAATTTGCGCTAACTTCAAATGTTTTAGTTCTAAAATAGTTGTCATAAAAATCATATCCTTCAATCAGTAAAAGAAAAGAGTTATAATGAATCATTTAATGATGGCGAAGCAGAAAAAAAAATTAACCCAAAAAGAACATAAGAGAAGTTCTTATAGTATTTAATTTAGTAACTAAGCCCGACTTCAAAGTCAAACCTCACTTAAAAGTTGCCAGAAAAATTGCAACTGAAAAAAACTTAGTCATTTAATGTCTTCTAATATTCAATTTATGTTTCTATTAATATATTATATATAAAAAACTTTTATATATTTAAAAATATTTAATTAATTTAAAAACAAAAACATATTAAATAGAAAAACAAAAAAAAAAATTTAATGAGGTTAAAAAAAAAAAATCATACTTCTAAAAATATTTGAAGAGAAAACGATGATTGAAAAAAATTCAGGTAAAAAACTAAAATTTTCAAACAATATTACAAAAAAAAAAATTCAAAACAAAAATTTATTCCAAACTAATTTGACTTATTTTAACAAAATTACGAAAGTTTAAAAGACAAAAATAGGAATTATATTTTAAGTTCGCTCAATCCTCAAGAAAGGAAACGTAAAAAAGGAAAAAAAGACCTTAAATAGCAAACAAATTTGTGCTTCATTAAGTTAAGTCCCCTCAAATAATTAAGAAACCATAAATTTATACAATTTTTTAAAATTTTTATATTTTATAAACTTACATTTATTTTTATTCGTAATCAACCATTAAAGCAACAAAAGCATATCCGATAAAAATATCTCTAAACTGCATAAAGGTTGCAGCTTTGACAGCCAAATTGTTTGTTTTATATAAATTCCAGCAGACGTTAAAATTACTCTTCTGAAATATTTTAAGCAAACATAAAAAAAAACTAATCAGATCGATAATATATGCGTTAAAAATTTGTAATAGCAACTCACAGTTGCCTAAACGAAACTATTTTTCTTTGTATTTTATAATAAAATCAAACTTGCAAACTAACGAAAAAAATTGGGTTTTATTTTGCCTTCGCCAACAATAAGAAATTTATCTAATTGCGTTCCTCTAACTCAACTATTCTTCAATACAATAAACGCACGCATGTACAAGCCATTGTCGAAGAGGAAGAAGAGAAATGCAGAAAGGAATTAATACAGTCATACATCCTCCATTTTTTTCTATGCCAACCATGCCAACTTGCTTGGATATATTTTCGATTATTCAAGTTTACTAATAATCATTGATATATGAAATGATTCAAAAATTATCAAAAATCACAAGTTGAATGAGAATGTGTACCAACCGTTTTATTGGTGCAAGTTGGCATGTAAACATTTTGTAGGGAAAAGAATGAATACAAAATGACAAGATGAACTGTGTATGCCTTTGCCTATGTATGTACACATATCAATGAACTCATCAGACTAAGGAACCACCGATATAAGAGAGATTTTCCTTCAATGCAATTTCCAGGGGGGCAGTTTAAAGTTTTTTTAAATAAACGATTGTACCAAATTAATTCTAATTATCCATTGGTCTCGCAAAGGTAAAAAAGGACGATAAAGTTCATTTGAATTTTCATTTGTCGACTTAGGAGGTTCCCTCAATATTTTAGGCGATCAAATAGCTCAGGTGTTGCAAGTGGAGCAATTCAGCGTGGTGTTCGAAAAATGTATAAGGATTTAATACTATATTCTTTTGATATAAATAAAAAAAATGCCTTGGAAAACAACGGGACTTTTCCAGCACACACCCGTATATGCAACTTTTATAATACCAAGCAGATACAACTTAAGTATTATGCTATTGATTTAGACAGCCATATGAACCACATGAAATGTTTCTAGTACACAATTGGATTATGAAAATACTTATTGGCATTGTTCTCTCTCCTTATATAAAAATCTGCTTAAAAATCAGTTTTACAAAATAAAGTCATACGGAAAATCATACAAAAGTAGAGCTAATAATGGCATGAGACAACACATTGCAAAGATTTTTAATATCAGATATTCTTCGTATTAACAATATACATATGTTCAAAGAATACTCCTTTACATTTATAAATATTAATAGTTAATTTCGAACCAATTATATTAACGCCAACAAAAGACTTGTCTGCCACAAGTCATAAGCGCACGCACAGGGTGACCAAAATTGGATTTTTCCAACCTGTATAACTAAGCTAGGTTCTCAACTAGGGGGCAACTCTAAAATTGGTCTTGAAAGCAACTCCAAAGTTTTCCTGTTTCACCTTTTATGAAACCGTAAGTGCGCATTGGCTTAGCGTATGTCGCGGTGTATTCAATGGGAATATGTCTTGTTTCACTATTTTGCGTTCCGGGATGGGTGACACTATTGCACAAATTTGGCTCGTTTGCGTTTCTCGCCCAAAATATCTGAAAAGTTTTCCTGTTTCCGCTTTGACTCAAGCTCATTCCTTTCAAATTCTGGTGTGCTCGTATTTGGACGTAATTTTACAACTAAATTTTAGTGAAGTTTTTGTTTTATCAAATATTTGTTGTTGGTTCAGTTGCCATTTTCGATTCAAATGAAAAGAAAATGGCAACTGAATTATACAGGAATACTACGCTTGGTAATGCACTGCAGGATACCATTGAGGAAATGTTAAAAGTAAGTAAAAAAAACAAATTATTCCTTTTTTCCATTGTGTGTGAAGTATGCTACATGTGCTTATCCTGCAATGATTTGCTGTTGCAGGAGAACAGAATCTCGCCAGATCTCGCCCATAAGATACTACGGCAATACGACAAGAGCATGGGCCAAATGCTCATGACATGTGCCAAGGCACACATTACTTTCAAGGCTGATAAGTTGCACACTTATCGCTATTGCGATACCGTTTGGACGCTTGTACTAGACGGCGTCGAATTCCGCGAAGGCGTCGAAATCGGGCTCTTTGATCGTGTAAAAATTGTGGCCGTCGCAGCGCCCAACAATCCAAAAGACTTGGATAAGAAGAAGAAATACTAAAACAACAAAAAAAAAATCCACACATTACACAACTTTTATTCTTCTTCACCTTAAAAAATTTTAACGATTTTGGTTTCGAATACTTCTCAATCACAAATGTACTCATTGAGATGTCTTTTAATTTAATCATCATCGCTTGCTTAATGTTATTCATCATCTACCAAACCATAACTTACTTATCTTATTTTATATATATTTGTAAACGCACTGCAAAAAACCAAGGGGAAATTTTACCCTTCACACAAAACTCTTAAAAAACGAAATCATCCTTGGAGATGCTTCGTCGATGTCCTTTCAATTTTAAACAAGAATGTCGTACAACTAAGAAGTCTTGTCGATCCTATCAATTTACAAAAAAAAGAAAAAAAAAATCCTGTGAGATTTTAAGAAAAAAAAAAACATACAGCACTTATTTATATTAAAAAAAAACAAACCAGGGAAATCAAGTTAAAACACACACATCATAATCTTCCTTATCATAATGTTAAAAACAACAAACATGTAATAAAAATTATGTAACCATTATTTCTAAGATTTTTTCCAAAACTAAAAGTTAAAATAACAAATTTGCGCTAACTTCAAATGTTTTAGTTCTAAAATAGTTGTCATAAAAATCATATCCTTCAATCAGTAAAAGAAAAGAGTTATAATGAATCATTTAATGATGGCGAAGCAGAAAAAAAAATTAACCCAAAAAGAACATAAGAGAAGTTCTTATAGTATTTAATTTAGTAACTAAGCCCGACTTCAAAGTCAAACCTCACTTAAAAGTTGCCAGAAAAATTGCAACTGAAAAAAACTTAGTCATTTAATGTCTTCTAATATTCAATTTATGTTTCTATTAATATATTATATATAAAAAACTTTTATATATTTAAAAATATTTAATTAATTTAAAAACAAAAACATATTAAATAGAAAAACAAAAAAAAAAATTTAATGAGGTTAAAAAAAAAAATCATACTTCTAAAAATATTTGAAGAGAAAACGATGATTGAAAAAAATTCAGGTAAAAAACTAAAATTTTCAAACAATATTACAAAAAAAAAAATTCAAAACAAAAATTTATTCCAAACTAATTTGACTTATTTTAACAAAATTACGAAAGTTTAAAAGACAAAAATAGGAATTATATTTTAAGTTCGCTCAATCCTCAAGAAAGGAAACGTAAAAAAGGAAAAAAAGACCTTAAATAGCAAACAAATTTGTGCTTCATTAAGTTAAGTCCCCTCAAATAATTAAGAAACCATAAATTTATACAATTTTTTAAAATTTTTATATTTTATAAACTTACATTTATTTTTATTCGTAATCAACCATTAAAGCAACAAAAGCATATCCGATAAAAATATCTCTAAACTGCATAAAGGTTGCAGCTTTGACAGCCAAATTGTTTGTTTTATATAAATTCCAGCAGACGTTAAAATTACTCTTCTGAAATATTTTAAGCAAACATAAAAAAAAACTAATCAGATCGATAATATATGCGTTAAAAATTTGTAATAGCAACTCACAGTTGCCTAAACGAAACTATTTTTCTTTGTATTTTATAATAAAATCAAACTTGCAAACTAACGAAAAAAATTGGGTTTTATTTTGCCTTCGCCAACAATAAGAAATTTATCTAATTGCGTTCCTCTAACTCAACTATTCTTCAATACAATAAACGCACGCATGTACAAGCCATTGTCGAAGAGGAAGAAGAGAAATGCAGAAAGGAATTAATACAGTCATACATCCTCCATTTTTTTCTATGCCAACCATGCCAACTTGCTTGGATATATTTTCGATTATTCAAGTTTACTAATAATCATTGATATATGAAATGATTCAAAAATTATCAAAAATCACAAGTTGAATGAGAATGTGTACCAACCGTTTTATTGGTGCAAGTTGGCATGTAAACATTTTGTAGGGAAAAGAATGAATACAAAATGACAAGATGAACTGTGTATGCCTTTGCCTATGTATGTACACATATCAATGAACTCATCAGACTAAGGAACCACCGATATAAGAGAGATTTTCCTTCAATGCAATTTCCAGGGGGGCAGTTTAAAGTTTTTTTAAATAAACGATTGTACCAAATTAATTCTAATTATCCATTGGTCTCGCAAAGGTAAAAAAGGACGATAAAGTTCATTTGAATTTTCATTTGTCGACTTAGGAGGTTCCCTCAATATTTTAGGCGATCAAATAGCTCAGGTGTTGCAAGTGGAGCAATTCAGCGTGGTGTTCGAAAAATGTATAAGGATTTAATACTATATTCTTTTGATATAAATAAAAAAAATGCCTTGGAAAACAACGGGACTTTTCCAGCACACACCCGTATATGCAACTTTTATAATACCAAGCAGATACAACTTAAGTATTATGCTATTGATTTAGACAGCCATATGAACCACATGAAATGTTTCTAGTACACAATTGGATTATGAAAATACTTATTGGCATTGTTCTCTCTCCTTATATAAAAATCTGCTTAAAAATCAGTTTTACAAAATAAAGTCATACGGAAAATCATACAAAAGTAGAGCTAATAATGGCATGAGACAACACATTGCAAAGATTTTTAATATCAGATATTCTTCGTATTAACAATATACATATGTTCAAAGAATACTCCTTTACATTTATAAATATTAATAGTTAATTTCGAACCAATTATATTAACGCCAACAAAAGACTTGTCTGCCACAAGTCATAAGCGCACGCACAGGGTGACCAAAATTGGATTTTTCCAACCTGTATAACTAAGCTAGGTTCTCAACTAGGGGGCAACTCTAAAATTGGTCTTGAAAGCAACTCCAAAGTTTTCCTGTTTCACCTTTTATGAAACCGTAAGTGCGCATTGGCTTAGCGTATGTCGCGGTGTATTCAATGGGAATATGTCTTGTTTCACTATTTTGCGTTCCGGGATGGGTGACACTATTGCACAAATTTGGCTCGTTTGCGTTTCTCGCCCAAAATATCTGAAAAGTTTTCCTGTTTCCGCTTTGACTCAAGCTCATTCCTTTCAAATTCTGGTGTGCTCGTATTTGGACGTAATTTTACAACTAAATTTTAGTGAAGTTTTTGTTTTATCAAATATTTGTTGTTGGTTCAGTTGCCATTTTCGATTCAAATGAAAAGAAAATGGCAACTGAATTATACAGGAATACTACGCTTGGTAATGCACTGCAGGATACCATTGAGGAAATGTTAAAAGTAAGTAAAAAAAACAAATTATTCCTTTTTTCCATTGTGTGTGAAGTATGCTACATGTGCTTATCCTGCAATGATTTGCTGTTGCAGGAGAACAGAATCTCGCCAGATCTCGCCCATAAGATACTACGGCAATACGACAAGAGCATGGGCCAAATGCTCATGACATGTGCCAAGGCACACATTACTTTCAAGGCTGATAAGTTGCACACTTATCGCTATTGCGATACCGTTTGGACGCTTGTACTAGACGGCGTCGAATTCCGCGAAGGCGTCGAAATCGGGCGCTTTGATCGTGTAAAAATTGTGGCCGTCGCAGCGCCCAACAATCCAAAAGACTTGGATAAGAAGAAGAAATACTAAAACAACAAAAAAAAAATCCACACATTACACAACTTTTATTCTTCTTCACCTTAAAAAATTTTAACGATTTTGGTTTCGAATACTTCTCAATCACAAATGTACTCATTGAGATGTCTTTTAATTTAATCATCATCGCTTGCTTAATGTTATTCATCATCTACCAAACCATAACTTACTTATCTTATTTTATATATATTTGTAAACGCACTGCAAAAAACCAAGGGGAAATTTTACCCTTCACACAAAACTCTTAAAAAACGAAATCATCCTTGGAGATGCTTCGTCGATGTCCTTTCAATTTTAAACAAGAATGTCGTACAACTAAGAAGTCTTGTCGATCCTATCAATTTACAAAAAAAAGAAAAAAAAAATCCTGTGAGATTTTAAGAAAAAAAAAAACATACAGCACTTATTTATATTAAAAAAAAACAAACCAGGGAAATCAAGTTAAAACACACACATCATAATCTTCCTTATCATAATGTTAAAAACAACAAACATGTAATAAAAATTATGTAACCATTATTTCTAAGATTTTTTCCAAAACTAAAAGTTAAAATAACAAATTTGCGCTAACTTCAAATGTTTTAGTTCTAAAATAGTTGTCATAAAAATCATATCCTTCAATCAGTAAAAGAAAAGAGTTATAATGAATCATTTAATGATGGCGAAGCAGAAAAAAAAATTAACCCAAAAAGAACATAAGAGAAGTTCTTATAGTATTTAATTTAGTAACTAAGCCCGACTTCAAAGTCAAACCTCACTTAAAAGTTGCCAGAAAAATTGCAACTGAAAAAAACTTAGTCATTTAATGTCTTCTAATATTCAATTTATGTTTCTATTAATATATTATATATAAAAAACTTTTATATATTTAAAAATATTTAATTAATTTAAAAACAAAAACATATTAAATAGAAAAACAAAAAAAAAAATTTAATGAGGTTAAAAAAAAAAAATCATACTTCTAAAAATATTTGAAGAGAAAACGATGATTGAAAAAAATTCAGGTAAAAAACTAAAATTTTCAAACAATATTACAAAAAAAAAAATTCAAAACAAAAATTTATTCCAAACTAATTTGACTTATTTTAACAAAATTACGAAAGTTTAAAAGACAAAAATAGGAATTATATTTTAAGTTCGCTCAATCCTCAAGAAAGGAAACGTAAAAAAGGAAAAAAAGACCTTAAATAGCAAACAAATTTGTGCTTCATTAAGTTAAGTCCCCTCAAATAATTAAGAAACCATAAATTTATACAATTTTTTAAAATTTTTATATTTTATAAACTTACATTTATTTTTATTCGTAATCAACCATTAAAGCAACAAAAGCATATCCGATAAAAATATCTCTAAACTGCATAAAGGTTGCAGCTTTGACAGCCAAATTGTTTGTTTTATATAAATTCCAGCAGACGTTAAAATTACTCTTCTGAAATATTTTAAGCAAACATAAAAAAAAACTAATCAGATCGATAATATATGCGTTAAAAATTTGTAATAGCAACTCACAGTTGCCTAAATGAAACTATTTTTCTTTGTATTTTATAATAAAATCAAACTTGCAAACTAACGAAAAAAATTGGGTTTTATTTTGCCTTCGCCAACAATAAGAAATTTATCTAATTGCGGTCCTCTAACTCAACTATTCTTCAATACAATAAACGCACGCATGTACAAGCCATTGTCGAAGAGGAAGAAGAGAAATGCAGAAAGGAATTAATACAGTCATACATCCTCCATTTTTTTCTATGCCAACCATGCCAACTTGCTTGGATATATTTTCGATTATTCAAGTTTACTAATAATCATTGATATATGAAATGATTCAAAAATTATCAAAAATCACAAGTTGAATGAGAATGTGTACCAACCGTTTTATTGGTGCAAGTTGGCATGTAAACATTTTGTAGGGAAAAGAATGAATACAAAATGACAAGATGAACTGTGTATGCCTTTGCCTATGTATGTACACATATCAATGAACTCATCAGACTAAGGAACCACCGATATAAGAGAGATTTTCCTTCAATGCAATTTCCAGGGGGGCAGTTTAAAGTTTTTTTAAATAAACGATTGTACCAAATTAATTCTAATTATCCATTGGTCTCGCAAAGGTAAAAAAGGACGATAAAGTTCATTTGAATTTTCATTTGTCGACTTAGGAGGTTCCCTCAATATTTTAGGCGATCAAATAGCTCAGGTGTTGCAAGTGGAGCAATTCAGCGTGGTGTTCGAAAAATGTATAAGGATTTAATACTATATTCTTTTGATATAAATAAAAAAAATGCCTTGGAAAACAACGGGACTTTTCCAGCACACACCCGTATATGCAACTTTTATAATACCAAGCAGATACAACTTAAGTATTATGCTATTGATTTAGACAGCCATATGAACCACATGAAATGTTTCTAGTACACAATTGGATTATGAAAATACTTATTGGCATTGTTCTCTCTCCTTATATAAAAATCTGCTTAAAAATCAGTTTTACAAAATAAAGTCATACGGAAAATCATACAAAAGTAGAGCTAATAATGGCATGAGACAACACATTGCAAAGATTTTTAATATCAGATATTCTTCGTATTAACAATATACATATGTTCAAAGAATACTCCTTTACATTTATAAATATTAATAGTTAATTTCGAACCAATTATATTAACGCCAACAAAGGACTTGTCTGCCACAAGTCATAAGCGCACGCACAGGGTGACCAAAATTGGATTTTTCCAACCTGTATAACTAAGCTAGGTTCTCAACTAGGGGGCAACTCTAAAATTGGTCTTGAAAGCAACTCCAAAGTTTTCCTGTTTCACCTTTTATGAAACCGTAAGTGCGCATTGGCTTAGCGTATGTCGCGGTGTATTCAATGGGAATATGTCTTGTTTCACTATTTTGCGTTCCGGGATGGGTGACACTATTGCACAAATTTGGCTCGTTTGCGTTTCTCGCCCAAAATATCTGAAAAGTTTTCCTGTTTCCGCTTTGACTCAAGCTCATTCCTTTCAAATTCTGGTGTGCTCGTATTTGGACGTAATTTTACAACTAAATTTTAGTGAAGTTTTTGTTTTATCAAATATTTGTTGTTGGTTCAGTTGCCATTTTCGATTCAAATGAAAAGAAAATGGCAACTGAATTATACAGGAATACTACGCTTGGTAATGCACTGCAGGATACCATTGAGGAAATGTTAAAAGTAAGTAAAAAAAACAAATTATTCCTTTTTTCCATTGTGTGTGAAGTATGCTACATGTGCTTATCCTGCAATGATTTGCTGTTGCAGGAGAACAGAATCTCGCCAGATCTCGCCCATAAGATACTACGGCAATACGACAAGAGCATGGGCCAAATGCTCATGACATGTGCCAAGGCACACATTACTTTCAAGGCTGATAAGTTGCACACTTATCGCTATTGCGATACCGTTTGGACGCTTGTACTAGACGGCGTCGAATTCCGCGAAGGCGTCGAAATCGGGCGCTTTGATCGTGTAAAAATTGTGGCCGTCGCAGCGCCCAACAATCCAAAAGACTTGGATAAGAAGAAGAAATACTAAAACAACAAAAAAAAAATCCACACATTACACAACTTTTATTCTTCTTCACCTTAAAAAATTTTAACGATTTTGGTTTCGAATACTTCTCAATCACAAATGTACTCATTGAGATGTCTTTTAATTTAATCATCATCGCTTGCTTAATGTTATTCATCATCTACCAAACCATAACTTACTTATCTTATTTTATATATATTTGTAAACGCACTGCAAAAAACCAAGGGGAAATTTTACCCTTCACACAAAACTCTTAAAAAACGAAATCATCCTTGGAGATGCTTCGTCGATGTCCTTTCAATTTTAAACAAGAATGTCGTACAACTAAGAAGTCTTGTCGATCCTATCAATTTACAAAAAAAAGAAAAAAAAAAATCCTGTGAGATTTTAAGAAAAAAAAAAACATACAGCACTTATTTATATTAAAAAAAAACAAACCAGGGAAATCAAGTTAAAACACACACATCATAATCTTCCTTATCATAATGTTAAAAACAACAAACATGTAATAAAAATTATGTAACCATTATTTCTAAGATTTTTTCCAAAACTAAAAGTTAAAATAACAAATTTGCGCTAACTTCAAATGTTTTAGTTCTAAAATAGTTGTCATAAAAATCATATCCTTCAATCAGTAAAAGAAAAGAGTTATAATGAATCATTTAATGATGGCGAAGCAGAAAAAAAAATTAACCCAAAAAGAACATAAGAGAAGTTCTTATAGTATTTAATTTAGTAACTAAGCCCGACTTCAAAGTCAAACCTCACTTAAAAGTTGCCAGAAAAATTGCAACTGAAAAAAACTTAGTCATTTAATGTCTTCTAATATTCAATTTATGTTTCTATTAATATATTATATATAAAAAACTTTTATATATTTAAAAATATTTAATTAATTTAAAAACAAAAACATATTAAATAGAAAAACAAAAAAAAAAATTTAATGAGGTTAAAAAAAAAAAATCATACTTCTAAAAATATTTGAAGAGAAAACGATGATTGAAAAAAATTCAGGTAAAAAACTAAAATTTTCAAACAATATTACAAAAAAAAAAATTCAAAACAAAAATTTATTCCAAACTAATTTGACTTATTTTAACAAAATTACGAAAGTTTAAAAGACAAAAATAGGAATTATATTTTAAGTTCGCTCAATCCTCAAGAAAGGAAACGTAAAAAAGGAAAAAAAGACCTTAAATAGCAAACAAATTTGTGCTTCATTAAGTTAAGTCCCCTCAAATAATTAAGAAACCATAAATTTATACAATTTTTTAAAATTTTTATATTTTATAAACTTACATTTATTTTTATTCGTAATCAAACATTAAAGCAACAAAAGCATATCCGATAAAAATATCTCTAAACTGCATAAAGGTTGCAGCTTTGACAGCCAAATTGTTTGTTTTATATAAATTCCAGCAGACGTTAAAATTACTCTTCTGAAATATTTTAAGCAAACATAAAAAAAAACTAATCAGATCGATAATATATGCGTTAAAAATTTGTAATAGCAACTCACAGTTGCCTAAACGAAACTATTTTTCTTTGTATTTTATAATAAAATCAAACTTGCAAACTAACGAAAAAAATTGGGTTTTATTTTGCCTTCGCCAACAATAAGAAATTTATCTAATTGCGGTCCTCTAACTCAACTATTCTTCAATACAATAAACGCACGCATGTACAAGCCATTGTCGAAGAGGAAGAAGAGAAATGCAGAAAGGAATTAATACAGTCATACATCCTCCATTTTTTTCTATGCCAACCATGCCAACTTGCTTGGATATATTTTCGATTATTCAAGTTTACTAATAATCATTGATATATGAAATGATTCAAAAATTATCAAAAATCACAAGTTGAATGAGAATGTGTACCAACCGTTTTATTGGTGCAAGTTGGCATGTAAACATTTTGTAGGGAAAAGAATGAATACAAAATGACAAGATGAACTGTGTATGCCTTTGCCTATGTATGTACACATATCAATGAACTCATCAGACTAAGGAACCACCGATATAAGAGAGATTTTCCTTCAATGCAATTTCCAGGGGGGCAGTTTAAAGTTTTTTTAAATAAACGATTGTACCAATTAATTCTAATTATCCATTGGTCTCGCAAAGGTAAAAAAGGACGATAAAGTTCATTTGAATTTTCATTTGTCGACTTAGGAGGTTCCCTCAATATTTTAGGCGATCAAATAGCTCAGGTGTTGCAAGTGGAGCAATTCAGCGTGGTGTTCGAAAAATGTATAAGGATTTAATACTATATTCTTTTGATATAAATAAAAAAAATGCCTTGGAAAACAACGGGACTTTTCCAGCACACACCCGTATATGCAACTTTTATAATACCAAGCAGATACAACTTAAGTATTATGCTATTGATTTAGACAGCCATATGAACCACATGAAATGTTTCTAGTACACAATTGGATTATGAAAATACTTATTGGCATTGTTCTCTCTCCTTATATAAAAATCTGCTTAAAAATCAGTTTTACAAAATAAAGTCATACGGAAAATCATACAAAAGTAGAGCTAATAATGGCATGAGACAACACATTGCAAAGATTTTTAATATCAGATATTCTTCGTATTAACAATATACATATGTTCAAAGAATACTCCTTTACATTTATAAATATTAATAGTTAATTTCGAACCAATTATATTAACGCCAACAAAGGACTTGTCTGCCACAAGTCATAAGCGCACGCACAGGGTGACCAAAATTGGATTTTTCCAACCTGTATAACTAAGCTAGGTTCTCAACTAGGGGGCAACTCTAAAATTGGTCTTGAAAGCAACTCCAAAGTTTTCCTGTTTCACCTTTTATGAAACCGTAAGTGCGCATTGGCTTAGCGTATGTCGCGGTGTATTCAATGGGAATATGTCTTGTTTCACTATTTTGCGTTCCGGGATGGGTGACACTATTGCACAAATTTGGCTCGTTTGCGTTTCTCGCCCAAAATATCTGAAAAGTTTTCCTGTTTCCGCTTTGACTCAAGCTCATTCCTTTCAAATTCTGGTGTGCTCGTATTTGGACGTAATTTTACAACTAAATTTTAGTGAAGTTTTTGTTTTATCAAATATTTGTTGTTGGTTCAGTTGCCATTTTCGATTCAAATGAAAAGAAAATGGCAACTGAATTATACAGGAATACTACGCTTGGTAATGCACTGCAGGATACCATTGAGGAAATGTTAAAAGTAAGTAAAAAAAACAAATGATTCCTTTTTTCCATTGTGTGTGAAGTATGCTACATGTGCTTATCCTGCAATGATTTGCTGTTGCAGGAGAACAGAATCTCGCCAGATCTCGCCCATAAGATACTACGGCAATACGACAAGAGCATGGGCCAAATGCTCATGACATGTGCCAAGGCACACATTACTTTTAAGGCTGATAAGTTGCACACTTATCGCTATTGCGATACCGTTTGGACGCTTGTACTAGACGGCGTCGAATTCCGCGAAGGCGTCGAAATCGGGCGCTTTGATCGTGTAAAAATTGTGGCCGTCGCAGCGCCCAACAATCCAAAAGACTTGGATAAGAAGAAGAAATACTAAAACAACAAAAAAAAATCCACACATTACACAACTTTTATTCTTCTTCACCTTAAAAAATTTTAACGATTTTGGTTTCGAATACTTCTCAATCACAAATGTACTCATTGAGATGTCTTTTAATTTAATCATCATCGCTTGCTTAATGTTATTCATCATCTACCAAACCATAACTTACTTATCTTATTTTATATATATTTGTAAACGCACTGCAAAAAACCAAGGGGAAATTTTACCCTTCACACAAAACTCTTAAAAAACGAAATCATCCTTGGAGATGCTTCGTCGATGTCCTTTCAATTTTAAACAAGAATGTCGTACAACTAAGAAGTCTTGTCGATCCTATCAATTTACAAAAAAAAGAAAAAAAAAATCCTGTGAGATTTTAAGAAAAAAAAAAAACATACAGCACTTATTTATATTAAAAAAAAACAAACCAGGGAAATTAAGTTAAAACACACACATAATCTTCCTTATCATAATGTTAAAAACAACAAACATGTAATAAAAATTATGTAACCATTATTTCTAAGATTTTTTCCAAAACTAAAAGTTAAAATAACAAATTTGCGCTAACTTCAAATGTTTTAGTTCTAAAATAGTTGTCATAAAAATCATATCCTTCAATCAGTAAAAGAAAAGAGTTATAATGAATCATTTAATGATGGCGAAGCAGAAAAAAAAATTAACCCAAAAAGAACATAAGAGAAGTTCTTATAGTATTTAATTTAGTAACTAAGCCCGACTTCAAAGTCAAACCTCACTTAAAAGTTGCCAGAAAAATTGCAACTGAAAAAAACTATTTAATTAATTTAAAAACAAAAACATATTAAATAGAAAAACAAAAAAAAAAAATTTAATGAGGTTAAAAAAAAAAAATCATACTTCTAAAAATATTTGAAGAGAAAACGATGATTGAAAAAAATTCAGGTAAAAAACTAAAATTTTCAAACAATATTACAAAAAAAAAAAATTCAAAACAAAAATTTATTCCAAACTAATTTGACTTATTTTAACAAAATTACGAAAGTTTAAAAGACAAAAATAGGAATTATATTTTAAGTTCGCTCAATCCTCAAGAAAGGAAACGTAAAAAAGGAAAAAAAGACCTTAAATAGCAAACAAATTTGTGCTTCATTAAGTTAAGTCCCCTCAAATAATTAAGAAACCATAAATTTATACAATTTTTTAAAATTTTTATATTTTATAAACTTACATTTATTTTTATTCGTAATCAACCATTAAAGCAACAAAAGCATATCCGATAAAAATATCTCTAAACTGCATAAAGGTTGCAGCTTTGACAGCCAAATTGTTTGTTTTATATAAATTCCAGCAGACGTTAAAATTACTCTTCTGAAATATTTTAAGCAAACATAAAAAAAAACTAATCAGATCGATAATATATGCGTTAAAAATTTGTAATAGCAACTCACAGTTGCCTAAACGAAACTATTTTTCTTTGTATTTTATAATAAAATCAAACTTGCAAACTAACGAAAAAAATTGGGTTTTATTTTGCCTTCGCCAACAATAAGAAATTTATCTAATTGCGGTCCTCTAACTCAACTATTCTTCAATACAATAAACGCACGCATATACAAGCCATTGTCGAAGAGGAAGAAGAGAAATGCAGAAAGGAATTAATATACGCCAACAACAGCGGCGATTAAACAAGTAAAGAAAAACGAAGTAAATGAGCAACAACAATAAGAAATTGAAACGAACAAAGTCGTCATGCACACAAGCCAAAGCAAGGCAAGCAGCACATAACACGGCAGCAGCAGCGACAGCTCGCTCAGTCAGCTACTCTACTATCCATCCAACAGAAGCCAAGTAAGCAAGCAAGCCAGCTACGAGTGAGACATGCACATAACACAACACACAGCATTGCATGGCAATGCTGCGCACGTGTGTGCGAGCGAGCGCGAAAATATTGTTTTGAACTGTCATAAATCTTAATTGCGCGACGGCGAAGTGATGGAATCGAAATGAAACGAGTGAGCCGAACGAGTCAAGCATTTGCCAAACGAAACACACAACTGTGTGTGTGTGCGCTAAAGGCGGAGAAGAGTAACAACAAAAACAATGCATCAACAGCAGCAGCAAAAAAAAGAAGAAAAAAAAAACACAAAAAGGGTAAGCGACGCCGCGCAGCGCACAGCAGCGATATGATACGACGACGAACATTGACGAGTCGGAGACGAAATGGAAATGAGATGAATACCTTTCAAATCGTATATGTGCGAGTGAATAAGCAAGTGCACGGTGGCAGTCAAAGTCGCGCACACACATACACAGTAGCAAACAAACGAATACAAAAAAAAAAACAAACGCAATGCAAAAGCAAAGAGTACAAAACGCAAAAAATCAAAAGAAATGGAACGCCTGACAAGTGAAACACACACACATAAATATGCTCTCTAACTCTGTCTCTCTTAGCTTTGCTGCGATTCATTCGCAAGCGCTGACAAAGAGCGCTTCACATAAGCAAAGAGATTTATTGCTTGTGCGCTCTAATTGGATTTTTGTGGCGGGGAAATTTGTTGCATTAATGCGCATTGCGCAGGTCCAGCAGACAATGCTCGCTCGCGTTGTTGGTGTGATGTGCTGTGCTGCTTTGCTCTTAATGCTGTATTTGTGGTGTTGCTTTTGCGCTCAGTCAGTCAACAACAGACCGTTACAGCGTGCGATCGTGTGTTAAAAGCGCAACGATATATTTGCTGTGCAAACTGAGTAAAAAAAACCGCACGAAAATTTACGTACTTAAAAGCTGTCGTCGTCGCCGATGTCGATGCCGCTGCCGTCGCAAACTCTAAAAAGAAGAAAGGGTAAACGTTACTGTTGTTGTTTCTATTGTAATTAATTAGTACCGTGCGCGAGACTTCAACGTAAGTGAGTGAGTGAGTAAGAAAGAGCGAGAGAGAGAGTGAGAGAGTGCGCGCGAGTGAGAAAGGAAGAGGGTGCAATCAACGCACGCTTCAATTGGAGTTTGTCGTCGTCGTCATCATCATCGTCGTTGCTCTGCCAACGAACGACGTCGTCGTTGTCGTTACGCACATTTCCGGCGCCACCGTACATGCTCAACGCATTTGACACTTGACGCCGATATACATATAGAACTGCGCTGCTGTCGCACTTCTGCCAACGACGCCTAAAACGAAAAAAAAATCGAATCAGATTTGCCGTCGGTATGGTCGGCTTCGTTTATTACAACAATTGTTAAATTCTTATATGCTGTGACGTCGTCGTCATCGTGCTTCGTGCAACGAACGCGTCGTGTTTCAAGTCCAACTCGTCACAAAAAGCGTCGCAGTCGTCAACACAATATACAACACAGTGAAACGAAACACGTACAAAAACAAAAAAAAAACCCCATGCTGCTTATACGCAACAGTGAAAAGAGATAGAAAGAGAGCGCGAGGCGCATTAAAGAAGAAACAAACAAACAAACCACAGCAGCACTAGCAGCATCAACACCCGCTACTCTGGCACACCACCAACAACTACAACAACAACAAGAAGAAGAGCCAAAAGTGAACTTCACTTAATTTTTTTGGTATCAATCAGCAGCAACGCGCATGAAGAAGAATCAGCAGCGCAGCAGAGTTGAAAACGCATTTTTTTCGTTTCGTTTATTGCTGTGCTGTTTTTGTTGTTGGCGCTCATCTGATGGCTTTGACTGAATCAGTTTGACAGCCAGAGCAGCAGCAGCAGTTAGCAGTCAGGCAGCATCCCACAAACGTACATACGTACGTTGTTATTGTAGATGTGTGCGCGCGCGTTGAGCGGTAAAGCAGCGACAGCGCTGCCTGCGTCAGACAGCCAGCGACAGTCAGTCACAAGTCAGTTCAGTTCAATTCAATTCAGTTCGGTACAAGAAGAAGAAGTGACGACACGAACGAAATTCATTCGCTGTTCGACTCTCAAACGAGTAACGACGGAATCCGGATGAAGAAAGAAGAACAAACACAACAACGACGACAACGACATAAAAGAAAACTAAAAAGAAGAACTTCATACTTTTGATTGAATTAAATCAAAAATCGCGGCGCGTGTTTGAAGACATAAAAAACAAAAATAAAAAATATTTTACAAATTACCGAAAATGTTTTAAAAGCAGAATTTTTGTGCGGCACTAAAAAGCAACAAAAATAAAGCAAAAAAACTTGTTCCGAACGCAAAAGTAAAAAAAAAAAGTGTGATAAAAAGAAAAAGAAACAACGCAAAATGCAAATTTTCATTTAACACAATAAACATAGAAGAAGAAGAGAAACACAACAAAAAATCATATCTAGTCAAATTTTAATTTCTTGTATTTCAAACACAAAACAAGTTCAACAAACAAAAAACATAAAATAAAATAAAACAAAATTGTGCGAAAAAAACAAAGACTGAGAAAAAAACAAACACAAAAACTAAAACTACAAATTCTGCAACAACAAAGTATACGTAAAAAAACATACAACAAATACAAATAAAAATTATATTTACTTAAATTCTAATTAAAATTAGCATAAACTCAAAAAAATTACAAAACAAAAATATAATAATAAATATTTTTTGCTCATAAATAAAATTAAAAAAAAAAAAATACATAAAAAACACTTATGTAAAAAGCTACAACAACAAAACTCAAACGAAGTATACGAATAAATGCAATTAATTAAACTTAATTATATTAAATAAAAAAAAATTATATACATAAAATATTTAAATACTTTTATATAAAAAAAAAAAAAATACGCCATTTAAAATTAAAAACAACAACAACAAAAGTTATACGCTAAAATTAAAGTTCTAAAAAATTCAAAAACAAAAACAAAATTACAACAACAAATATTATACGGTCGTACCAAGTGCAAAAACAGCAAGTGAGGAAAAACAAAACAAAAATCAAATTAAGCAATTTGTGTCAAATTAATTTAAGTGCTAATTAAAATAAGAGTAATAACAACACTTCGTGTGTGTGTGCGTGTGTATTAGAAGGAGAAAGAAACTTTCAAGCGCCAAAATTCAGCAAAACTTGAAAATGTTGCACGAGGCTTTGATGCTCGAGATCTACAGACAGGCGCTAAATGCCGGGTAAGTAAAGTTGCTTTGCTTCGAGCGTGTTGTGTGTGTGAGCGTTTGCCGCTGAGCCGTTGACTAGCTGATTAGCCTAAACGGCTGCGATAAGTGATTAGCGTAGTTGATAGACATGTGCGTGCCTGCGTGTGTGTGTTTGTGTGTGTGTGGGTGTGTGTGCATAAGTTGTCATATTAAAATGTTCTATTCAGCACTCAAAAGTGATTTGAAATTTTATTGAAAGCATGTCAGGTTTTGATTTGTTTCTTTCTGTTGCACAAATAAAAAAAATTCCAAGAATCTTGAAAATGAAATCTTATAAAATTTTCAAAAATTCATTTCATGAAACTTATTCAAAGAAATTGAAATTTGATAAGAAACCTTCAAATCAAATATGACGCTTTTTTCACAGATTTCAAGTATCCAAAAGCTAAATTCATAAACATAACAAGAATTCATGCCACAAAAGCCAATTTTATGAATTTGAATTTGTTAATGAGAATGTGATTCATACTGACTTGATTGATTTGACTTTCTTTAAGACGTCTTAATATCAGCACAAATTTAATTATCATCTGAGTAGATAATATGTACATTAATTACATAATTATATTTTGAAGTGTTAAGAATTATAAGATTTTATAGAACCTGTTTGCATGATGAGTAAACATGTATTTAAGCTCAGGTAACACTTTTTACTAAATTATAGTAATGATACTAAAACGAATATGGACCTATGGGATTCAGATTTGAGGCCCGCTTCTAAAAGTATCATTTACATCATACAGCGTTTTCAATCCATGTTCCTCAGGAGATTATTAGATGCTCCGTTTTACATACGAAATTCATTCGTCAAGGTCGAAATCTCAGCAGCCAGCTAAGAAGATTGAAAAGGAATCACCCACTTGACTTACCATTCCGATTTCCAGCAGACTATAAAGCTATGTTATTATTATTATGGTACATTGTAGTGTCTAATTGGGACTGTCAAGTAAATTTGCTTATTGTCCTCATAGGATAGATTGTAAATAAACATAGATTGAAATAAACAAAAATATAGTACAAAAATAGGCATTACAAAATGCCCAACACGAAATCCTTGCCAACTTCTCGAGGGCACAGCTGTCGTTCCTCTGTTATCAGAATGCCGATAATTCCATTAACATGGTATAAGACAACCCTGTGCTGTTTAGTCATCAGACAGCTTCCACTCTTGTGACTTAAGCATATGTTTCATCTTAGCACACCAACTATACGAACAATCGCAGTTAGAGTTCAAGTGGTAGTTTCTCTGATGGTAACTCAGTCCCCTCTGCCATGTAGATCTATCTTCATTAGTGTTGGCAACATGCCTCGGCATGGATCAAGATTATTACTGATTGTATTGGAACGTAACAAAAAGACTTGTTGTTGAGCCTGAACTGTTCATATACTTGTAATAAATTAATTGTCTAAGATTGGCGAGCGATAAGCACAATTGGCATGTTATATTTATAAAGCGGTGAGCCATTTTAAAACGCGGTGATATCAAAATTGAATTCTTTTAATCAATCGTAAAAGAAATCATGTGTGTATGACACACTTAATTTATTGTTGGTTGAGTTGAACTCAACACTTTGTTCATTAAATGATTTGACAAATCGTAATATATAATCGAGTTTGAAGTATGAAATGACCTTCAATTTAGCAAAAAGTTATTGTAGAAGAATATCATTAAATAACTTACAAATTTTAATGAATTTCGCTTTGGACAAATTTAATGTTTTTTAATCGTGCTATTTCACATAAATTATGAGAAAGATGTTGAACTTGTATCTGTTTCTTACTTAAAGTGTGCTAAGTCATCATTTCCATAGAAACTTGTCTGTCTTTAAGGAGTTTATATGGAAAGGAAATTTCAAGATTATTTTTAGATCAAACGTTAAGCAATAATCAAAGCGACTTTGAAGTTAAGACATTATATTAGATAAAAGTAAAACTAAAAAATTATAAAACAGATAAAGTGTGGAAGAATTGGTAGTTGTAATTCTAAAGATACGTAGAGTTCAAACTACAAGACTTAACTTGCGTTAAACCGAATTTGTCATTAGTAGTGGCAGAAAGGTTAAAGTAAAGAATAGTGTACAATATCTTCTTATGAGTTCAAGATGACTTGAAGAACAAACGTCAATTCCAGAGATCAAAACACAATATACGTCATTCTTCAAAGTCGGAAGTTTGAATAATTAAGTGATTTATCACTGATAAGTTTCATTATCATTTAATCTAAAATGCTTCAATTCGAAAGATCCTCAATTTCAATACAAAGTTGAGGTATGCCTTGAAAGCAGTTAACATTACCAAAATTAGATACCAAATAGATATGCCTTACAAGTAGTAACAGATTTGAGAGAAGCTGAGCCACCAAACTTTATTATCATACAAAACAGTTGCAAGAAGCAGAAAACTTGTAGAAAGATTTTACGATAAAGTCTAATTTGCTGAATATTCATGGCCACGTGCTGAATACAATACACTGACAAAAAAAACGACAAGATTTATGGCTGACAATGATGATCATAAATAAATAATGAACGCCTCAAATCAACTTCAAGTTGAAAGTATTTGCACAAGTTTGCTAAGCTTGGTGACAAGCATACAGTGAAAGCGATACTAATGTATCTTTTATAGCTGTAAAAGTCACTTGACTTTTGTTAGTATTCACCCTTGACTGCCCAGAAGGAAATTGAAGCGCTTCCCGAGGCGTTCGGAAGGCCTTTCTTGGAATGTTTTAGTACTTGTTTCAACCTTACCTGTCGAATTTTTTTTTAAGCTTTTTGAAGGCCTTAAGCATCACTAGCTTCCTTTCCCGAGAAAGGTGTGTGGAAGGTCTTTGTTGTAGCGCGGAGTGTGGGGCGAACCCTTAAGCTTTTTGGTACATGGTGTACTGTTCTCTAACTAAACTTCTGTTCATGTGTTAACTAACAGGGTCTTTTGTTGTCAGTCAGATGTTGTTGGCTCAAATCCCACTCAAGGCTAGCCTACAAAACGGCGCAGTGCAACTTTGTGTGCTTTCACTGTATTTCATATGTGCTAAAAGTTGTAAATTAGTAATTGATTTCGCTCATTAAACACGCTTCTGAGTCTGGATTTGTTTTCGTTTTTGCTTTTGTTTTTGTTTTTGTTTTTTATGAAATCGAGTAATCGTGTGCCGCCATTTTTACGCTTAATTAAATCGATTACGCGTTGCTATCACCAAAGCTAAACTAAATTCGAAATATGTATCTGAGCGGTGATTTTGAAACAAGTTTAGTTATGCGAATTCCAGTTGGCCGACGTTTTGAAAGTCGTCGCACAAAATTATCATAACTTAATTAACTAAAAAGAGCAAACCAACAGTTTATCAAAATATAACTCAGTGCAGCTACAAGTGCTACCGAAGCGTGTGTGGGTGAGGGGTGAGGAGGCATGTTGAGTTGTGTGTGCGGTGTTTTATTTGCTATAAAAATTGCAAAATGTTTTTTTAGCTTAGCTAAACTTGCTTTAAAGTAGTCGCAGTAGTAGCTCATTTAAGATACTTTTGCACTTCAGATACATTTTCGATTTTTCGTTTCTTAATTTTTTTTTGTTATTTTATCGCTGCTAAAGCGATGACGTAAAAAATTTGTTTAAATCATACAAATGAACGCGTCCGAAAAGCTGAAAAAGTTGAAAAAAGTAATAAATAAATTCTTGTTTTTGTTTTTGTTGTTGTTGGTTTTTTGTTTCTTGTTGTTTCGCTCTGTTTAATTTGTTTTTGAATTATGTAGGCATGATTTTTTATTTATGAGCGGCAAAAGTAGCTGAAAAATAGAAGAACAAGACAAAAAAAAGTATCTGTTGTAGATAAATGTATCTGAAGCGCAGCATTATGTTTACTGCCGTAACGTTGAGTTATTATTAATTGCTACGTTTCGATTTGTTTGCTATTTCGTAAGCATTTTTGGATCTTTTATAGTTTTCGTTTATTTTCTATAAGTTTTTTTCCAAACGCAATTGAGAAGTTATTATTTGTAGAATTGCACAACCGCGCTTTGTTTATGTGCATTTGCTTCATGTGCTTATTAATATTAATTGCAAAATTAACATTATTAATTTTGCATCACATCGTGTTTCCCTTTCTTTTGCTTTGCTGAACGATTTGAAAACGTTTGCATGCCAAAAGCTCATATCAATTGCTTTAATTATAATGCATAATGACACTCGTCGTCGTAATTAACTTTACTTGTATGCTTAATCATTGTGATTTACTTCACCACTAAGCTGTATCTTTCTTTAAGTTGGTTCTGTTCAGATTTATGACGAGCATCGCTCAGATTGAAGTCTAGAATCCGGTTTCTTAGGCCGTTTGGTTTCTGTAACTCATGTTCATTACAATATTTGTGGGTGTGTGTTTTATTAAACAAGTTACTAGAATACATTTGATTAGTTACAAAACAACTCAACGCTTTAAATAATAATTGCTTATCAATCATGTTGAAACCGTGCCGCTTCCTGCTTAGTAGCGCGCTACAAAAGATACTTTTTTAAACTGACGTTCTGAGGTATAATCAAGATGCACAACAATAAGACTTGATGGCATAAGCCTGCTAAGAAACGTGGACTTGAGTTTAGCTCGTTGATATCAGTTGAGGCAACCATATCAACTCGTTTCAAGACTATAGTTTAATATTTATCAATCAAGCATCACTTATTAGATTGGCCAGTAGAGCGCATGTCTTAGAACAAATTAAAGCTTAGTTTAGTCAAAATAGTCAAGAAGTTTCGAAATCTTCAACTTACTGCTCATCCAGAACGTTGCCACCTCAAGATATGATCTGTTTGGCGTGAGTTTTGCCTCAGACCTTTTGATTCATTGCAAACGGCTCATATTTGCTTAGAAATTCAATATTTGTTTCTAATGAAAGTTCAAGATCAGTTAAGAAGACCGCTCAGAGACATTTATAGCTCCAGAAACAAACCAATTAAACATAACATAATCTAGAAAGGAAATTGAACAGCTTCAAAGACATTCGGCAGGGTTCTTGTTTGAATGTATTAGTGCATGCTCAAACCTTACCTGTCCGATTTCCTCTTCCACAGTGATGGCTGAGGAAAAGTAAACGGTGCACATTAGGCATTAAGTCAAGGCGTTGCGGAATGCCTTTTCGTCAAGGTATACTCAGTTTTCCTTCTGAGCAGCTTCATTTTATATAATCAAACCGTTTATATATGTAAGTTTATCAACTCAAATTCATGTATATCTTTGCAAAGTAAAGAATTCACGCCCGCACAGCGCTCATTAACAGTCGTTGCCAAAAACAAGCTTCAATTTATTTGCCTAAACTCAACTGTCAACATTATCGAACACATAAAAAACAAAAAGGCAACAAAATTAATACGAAAATTCCACAAAATCATTGAAATGTCATAAAGAACATAAGCGACTAAAATAACTCAAAATGTGAAGATTAGTTGGAAAAATAACAACAATGACTGAAACAACAACAACATGCGACAATGAAAGCATTTAAATAATAAATCGCGCGACAAAAAAAGACATTTAAGTGTAATAAAATTTGCTTTGTTGCTGTTTTTTGTTGATATAAACGACGCTTTGCTTTTATTTAATTTTTTGGTATTTTTGATAGTTTATTTGTTGTTGTTCGTATTTTGGGTTGAGTCTTAATTTATGCAAAAAACATTTAAATGAATTGTTTTGCGGGCGACTGTCATTTTTTTTTTATTGCCTCTGTGGCTGCGCCACTGCTTTAAAAGTACAGTGCAGAGCGCGAGAGATGAGTACGAGAGCAACACTCTGCTCATACGCCGTCGCCTATGCTTCAATGCACAGGCATATGCATAGGCACAGAAACACACACACACACACACACACACGCGTGCATGCTTGTTGTCATCTCCCTTGCGCGCATGGCTTTGCGTTGCGTTTCGTTGCTTGTGGTCGGTTGTCTGTTAATTTGAATGTTAATGTTAATATGGAATATGTTAATGGTGAATAATCTGTTGTTGTATAAGATGATAATCGCACGCGCTACGCATTGTTGTTGTTGCTGTTGTTGATTATGATGACGACGACGATGACGATGACGATGATGATGATGGAGTCGCTTGTATTTATTTGAAGCAAATTAAATTCTATTGTTGAACATCATTTTTTAAGACCAAAACGCATCATAAAAATCACAAAACAACAACAAAAATCACAAAACAACAACAACAAAAATCAACGCATGCTAAATGCCTTTTAACGAATTGCTTTTGATTAAACATTTCGGGTTTTCTTATTGATTTTTTCGCTTGAAATATTTTCGATTTTTTGTACTTTGACTTTTTTCTGCTTTGGCGATTTTTTTCATTCTTTTTTTAATAATTTATTTTCCTTTTGTGTCGTTTGCCGTGCTTTATGACTTGCTGTTGTTGTTGTTGCTATTGTTGTTGGCGATGGTTTTGCATAACAAATGAAATGTTGACATATCTTGACTATTTTTTTTAATTCTATGATGAAGCGAAATTTATTTATAAATATTTTTTTGTTGGCATTAAAAATTTGTTTGTTCTTGTTTGTTTTTTTCAACTTTTCGACTTTGCGCCTCATTTGATTTTTGTTTTTTTTTGCTTTTATTGCTTATCAGTCAATTTGTGCATTGTTGTTGTAACGATTTGTTATTTGTGTGAAAGTTGATTTAAATTGCCCAAACGTGATAATGATGTTGCTAATGATGAAGAGCATGTTGCTTGTGTGTTAGAAAGTTCATTTTAATCAACTCCAACATATCTTTTCTCACTGTCCGTCTCTCCGTCTCCCTCTCTCCCACAGCGCCTTGCCTACGGCACGACCACGTTCCACGGAATCGGCCAACTCGAGCGAACGTTGTCCATCGCACGATTCCAATTCCTCAGAGAATGGCGGCGTTGGCGTCAACCTCGGCGTCGGCGCACGCGACGCCAGCGCGTTGCTAGCCGGCGCTCAGGGCGCCGCAGCCGCTGCCGCCGCGGCCGCAGCACTCAATTCGACATTCCCGGGCGCCGGCGGCGTGCCGCAAACCTTGCCCGCTCAGCCGCCCTCCATGGAGGCCTACCTGCACATGGTCGCCGCGGCTGCGCAACAATACGGCTTCCCACTGGGCGCTGCCGCTGCAGCAGCCGCCGGGCCGCGTGGTCTGCCCATGCCATTGGCCACTGAGGCTGCGGCGCCGTTCAAGTTGCCGCCACAACAAGCATCGCCAACGGCCTCGAGTAATAATTCGGAGGCTCTGGATTTCCGTACGAATCTATTTGGACGCGCTGAGTCCGCAGAGCCGCCGGCATCCGAGGGTGAGGATGAGGAGTATGATGATGGCGGCGATGCTGCAAATAATCCATTGGATTTGTCGGTGGGCACGCGTAAGCGGAGCGCAGAGTTGGATCATGAGCCGGACACGACGTTGGGCCAGATACAAGTGAAGAAGATCTATAAGAGCGAAAGTCCAACATTGAGTCATCAGCAGCAACAACAGCAGCAGCAGCAGCAACAGCAGCATCATCACCAACAACAGCAGCAAGCACACCACCAACAACAGCAACAACAGGCGCCTCTTCTGCCCGGCGTGAATCCTTACCTTGCAGCCGTTGCGGCCGCGAATATCTTTCGTAGTGGCCAATTTCCCGACTGGAATGGCAAAACGGATTTGGTTGTCGATCCGCTCGAGAAGATGTCTGACATTGTCAAAGGACCGCGCAAGGAGAAGAGCACTCGTGGTGGCGGCGGGGGTGGCGCGGCAGCCTCACCTGCACACAATGCCGGCAACGCGTCGAATAACAGCGGTGGCAACACTGGCGCCAGCAATGAAGCCACCGGTGGTGCCAGCGGCGGGGGCGGCAGTGGTGCTGGAGTGACGAAGGCACGTCACAACATTTGGCAGTCGCATTGGCAGAACAAGGGCGTCGCCAGCTCCGTGTTCCGTTGCGTCTGGTGCAAGCAGAGTTTTCCCACCCTGGAGGCGCTCACGACGCACATGAAGGATAGCAAGCACTGCGGCGTCAATGTGCCGCCGTTCAGCAATCTGCCGAGCAACAATGAACGCCATCACCATCAGCAGCACCATCATCAGCAGCACCATCACCAGCAGCAACAGCAACAGCAGTCAACAGCGCCCCAGTCGTCCTCGTCATCGTCATCAGCCACAGCGCAATCGCCGCAAACGCACGGCCACAATTTGCGCAAGCAGAGCAATGCAAGCGGCGGTCCCTCGGCGGCGGCCAAGCAGGCCTTCCAATATCGTGGCGATCCGCCGACCCCGCTGCCGCGCAAATTGGTGCGCGGCCAGAACGTCTGGCTGGGCAAGGGCGTCGAGCAGGCCATGCAGATACTCAAGTGCATGCGCTGCGGCGAGAGCTTCCGATCGCTGGGCGAGATGACCAAGCACATGCAGGAGACGCAGCACTACACGAACATTCTATCGCAGGAGCAAACGATCTCAATGAAATCTTCGGCGGCCAATGCCGCGGCTGCCGGTGGCGAGGGCAAGGATGGCGGTGGCGCCGGTCAGAATAGTCTCAGCTCGGAGGAGAGTCGCACGCTGAGCGCGGTGCTGACATGCAAAGTCTGCGACAAGGCCTTCAACTCGCTCGGCGACCTGAGCAATCACATGGCCAAGAATAATCATTACGCCGAGCCGCTCATGCAGTCCATGGGCGGCGCGGCGGGCAACCGCAAACGGCCGGCGCCCAAGAAACGCGAGAAATCATTGCCCGTGCGCAAACTGTTGGAGTTGAAGGGCGCACATCAGCAAGGGCAGGACATGGATGGCGGCGGTGGGGGCCTTGAAGCGAAACTGCAACGCGCCTATGAGGGCAACAGTGGTGCTGCCGCTGGCGGTGGCGGCAACACGGGCGCCTCCAATAAGCGCATGACGCACGACGGCACGGGTCTGGGCCCCGGCAGCGATAAATCGGAGGCGGCGCTCTTTGCCGAGCGTATGCGTCAGTACATAACGGGCGTGAAGACGCCCGAGGAGTTGGCCGCCAAGGCGCACATCCTGCAAGGCGGCGGCAAGAATAAGTCGCCGGAGCTGCACGAACCAAAGAATGGCACAACCAAGTCAACGACCACGGGCGCCTCTGCCGGCTCGTCGTCGTCCGTGCTGAGCGCAATTGAGCAAATGTTTACGACCAGCTTCGATACGCCGCCGCGGCATGCCACATTGCCGGCCACGAGTCCGTCCAACTCGTCGACCAAGAACACATCGCCGGTTGCCTCGAGCATCTTAAAGCGGCTGGGCATCGACGAGACGGTCGACTATAATAAGCCGCTGATCGATACAAACGATCCGTACTATCAGCATTACCGTTACACGACGAGCAGCGAGCGCAGCGGCAGCGAATGCAGCGCTGAGACGCACGTTGAGAGCATGTCGTTGCAGGCACAGGCACAGGCACAGGCACAGGCCCGCTGCAAACTTGAAGCGTCCACGACAAACGAGAAGATGCAAATCGATGGTGAGTTGCCGGAGAAGCATAAAATCGATGCCGAAATGTTGCACATTAAAAAGGAGCCCACAACAGCAACAACAACAACACCGGCAGCACCAACAGCCTTTGAGCCCGTGCCCGTTAAAATGCAAGCCATCAAAGCGGAGCTACGCGATGAAGATGATGAACAGCAACAACAAGATGATGTCGTCGATAATGATGATGGTGCTGCCGCTGCCGCTGCCGCTGCTGCCAAAGCGGACAAGGACAGTGAGCAGAAGTCGGCGGCGGCCGCTGCGCCACTGAACGGCGATTACAATAGCAACAACAATAATAATAACAACAATAACAACAACAACAATGAACGCAGCACTACGCCCAATAAGGCGCTCATCAGTCCACGCGTGCTGCCGCCGCGCAGTCCCACCGACAGTCATCGCTCGGCCACGCCCAAATCGCCCGCTTCGAGCATCAAGTCCTACGATGGCAACGCACAAGAGAAGAAATATCCGAGCGATTCGCTGAATGCGCTCTCATCGATGTTTGATTCGTTGGGCAGTGGCGGCGGCGGCGGCGGCGGCGGTGGGGGATCCTCCAAGGCCGTGCAGCTGCCGAAAATGTCCGGCGGCGGCGGTGGGGGCGCCGCTGAATCGCCGGAAAACTTAAGCACTTCGAATTCGCTCGCGGCTTTGCGTCAATTCTGTGTCAAAAAGGAGAAGACCGTCTAAGAAGTTTGCAAAATTTTCTTTCTTCGTTTTTTGTGCGTGTTTTTTGAGATACAGAAGAAGAAGAAGAAAAAAAAGTTTACAGAACCGAAAGAATTTTTTTTTTCTCTCTCTCTCTCTCACACACTCAACTCTCAAACTTTTGTGTTTTGCCCGCCGCCACACATGCGCGGCACACACGGCTCGGCACGTCTGGGCATGGCTCTCGTGCCCCTCCCCTTTGTTGGCGCCAATTTTCTTTTGTTTGTGTGTGTCTCAATAATGGAAAAAATGGACGCTTGCTTCGTGTGCTGCTGCTGCTGTGGTTGGAATGCAGTAGTCGTCTTGCAACAACAAAAATCATAAACAAAAACAAAAAAAAAACAAAAATCATAAACAAAAAAATGTATAAATTTCATACGCTGCAACGACATTTACTTCAAGTCGAGTTGCCGCAAATTCTCGTTTTGGCGGCATGACAACGTGCAACTTTTCGCCCACATGGCTGAGGATCGCTGCAACAGACAGACGACAGACGAGTCGGTAGAAGGGACGTCGACGATCGGAAAATGGAATTACATTCACTCATGGACGGGACAAAGCATCTAAGCTGTCGCACCGAGTTTTCCAAGGTAATTTTCATTAGAATTTAAAAAACAAAATATTATTTTAAGAGAAAGATGATCCTTGATCCCATGCAGATCCTTATACTTTCGCATTCAGTTTATAAAACGTTCTTAAAGACTTTTCGTTATCTCTTTGATCCCTTGACATTCATGACTTCTCCGTCCATTACAAAACAATCTTGGCACTTTTTAGCAACAATAAGGTTCATGAGAATATTTTAGTTCGTCAAAGACTTCATTACATTGCGTTTGATCCGATGACAATCATTAGTTTCCTAACGATCTTTCCCTAAAATCTCTTCAAGTTCATATGATTCATTAAAATCTATAAAAGTCACGACAATAACTTTCAAATCAATAGATTTCAAAGCACTTTCTTCGATCATATCAAGTTCAATAGATTTATTTTCAAAAAAGATCTTCAAATTTCTACTTATATAGTTTCTTCTCTAGTTTCACTGCTATAAGGATCATAGAATTTCTTGTGATTCCAACAGACCGTTGGTTCCTTCTGGTGCTTTTAATCCAAATACATTTCATATTGCTAATCAGTTCTCTCTTTCTGTTATTTTTTACAGTTGCCTGCCACCGCACGTGCCTTGGAACATTTTGGATCGCATAATCGTTAAATGAAGATAAAAAAACCAAACGAATAAAACAAAGACAAATGTTTGTGCAACCTGCAAAAAATTAAAATCACCTGTTGCATGAACCACAATCTACATACAACAGCAATAACAAAGAGCCCTTTTCAGGGCTGCCAAATATTTGAACAAAGAGATAACAGTCATTTTATTAAACATTTGAGGAGAAGAAGAAATTTCAGGTGTTTTGTAGATTTGAATGCCTGAACAAATACTCAGCATCTGATGGCATGTCATGTTGTCAGAAAAGATAGGTAAAAAGTCGTGGAGGTCTTCCGGTCTGTCTGATGTGTGATGTGAAGTGCGCCAGATGCATTTTCCATAAACTTGGCGGGAAATCGAATGTGTGAAGTTTTTCAAGGAGCCGTGAAGAACATACTTCCAAGAACTGTTTCCAAGTAGAGCTACTTAAAAAATATGGGGTTAGAGGGAGTGAGGGAGAAGTTGGATTGAATGACTACAGTAGAGCAGCGTTTCTGAGAGAACATTTCGATGAAGCTTGAATAGGGGTTTTGGTAAGTGTAGGTAATTTCCAACTACCTTTAAATAAGACTGTTTGTGGAATAAGATTTCTAGCAATCAATCTTAAGAGGTTACATAAGAAGAATTCCAATAAAAGAAACAATTTTCTTAGTAGGTATAATAATACAAACTAAATATTACTGGTAGTTTACTGGCATGTAAAGTACACAAAAAACATTATTTTACTTCATGTTTACAGAACTACTTTAGAAAAAACAAGTTATCTTCAACACAAAAAAACTCCATAAATAATTGTCCGGTTTGTCCGAAATTTGTAGAGAAAATTTCCAAATATTCTCCTTGAAAAAGAAAAGTTTCTCGATGTGATTTTATGCAGACAGATTGGCTCCCCTACAGTGATTCCTCAATGTTTCCTGAACTGATTTCAATTGTCTAATAATGTAGATGTTTTTTTTTAGGCAGAAAATCTCTTTTGTGTTTATTAAGAGTCTTAGGAATTTCGCACGGAAGGTCTTTTAAACAGTTCTAAAGGCTTTCGTTTTCAAAATTTTAGAACAAAATATATTTATGAGGTCTTATTTAAGATCTTTAGTAGACTTCAGATTGAAAGACTTGAAAGACAACTTTATAGTTGATCCCTCAAGTAAGTTTAAACTTGTTAGTTTCAAATTAAGAAATCATTTCAAAAGTCTCTAATTTCCGAATAGTTCTCGTGGGACAAACTTGGATTTTATTTGCAAAAATAAATAAAAGATAAATTGTGTTTTGTTATGAACTTTATAGCCAAAAATCATTGAGCACGATTTGAATGCATTGGAAACGTAACTTTGATCGAATGTCAATTGATTTTCTATAATCAAATCAAAACTGCAACGAATCATAATAAAATTGACTGCCAGAGCGAAAACTCTCAATTAGCAAATTGATTTTATTATTAAAATGCAATTGAAATCAAATGAAAAGCAAAACCACTTTATTTAATTAATAAAGAAACATTTAATTGAAATACAAAGAGGAAAAAACCGCCGACGGCGAAACGACAAATATTTTGTAATTCAATTTTGTTTATTTTTATAATTTAAGCAAATGTTTTAAGAAAAAACAAACCTGATTTGCTTTAATCAACACACAAAAAAAATACATTGATAATGGTACACGCGACGGCGGCGCTGATGCAGAAGAAGAAGCAGAGCCTCTGTTGATAATGGCGACGACATGAGGCTTGAGAGCATGTGTGACTCATGTGAGTAGAAAAGCCGGCAAAATAAAAGCCAAAACAAAAACAAAAACAAAAGCGAATGGCAACCATGATCATGCTATTCGTCGCTGAGGCGTGTAAAATTGCAATAACAACGATGCTGCAGTCGACGTCGCAGTCAACGTCGTCGGCTGCATTGTGTAATCAGCAGCGTGCAACACGTGCATTGCGTGAACAATGATGGCGGCGGGGTGGGTTAGCAAGATGTTGTTTTTGTATTTTTGTTGTTATCAAAAGGAAGCAGACGAAGACACAAATTAAGAACACGAATCTTAAGCGCTTTGAAAACGCGCGCGACTTAAACAGCGCGCGTTTTTTAAAGTCGCTGTTATAGTGAAACATATTTTGTGCATTTTTCTGTAATTTATTGAAATTCAAAATTTTTATGTATGTTTTCTGGGCCGGTTAAGAAAACGTCTGTGATTTTGTATGCAAATTAATGAGGTTTTGTTTTGTTGATAAATATATGTGAACGCTGCCTATACTACGACAAGTCACTAGCAGATATTATTTTTGCAACAAAGCTGTGCATTACTGTTAGGCGATTTGAGCGATTCCACTTAGCGGTTTGCACAGCTTGATGGCGATTTGAGTTGAGGCAACCCGAAGGTCTTCATAGGTGAGCAGAGCGGAATTGTGTGAGTAGCAACAAGTGCAAACGAATGTGCGACGTGTGTTAGGTGAGGGAGAAAGAGAGAGAGCGAGTGAGTAGCAGCAGGTCGGGCGCGTTTTTTTTTGTTAGCGATTTGCAATCATTTTGCGCTAATAATTTGGTTACTCATGCGCAGGCAAAGCTTCATGTTGTTGCACGTTGCTGACGTTCAAATTGCGGCTGTTGTCATGATGATGATGATCGTCATCATCGTCTTTGTTGTTGTTGTCGTCATTATTGCAATTTCGTGTTCGTTATTTGATTTAGCGCCAATGCCATTACAACAACAATAACAACAGCAATTGCTGGCTTATTGCCTATTTGGCTATTGCTTCTTCTTTTGATCACGTGTCTCTCTCTCTCTGTCGCTCGTTTGTATTTAAATTTTTCTCGTCTTGGCTATTAAAACTGAGTTGTCGTTGCACAAAATTGACAGCGCAACGCCCATAAAAATGTAAATTATGGCTTATCCATTCAATTCAAACAATTTTTCAGCTGCCTAAGTTGTTGTTGTTAGATCATTTGATACTTTGGTAGCATGTCTTGTATGCGCAACGTTAGAATTTTACATATTTTTGTCTTACAAGTTGAACGAGTTTATTCGCCAGAGAAGAAGAAGACACCGTGGTTGCTCAAAAGAAAGGAGAAGCAGCAAAGTTAGTAAATGTAAGTTATATGTTTAGGTGAAAAAGAGGGGTGAAAATAATAGATTTGTGGCTTAACTATAAAAATTTGTAGAAGGAATATAATGGTCCGATGGGAGAACCTTTTTCAGAGCTTTTTTCATCATTGTACGAAACTTATTATCTTCTGAAATTCTCAATATTCTCCTCAATACAATCTCATCTGTGATCCCTCTGGTCGTTTTACAATTGTCTCTACTTTCCTATCTCACCTTCTTTCTCACATTTCTGTCATCTTCTTTTTCATCTTGTTTCTCAAATCGTGGTATAAGATGAGATGAGATAAGAACACATCTATAAAGTTTTTCTCTTTATCATCTCGCTTTCTACGAGTATACTTAGCTCTTTTTACTGTCGTTTCTTTACTCATATGTATGCTCATTTCTACTCCAAAAGCTTCACACCTTTGTTTCAGCATTATTTTTCAGCTTGTCTCTAAATTCTTCTCAATAATTTGTCCTTTATCGTTTTCTTTCTTTCATCACAAAATTTTTGAATTTAAAAAAAAATCTTAGCTGTAGTAAAAAACATCCGCTTTGAACATAAAGTTCCAAAGTTATTTCAACAGAAAATCTTTCCTTGAAGCATCTGACAAAGTATCGTTCATATTAAAATCTCAATGCAACGCAAAAAGTATCTTTCATAATAAAATCTGCAGTCTGTCAACTTGTGAAGAGCATAAATCGCAGACTAAAAATGAAACAGAATCAAAAATGATCATAAATAAAACTCAAACGATTCAAATGCGCAAAAAGTGTCCTTTGTTTCAAGCCTTACATTTAAATATTCATGCAAAACGGACGCCAAGACGGACGAACGGACAGCCAGACGGACGATGGGATATCCAGAGGCTGTGCCAAAGTCAAGATTTGTCGATCCATCGATCGATTTTTGTATTTTGTTTTTAAACGAAAATCGAGCGAAATAAACAATTGTTTTGCGTTTGGTTTCAGACAATGGGTCATTTATGCTTGCTTAGGTAAGACGGCGGTGGGACGGTTGAGTGAGGAGCGAAGGATGCGCTCGCACACTGACAAGTATGGCACGATCGACAAGGCTTGTCCTTGTTCTGCAACGACTGAATGATTTATGAACTTTGCTTTGATTCTTGAAATTTTATTGACCGCAAGAGACAACAAAAACAATCACAAAACAACAACAATGATAACAACAACTCAAATTGTTGGTCAAAACATTTTGTCGTGATTTTTTGCATAACTTAACACATTGGCTTGAATTCCTTGAAAAGCGTCCGAAGTGAGGCTTTTTCGGTTCCAAACAGGAGGCTTAATTTATTAGTTGAAAGGATTTGGGAGAAATAAAATAGAGTTGAAAATTATATAAAAATAAATCAAAATAAAATTGAATTATAAATAATAAAAGTCAAAAAAATACGTAAGTAATTTTCCATAAATAATAAATAAAAATAGCAATGAAATATTAAAAATAAATTTAAGAAATGATAAAAAATATAATCTTTTCTTTTAAAATAAGTAAAATAAATAAATTAATTACTAGAAAAAGACTATAAAAAAAATTTGTAATGAAAAAACTTATAAAAAATATAAATTAATTAAAGTTACATAAGTAGAAAAAAAACTATTAATGAATAATATTATTAAATAAATATAAATATAAAAGAAATACGCAACTTTTTTAATTACTTAGAAAAAACACATTGGTTGCAAATTAAGCTTTAAAAAATTAATAAATAAAATAAATCAAATAAGGAAAAAAAGAACTTAATAAAATGATAAAAAATAATTAATAATTAAAGCAATGAAAATCAGAAATAGGCATAAATTTTCAAATTGTATGGATCAAATTATTTTGTCTAATTAAATAGATTTAAAAAAAAAACAAAAAATAATAATTAAAAAAACAAACAATAAGAATAAATAAGTAAAAAAAAATTAAGTTTCTTCAATATGCATGAAAAAAAACATGTGGATTTATGCATATACATATAAAAAAAAACAAAATAAATAAATAAATAAAAAAAAAATGACAGAATAAAAATCTTGAATAAAATAATTGCTTTTATAATCAAAATAAAGTTAAAAATATAAAGAAAAACAAATAAAATTATATTTAATAAATTAATGAAAAATATATATTTATATTTCTTCAAATAAATAACAAATAAATAAATAATTAAATTATTGATTTAGAAAAATGAATACAAAAATAAATGCATAAAAAATGAGTTAAAAAGGTTTGAAAATATATTAAATAAGTTACTTCAAGTCGCTTTAGGAATCAACTGAAGCTGCACTTGAACTATGACTGTCTCTTTCTAACCCACGACGCCGCGCTCAGCCACTGGACTGTGTGTGTGCTCTACCGCGGCCGTTCCTCAACGTAGACGTGCAACTTGTGCGCTTCCATAATGCGATCGCATAAACAAAGTCAATTTGCACGCGTCGACGATCGCAAAACTTTACGAAAAACGTTGAAGTCTTATTATATTTTTTGTTTCTGTTTTTTGGCGTGTTTTTTTGCAGTGAAACCTCCCAAAATGCCTTGGGAGACGCAACTGATGTTTGTTGATTGTCGGTTTGTTGGCTGCCGCTGCAATTGTTGCTGTTGTTGTTGTTGCCGACGGCCGTTGCTGTTGCACACACAGAAGCAGCTACTTTAAATGAACAATTTTATTTTTATCCCGCAAACAAATCTTAAATGAATGTTTCTTTTTGTTTTTGTTTCACTTTTGCCTCTGCTTCTTCTTCATGCATTTATACAATTGCAATTCGTTTTGTTTCGATTCGTTTCGTTTCGAGTTTGCCGTATTTAAGCAACATTATTACCAAATCGTGACCATAGTTCCATGAAACTGATATGAGTCTCGCTGCCGTCGCTGCCATCGCTGCCGCCGACAATCTTAACTCCAGTCTCAAGTCTCGGCCGCTGAGCGAAGCCTTTGACTTTTGCTCATTGCCTCTGCCACGTCGCTGCCAAACCAAATAGTCAGCATTTACTATTTGCCTTCAATTGCTTGTCCGGCGCTTGTTTACTGCCATTCCACACACACACACACACACCTGCTCTCTCTCTCTCCCTCTCTCTCTCACTCTCAAGCACACGGCATGACCATTGCTACCAACTAAAGTCAAGTCAAGTCATATCGCTGCAAGGCGATTTCATATTCGCAATAAATGTTTGTTGTACAAATTAAATTAAGTGCAAAATGTTTCATTTTTTTTCTCTTCTTCTTCTACAAGTTCAAACAAACGTACGAAATGCATAAATGCTGATGTGCATTGCCGTAAAGCACCGTTACATATTTTTGGTTGCTTTTTTATTCACCCCGCCCCAATGCAAACAATTCACCTCACTTCACCTCAAGACAATTGGCGCTCTCACCACATTCAAAGACGCTCGCTGCGCATGATTTGCCACCTCTTTATACACAAGCATGCAAACACACTCGCACACAAGCACACACACACACACACACACACACACATGCAATGGTACACATGTGCTTTGCAGCGCAGCGCACAGTGAAATAAGACAATAACAACAACAACTACGACAGAAATGATTGCCAAAACACATTTTTCTATGACGTTTACCTTCATTTTTCCGCATTGTTGTTGTTGTTATTATTGTTTTTGCGATTATTTGCTCTAAGCAAGTCTTCACTGCTGTTGCTGTTGTTGTTGTTGTTGCTACTGCTGCTGCATTTTCGCATATTGTTAACTTTGCATCGATCGATCGTAAATTTTATTTACTTATATGATATTTGTTGTTGTTGTTTTCTTTCTTTTTTCTAAGCTGTTTGCCAGCTTCCTCTTCTTAGCAATTGCTGTGCTTTTATTTTATGGTTTTTGTTGTTTTTTTTTTAACATTTGCAGCTAAAAACAATAAAAATTGCTCGTTTGCTTTCTTAGCTACTTTTTTTCTTTCTGCATTGGCATTGTTGTGTGTGCTGATTGTAAGAAGAAAATCATGCTAAGCTGGCGACTATAGTATTAACAGTGGTGGTCAAAATATTCGTAGATGTCGTACAAAATCTGAAAATCCGTGCAAAAAATGAAGCACAGGTGATTTATGAACGATACATGCATGTCATGAATATAATATTAATTAGGCCGCCGCACGGTACTATTTTTTTAACCAGCACTGTTCATAGATTGCCTAGATTTGCTTTGCCTAACTACATGTTGCCTCTGCCCTTACTATCGCATGCGCAATCGCTTCCCCTTCCCGTAGTCAGGCTCAATGCCTGCCTGCTGGCTTGGTGTGACAATAACAACAGCAAAAGCGGAAGGGGAGAGGGAAGAGAAAAAAATAACACTGCGACAATTCTGGCGATCAGGCAAAGCACGCGCGCGCATAAAATTGAAAAGTTTGTTTTAAATCGAATGCGATGTCTGGTCGACTGTTAAAGTAAATCTGTGAAAAAGCACAAAACATATATTGCTTGTGTTTGTGTGTGTGTGTGTGTGTGTGTGTGTGTCTGATGGCATTACAAATATGGCGCGCCTGGTACTGACCATAAGTCGCTGTTTTGTTTTTGTCAATGCTGCTGCGCTTGCGATTTATGCACAGAGAGCGCAATATGTGAGAGAGTGCAGGCAAAGCAAGAGTCGATGAGGCCGTTTATGTCCGAAAGACAGCAGCAAAGAAGACGACCTGCGTTTGCTCTCGTTGTCAAATGATATTGATATTACAAACTTACACATTGCTCGGCTGCAGTGGGTGGAAGAGGCGCATGCAAGCAAGCGACCAATAAGTAGAAGAAGCAACAACCTTTCGTTTTTCGTCTGATTTACGAGCACAGCAACAAACACTCGTTCTCATTCACTCACTTGCTTACTGCAGCCATGTCGTCGGCATCATCGTCGCTCGCGGACACGTTTTCCGCCAGCACGTTTACTCACTCTCGCACACTCGTTCGTTTCATTCGTTTTGTTTCGTATCGTTCGTTACGTTTCGTTTCGTTTGTTGTGCAGGTCAGTTCCATTATTATTATGTATTTTCCTGTGTATGGGTGAGTGTGGCTTTTTCAAGCAATTCGCTATTGTTACAAATGCTAATTTTGATATTTTGTATTTAAATGCAGCTGAGTCAAGCATTGGGAGCAAAGTGCGCGAGCTCAGCGTTGTTTTTGCACACACACACGCACACATTCATACAAAGCGAGATGTGTGCGCACAGCATTGAATTTCATATTGCGCAGGGACAATCTGCGACTGTTCTTGCTGCTGTAGTTGTTGTTGTTGTTGTAATCGATGTTATGTGTTTGCGCGATCGCATGACAGGCGCATGTACACGTCCATTGCCAGTGGCATGCGGCAGCAGCACCAATAAAGGCTAGCCAGGCAATGGGGCAGAAGAAGAAGAGGCTGCGCCCAAAAAGAATGTAATCAATAAAGCACAACAACAACAACATACCAGTTCGGCCTCGCCGAAGCTCAAATACTCTTGGCGTCTTTGTTCCATTTTTGATTTAGGCTCCGCGTGGGCGGTGCCATGCCCATTTCTTGATCCAAATAGTTGTCTCGCCCCCCTTACATCAAAGTATGAAGTTTCAAGTCAATTTGCAAAGGAACAAAAAGGTTTTTCATACAAAAACTTAAAAACTGTGAAGATTCTTCTATGAGGGAGTACCCTTTTTGAGGATCAGACCTTGATGGTACTAATATATGTTAAGTCTAGGGATGGGAGAAGTCTACTTTTCAAATTTCAGCGCTCCAACTTCATAAAAAACAAAGTTTATCATACAAAGACTTTAAATTTGTGCATTTCTCTTCTTCTTCCAGTGGCCCGATCTTGCAGGAACCGATCGATAGTTCGACTGCATGAAAAAGAAGAGTCTGTGCAAAATTTCGGTTCGCTAACTTCAAAACTGATAGAGACGCACATGGCCAAATCAACTCGACACTGTCTGTGTGCGGCCACGCCTCCTTTGGCAGTTACAAGCCGCACGCCAAAGCTACAATGCTCGCCCACTGCGTGAAGTGTACAAAAAGCATATCGGTTGGCATCGCCGACCGTTCGTAACTATGGGAATCGTTGCCGATCGTTGCCGTTGTCTCATCTCGTGGAGACTTCTCTTACTCGCTGCTGCCTGCAGGCGATTGTATCTGTATAATGATCCATTGTTTGCATCTGAACTTGTGCACAATTTTCGGCCACATCGAGCTTAACTGTGCGCAGCCCATACCGCATGCTGTACTGCAGCTGCTCTCATGTAGAATGTATCTACAACTATGTATAATACCACTCAGATACTTTTCAACGTCGCGCATAAATCCTCACGTGTCACTTGCCTGAAATTCGCTTTGCTTCTTCTTCTGCACCGACGGTTGCTACTTTTGCATTAATTAACACTAATTTTGCTCTGAATTTCGCGCTTGATAAGCTTAAAGGGGCAAAGCTTCGCTAATCTTATCTCTGATTTTTTATTTATTTAATTTCATTTTATTATTCCCTTTTTTCATTTCAAATTGCTTTTTTGACTCGTAAATCATTCGTTGAACTGACGTTTTTGACTGATTTATGACAGTTTTTTGTATTTTTTTTCGCCTTCGGTGACATTTGGAGATACAATTTACAGTTGCAATAAGTTCGCCAATTACTCGAATGGTTTGTTGAGCTTTCAGTAACAGCAAAACCCGCAAAACAACAACAACAGCAACAACAATAATAGCAAATATGAAATTAATCAGCTCAATAAAGATTTGTGTTATTTAAGCGTTTTATTTGTTGTTCTTTTTTAATCAGACGACATTTTTGTTGACTTTGAGAAGACTTTAAAGTCGGGCATTGTTGGCAGTGGTCAGTGCACGCGCTAAATGGTGTTTGTGGCAATGGGAAGTAAGAACAAGAATGAAGTTCTTACATACTAATATGGTCAAACAATCAATTAGTCCGATCATACTTTTGTAAATAAAGCTTAGGAATGCCATGAAGTCCCATCATACGTCTGTAGGAAGAACTTAGGAATTCCATGAGGTTCTTACATGCCAATATGGTCGTAGGAAGTATTTAGAAACATCATAAAGTTCTATCATGTCATATTGTTCGTAAGAAGTACTTAAGAATGTCATGAAGTTCCAACGCATGTTTTTAAGAAGAATCTCTGGCGAAGACGGACGGACATGACTTTTGTCCTCCCGTTCAGTCATATGTATAATTTATGGCGTCTTACATCTCTTTTTCTATGCATAGCACACATATTGTCTCCAACATACGTAATATACCCTAGCAGCAAGTGTGGAGGGTATAAAGACAACAACAATTGATTAAATTTGATTGTATACAATTTCTGATAAGACTTTTTTGATATTTTTGTACTTTTGTAAGAGCTTATAAGAACAGATCTTCCAACATAAAGGGTATTTATGTTCATACATTCTTGATCAGCGCGATCAGAATGTACGATCAGAAATTCTTCTTAAGTGTTGAGGCATTTCATATCTCAGATTGACCTTGATCGAACTTCGATTCCAGTCTACTTTTTCATTGTCTCAATTCAATCATTTTGTCTTGTCGTCCTGATCAAGAATATATATACTTTATGTTGTCCCTCTCCCCTCCTTTTATGCGTTACATACTTTTCGGCCAAACAAACACAATATACCCTGGTACAGTATGTACACGGTATAAAAAGCACAGTTCAAAAATACACGTGGTTCTTTTGAGGTGAGAGCCACTGTAGTTGCCATAGGAATGATCGCTCAAAAATGAGGTTTTTGTTAGAGAAACGTCCTTTGTTCTTCGTATAAGCAGACAAAACTTTGCAAACATGCGTTTTAGTAATGCTTAAATGTGTTGGAAAGTCTTATAAGCATCACTCTGTAAGTATCTCTGTTAGTAGACGAGATAGAAAACTGTTGACTGGTTTTATTTGTTGCTGGTGTGTAGACACATTGAAAAATGGGCGTAATTAAGCAAAAAACAGTCTTATATATAAGCTTGCAATGCATGCAAGAGCGTATCAAAGTCTCGTTAATGCCGAAAGTAACTTTCTTCATTTTTCCTGTGTGAGGTTGCTCTATGTTGGCCAAAGAGCAGCCGTTACATGCGGCAAGCTGTGTTTGAAATGCCATAAAACAATTAAATTATCTTCTTCTTCTTTGCCTTCTTCTTGTATTATGATGCACCTCTTTGATTCGCTGGCGGCGCAAATGAGCAAAGGCGTGTTTAAAGCAACACATTTTTCATGTCACGGAAAACCAAAAGCAAAAATAAATTTATATCAAAAAACCCTTTCTCGAAGAATTTATGATGTTGTCGAATGGCTGAATAACAACAACATGCATATACATAAAAAGAGGAAGAAGCAGCAGCAGCAACAAAAACAATGATATCGAAAGCAACTAATCAAGTTTTGACAATAAAAATCCACCTCTCAGTGCCGACGCGTCGACGCTGGTCTTGAAAACGCCGACGGCGGCGTTGGCAGCGCGAAGCAAAAGCGAAATGGAGTAGTCGACTGACGACTGACGACTACATGGTTGATTAGGCGGGGCAAAGGCCTAGACGTGTAGTGTGCTGGCGCTGCTGCCGATGCCGCTGATGGTGGTGGTGGCGGCTGCTAATGAAATGCCACCATAATGAAAATCAACACTCACACACACACTCACAAAGCGACACACATATGCGCAAAGCAAACGTTCGCGTCACTCACTCACTCACACACATAATAAAACAATGTCACGCAATTTAAAAATGTCAAAAATTGAGTGATTTACAAGCAACGATGAGAGCAAGAAAACGATACAGTTGAGACAGACGTACACATATATATATACATATATGTATAGCGTATGCATGGCTGAACATTCGCTAGGTACAGAAAAAACAAAACAAAAGTAGCATAGAATATTTTTCCGTTTTTAATATTGTATTGTTTTTTGTTTTCATTATTATTAGGAAAGCATTAAAACGTTTACGTGCTTGAAGCGACGGCGGCTGCTGTGTGCGCACATGAAATTGTCTCTCTCTCATTTGGCTTTGTTACTCATCGCACGCACAAACACACAGACACACCATGTGAGCGAGCAACGCAAATTAGTTGAATCTACGAAACAAAAACAAAAGCCACGCTTAGTGGGAGAGCACCTTACGTGCGTATGCGTCGATCGGCGTGAGTGCAACGAAATTGAAGCGCAAACAATGATGCGTAAAAGGCAATGCAATCGACAGTCAGCATGACGTAATTGCGTCAAATGTTGCCGAGTGAAAGTGCATGCATATATATTTTCGCCTGCAGCGCAAGCATGAGTCGTAAATCACGCCCGCTTTGCCTTCTAATTTGCAGAACGTAACCTTTCTTTTTTGTAGTTGTTGCTTTTGCTTTTGTGTATTTTCAGCATTCTACGCAACCGTTAGTTGTGTATGCACATGTATGCAGCTGCGCAGTCGCAGTCAAGGCAGGACCATGTGTAAATATGACAACGGCAAAAATATGTTCTTCGTGATGATGATGGTGATGATGACGATCAGGATGATTTACACTTGGCAGCCTCAGCGCACTTTTCGAAAATGTTTATCAGATTTATGACCTTGACTATTGAACCAAACCAATGCAGCGCATGCTTTCTTTTATCTCAAGCGCTTTGCTTGAGCTCAAAATTTTCCATTTTTAATATTTTTATGACGCACATTTCCGTTCGCAGCCATGCCTCGAACCCGACTCGGTCTTCGGCACGCTGTGACGTCAACTAATTAAATACTGTGTGACCGACTCAATGACGGACGGACTGACGGGTTTTCTGCCTTGCAGGATGTCAAGATTTATGCGTTCTTCGACAATTTAGTTAACATTTCCAACGATTGCCAGTTGAGTTGCCTTTGTGCTTCTCAACTTTCTTTCTATCAAATTTGCTTACAGATAAACTAGTGAGCGCCTTATAGCCAAGCATACTCGACAATGCAATACCCTCTACACACGGAAGGCGGTGCCATGCCCCAAAACCAATGAAAAATTGACTCACATTCCAAGAATATATATATTTAATAAAAAATTGTAGTTGGTTTGTCTTTGAGGGGCAACAATGTGGGGAAGGGTTTTATGGTGGGCTATATAAAGTTTCAGATTCGTGTCACTTATAGTTTACGAGTCATAGCAATCATAAGAAAACCTCTAATTGGGTGAAAATGATGGGAGGTGCGAAATTTGTAGCGCCTTGTTTATTGGGTCTCCCAACCGATTTTCATATTTCGATCAGTTTTGGTTTACGAGCTATAACCTTTTAAGAAACTGGGTGACGCTGGTTTTGGGGGCGTGGCAAACTTGAGCCGCACTTCAGGCGAACTTAATATACCCCAACACAGACCGTGGAGGGTATCGAAACTACAAGAAGAAGAAGAACGAAACGTCAATTATCAAATTTATGACTTTTCAGTCTCAAAAATCGTTCTCAGCTGTTTCGCCTTTTGTCCGCTTTAATGTTTTCGATTCTCACATTTTTGAATTCAATAACAGAAATTTTCCATGCTCCCTCAACATTTTGTTTCTCCCTTTCTTTTGCTTTTGCTTTTGCTTTCTGTTTTCTTTTTCCTTTATTCGTAAAATTTGTTGTAATTATGAATTATTAAACATAATTTTTGGTATTTAAAGTTGACCGCTGACAGTCGACTCATTTGTAATCTTTTATTGCTGACCAAACGTTCCAAACCAATTTGTGTCTTTCCATCTTCTTCTGTTCTTACAATCTTGGTCTTTCATAGCAACAGATTTGTGCTGCCGAGCCTGACTTGGCGGCGTCTTATCACAGCTTATAGGCAGGTTATACATACATATGTGTGACGAAACCAATCTATAGAATACATTTGTAAGAGATTGCAAGCAACTCGTAGATACAAAAACAATCTAACATATTACAATGATTGTGAACCAACCCTTAGGCCTCAAACACCCGCATTGATATATAATTTCGTTATTTGAGGCCATTAAAGAGCATTTTTAGACATTTAATGACCAACGGCAATTGTCAAATGAGAGAGAGAGAGAGAGATGGAGGGTGAAAGCGAGAACGTGGCGAACGTGGCGAAAGCAGTGAAAGCATTAAACAAGGATTGACGGCATGATTTAATGTCACTAATAAATGATGGCAGCAGCGGTGGGGGGAGCGCAAGCTTGGGCGAAGCAGATACAAAAGGCAAGAATAAAGTTGACGATTTCAAACAGACACGAAGTCTAAATACAAATCAAGATGGCTGTGTGTGTTCGTCCAACATTAATGTGCCAAATAAGGGTTACTAAACACGGCGTTGGCCAAACGAAAGTGTCAACCACTTTTGCTAAGCGTATGATGACGTTGAAAGTATCTGCAAGATACATGTCGCTTTCGTGATTTCACATAAAAAGAAAATACAATATTTTATGTGAAATTGATAAGCAATGTTGAACAGTAAAAGGTTCATGAGTGCAGGCTGACAAAATGTATATGTATCTGTATATATGTATGTGCATTTGTATACGTATCTGTGTATGTGTGCGCGTTTGTTCATAAATCTGTCAGTTTGCTTTCAGTTTTTGTCATTGTGTGTGTCGGTCGCTCTGACTGTCTGTCTGCCAATTCACGCACGAAAATTATGATCCTGAAAAGTAGATTATCCTTGATTTATCGCCACATCATTCGAAAGTTGAAAGCCGCCAATGAAATTACACTGAAGGCATACACAAACATGTATGTGTGTTCATATGTTTGTATGTATGTATGTGTGCAGGCTGCGTAGAGCTGTTTAAGTCAAGTTTGTATTTCAATACCCTACACACACCATACGGCAGCAGTACAAAAGCGTAGGAGAGTCAACAAGCCCATATTTAAATCCGAAAACTTGAAGGATGGAAAAACAATTTCCAGATTTGGAGCGATTTTCAGCGACGAATAACTTGGAGAATGATGACCGTAAAATAATGTTTAAAAAAAAGCTTGTATTTCTGGGTCTCTAGTTTTTGAACCTTAGCAGGATTTATTTTTATGATGAGTGTTTCAAGAGCAATCGTAAGTAAACCAAAGAATATATTTTTTCATTTTTGTCTTTCATTTTTGAAACATTAGTTCAACATTCATGGCCTCATGGTATTTGACCACTAAGTAACATGTAGGAACTGTTTAATTAATTACCTTCAATTTGAGTTATTGTGGAGCTCTGAATCATGATTTGCTAGCAAAAATGCCATGGTTGATTTTGGTATCGATGACTTCAAAACTAAAATTTTAGGGAAAACAAAAATAACTGCTTTTTTTTGTAAATAAAGAAATCATTTTCCCAAAGAATTTTTTTTTTGTTTTTTTTTCTCTAGTTGAAATCTTGTTAAGATTCAGAAACTAGCGGATCATAGCTACAATTTCTCTTTTTACATTTTTACGGTCATTATTCGCACACACCAATGGTTCATAATGATATTAAAAACTGAAGGACCTGAAACTGATATAAGAGCACCAGAAGAACAAATAATAGCCAACTAAATCCTTGAAGATGCTAAGCATGTGAGAAGGGTATTAGCTGTCGAGGATACAATGGCTGTAGCGCACTCACTGCTCTTCAGTGCTTAGTTGTGGTTTGTTGATAAGAATGGCTTTTTAAGTCTCGATCATTGCTCCGCTCTGCTTTGATGATGCAAAGCGCTTCTCACTTCTGGCTCAGATTTTTTAGTATTACTCAAGTGTCATTGATTACTTTGCTGCTCTTCTATAAAACCCCCATTTGGTTTATACATTTTCAGGGACGTCATCATCACGTTGATTTCTAAATAAAAAGATAAGAATTGTGAAATAAAAGTCGATTTTTAATCACAACAGTGAAACTGCTGAAAGGAAATCATATTTGATTTTTATTTACTACATACCGCTACATACGCAGATGACACCGCCATGATGGCCACACACGATTGCATCGACAAAGCCACAAACGCAGTGCAATACTGGCTTCACAAAGTAGAGGAATGGTCTAAACAGTGGAACATTGCTATAAACTGAGAAAAATCTTCAGCGGTCACCTTCTTTCTTAGAAAGAAATCGTGTCCAGGAGTTTATTTCAACTCGCAACCCATTAAGCACTCTGATTCTCACTGCTACCTTGGTGTCCATCTCGACCGCAAACTCATCTGGAATACACACATAAAACATGTGAAAAGCAAGGCATTGGCTAAATCTAAAAAACTCGATTGGCTTCTATGCAGCTCTAACAGACTACATGTCTCCTCCAAGATCCTCATAGTGAAACAGATCATTTCTCCCACCTGGACATATGCGATACAGGTTTGGGGCACCGCCTCCTCTTCACAACTCAAAAAACTTCAAGTCGTCCAGAACAAAATTGCTCGTCGGGTGTCTGGACTTCCATGGTTCGTTTCTAACGAATCAATTCTTCGTGAATTGAAATTCATAAAGATCGGTGATCAAATAAACTTTCACAGCAGCCGGTATGCGGACAAGCTAATAAACCACCCTAACTCAACGGCACAACTACTTTCTACCGAAATCGACCACAGAAGACTCAAGAGGAGCCACCCCAACGACTTACCATTCCGAACGGTTTAATTCAATTTCTATTACTTATATTACTCACACTGTTTATGTTTATATAAATCATAGCTTTAATTTATCTTACGCCTAGGCTAAAATCTTTTGACAATGATTGTCTCCAGGCTTTACAAACTCAAAAAATTTAATTTATTTTAAAACTAGTAAGGGCGGAATAGTTGAGTGTACTCAACCATATAATACCCTGCACATACCCTCACCTATTTAAATGGTGTTGCAAATATCACAAAAATCAGTCAAAAGTGAAGAACTTTCGAAAAATTCGAGTTTGTTAATTTCTGAGGGGGGAAGCCATGAAATAAAGGGGTGTTTTCGGTATGCAGTTCAAAGGACGTATATTAACTGAACCTGCATACAAAATTTCAGACAAGTATATTTCATAGTTGTGGAGATATACATATTTTAATCAAAATAAACTGAAATTTACCCAAAATTTAAGTTTGCCGGCCTTTAATGGGTTGTCCAAATACAAAATGGTATTTTCTGGAATGCAGTCTTATAAGTTATATATACTTTGTCTACTCACTAAATTTCAGGTCAGTGCCTTTATTAATTTCGGAGATATAGCTATTGACATACAAACACTATTTGAGGGGTAATAAAGGGTAAGAGGGAAAAAGTTAGTATGCAGTTTTAAAGACATACATTTCCTAAATCTGCATACAAAGTTTTAGGTTCGTATCTGTTATAGTTGTGGAGATATACAAATTTTTGTAAAAAAAAAGTGAAATTTACGAAAAATTTAAGTTTGATGGTCTTTGAGGGGTAGTCCTAAATTCAGAGGGGTATTTTCTGGTATGCAGTCTTAAGGATATGTATTTACTGAGTGTACACACAAAATTTCAGGTCCGTACCTTTCATGGTTTTGAAGATATCGTAATTAACAATAAAACACTTTTTGAGGGGTAATTAAGGGGAGGGGGGAAATTGGGGTATGCAGTTTTGTAGGTCTTTACATACTTAGTCGACATACCAACTTTCATAGTTCTAGCGTTTCTGGTGTTCAAGTTATAGCCTTTTCAAAAAGTGGGCGTAGCTGGTTGGGCGGGAAGGAGTGGGCGTGGCTCAAAACCGTTCAAACTTGATCTGCTGCCGAGCATCACGAGTCTATCCTCCAAATCTCAAGTCTCTATATTTTATAGTTTCCGAGAACCATTGGTGAGGACGGACGGACGGACGGACGGACGGACAGACAGACGGACGGACATGGCTTAATCAATTTGTCTTGTCGTCCTGATCAAGAATATATATACTTTATAGGGTCCCCCTCCCCTCCTTCTCTGCGTTACATACATTTCGGCCAAACAAACACAATATACAAACACAATATACAGTATGTACAGGGTGTAACAAAAAAAATAAAAAAAAGAAACGTTGAAGGTTTTATTTTTTGGGGCGAATCTTCATTTCGACTTTCTTAAGTGAATATTCGTAGCCATGCCAACCAAGCCAATTGATACCTTTTCCATACATATTGTTACCGTATTCGCCATTCAAATTGCTGTAAGAAAAGGACAGAAAATGTTATCCTTCATAGAAACAACTGAGATCCGTGTAATATAAAAGTTTACCTATCATGACAGTTATGATACCACCAAGCGCCTCTATAAAATGCGGCACAATTGTATGATACTTTGTCGTTATCATGATCAAAAGTTGAGAACTTTTGTGACTTATGGTAACCGAGCGAATCACCCGCATCTCCTTTATATTTTCCAAGCTCTTTCATGGCATATTTTTCACTCTCATCTCCTATGAGAAATAAGTCATACTGGACATATCGTTTTTTATTCTCGTGATCCTCCATTTCTATGCGCAGTTCCTGAGAGGCGCACGTAGTCAGCAGATGAAGACTATCAAGTCCGATGAAGAACTCGCCCGTGATGGTGCCGAAGCCTGCCTTGTATTCGTCCCAGCCTCGAGTAAAGTTCACGCTGCCATCCATGCGTCTCTGAATGACGGTCCATTCACCATTCGATTTCTCGACTTCGCATACCTTTCCATAAAGTGATGGGTCGATAAATCTTAATCCAAAAAATTTCTTCGGCATGCATTCGTTGTTATTTCCTTCAACTTTCGCGTTTTTCATTGCATAATCTCCCAATTGTATGCCAACATAGGAGTTGAACATTTTCACGTCTTCCGAGAGAAGTTTAAAACTGCAAGAAACTTTGCACTGAAATCATGTCCGTTAAAATTGTTAACAATTAATTGACTTACTTTTGGGATAAATACTCTGCCTCGATTGTTAATGCGCTGCAGTTCATATAAATCATGTCAGGTTCCTCTGGCAAAGCGTTCCTCTTCTCTCTGCGGTTCACACCAGGGTTATCTCTGTGGTTTGAACATGAACTTGTGTGATTTTGATTGTAATTTCAATAAATACCTCATGTTATACAATTCCGCTTTCAAATGGGACATTTCAGTCCTCAAGTATCCGATAGCTTTATGAAGCTGGCCATTTTCAAGGAGCAATTGCCGGTTTTCCTGCTCGATTTCATTGCACTCGGGACTAGAAGCACTCAAATTTTCACAGCACAGCAACAACAAGCTTAAAGTAACGAAGATCTTCATGGTTGAACTTGCCTTAAACACTTTTAAATGAAGACTGAAATTACAAATCCCTCGATTGTACACAAGTTAGCTGATTATTATTTGCATTTCGTCATAAATGGCATGTTGCACATGAGCGGCATTGATTGCATGAGTAAATGTAACGAAAACAAACAACAACTTTTTATGCATCTTATTATAAAACAGATAACAATAATGATGATCAACTAACAGTGTGAATTTGTGACTTTATCCTAACGATTGTGGCACGGAAAGTGGCATCATCTTCCAACATGTCATGTACATAATCTTGATCAGCTTGATGGGACAGGAGAGGAAGTGCAGCAGAATTGATGTGTGAAGAGCATCAAATGTTCTGCAAGCCTGATTTTTTTTTAAATTTCTGTTATCAGAAGAAGTTTTTTTAAGTATCTCAAAGCAAAGTACACTCACTTTGCGACCTGCAAGCCACCTTAAAGTATTTGATAGGAAAAATCGGAACGACAAGAGTGAATATTGTATTGTCTTATGTGCTCTTGCCTGTTGTATCTTTGTATCTTTTAGGTTACAGCAGCCTTTGTATCTGCTGTTGACATTTCTACGCGCTCCTTTGACCTTTTCCTTTGCTTTCTTTTACTTTTCTTTCTTTTTAAATTTATTTCTCTTTTATTTTTCTGTGTTTTTTTTTGTCATTTTATATTTATTTGATTTTGTAGCATTTTCGTGGCTTTTACCCTCATTTCTTTGAGTTGCGTCATACGTCGACGATAAAACATGTCAAAGTCATTTGCCACGTTTGAGTGAAAGTATCTAACATGCGTGTATCTATCTATGTGTCGTTCTCTATGGTCTGTCTGGCGTTCTGTCTATCATGTCGTATATCTTAGGCCTGTCATCTAGAACGCGTTTTGGCTTTCATTTCAGTTCTATGTGGTGTGCGTGCGTGCGTGTGTGTGTGTGTGTGTGAATGGCGAAGTAAAAGGATAAAGCATAAAAGTGATAATAAATAAAATGAAATGCGCTTTTGTTTGAGCCAATTGAATTATGTGCGTGTGAATGATTCGTTTCTTTTCACACACATTTCTTCTGCCTTTTGGTTGTCATTTAGTCAGCATTTTTTTCTCTGCTTTTATTCTTTTGCTTGACAACATTATGGTTAGTTTCGGTTTCTTTCTAATGGCCAAATTGGCATTAAAATCTTATTGCTTGTAGTGTATCACAAAGTCGAATTGCTTTGGCACAAGTGACGCGAATAATTTGCTATCAAAAAGAAGAAGACACTTTCGCATGCGGTAAAGTAAGAAGCAGCGTAAGGTGAATGACAGCGGTCGTCGCCGTTGCTCTTATCAAACGGCACACGGCTCACGCATCGATCCTATGCCAATGGCAGCAACAACAACAACACAACAGCAACGACGACGCACATCAGTCAACCAAGCACTGAAATTATACTCTTTTCTCATTACGTTGCGTTGTTTGTCCGGCGGCTTGGGTGGTTGTTGGACATGGGCATGCATTGACATACGTAGTACGAACATTGACGAAAATCAACCACTTCGGCTTGACTTGAGTTCGTCTCGTCTCGGCTCGTTTCACGTCGTCTCATTTCGTCACATTTCGTGTGCTGTGCTCAGCTTGCTTGCTTAGTGTCTTACCCGCTGCGATCCGCTCACATTGCTTCGGCCCACATGCACGAAACCATAATTTCTCACATTCATACATTTAAACACATGTGTGTTTTGTTGTTTTCTTCTTTTTGCGGCGCTGCCCTTCTGCGTTTTGGTTTTGTGTGCGTTCATAATTCTTTTTTATTTTGTGACACGTATAAATCACTCAATTGTATAAAATTAAAGGCAAGCAAAGGACGACAACGCTCGACCGGAAAAATAAGGACGAGCGGTGTGTGTGTGTGCGTACAGCAATCAAACAAAATGGCTGAAACGAGTCGTGCGCGTCTTTTGACTGCCATTTCTGTCTTCTGTCTCGAAATTGTCGCCATCAGTCGTTGAATAAAATAATACTGATTCGTGCAGGCGCATAAATCATTAGATTGGACACAGATATCATAAAAAATAATATCCTGTTTTTGCTTGTGCGCGCAAACACACACACACACACACACACACACACACACACAAATAAATATACATACAAACATAGAGCTCCCATTTTCGTCAGTCATATTGACTCCTTTCTGCGTCGTTGAATAGAATATTTTTGCTGCTGCTGCTTCTTCTTCTTCGCGACGTCGCCGCGACATTTTTGCGAACCTACGGTTGTTTTCTGTTTTACGCTTGTTGTTGTTTTTGTTGTTCTCGTCCAATGCATTTCATCAAACGTTGCTTCTTTACCGTTTCTCATTTTATTTCGTGTCTCACTTGACAACCGATCTGCGCGCTCTCTCCCACCCAACGTGGTTTAGGCACGCCAGCAAAACGTTCCAAGCTCTGCCCTCTGTACAGTTGTTGACAACTAATTAGAAACACAATTCTTAGACATCTAAGAATCCTCATCTCTTTTTTTAAAAAATTCTCTGCGCACTTCTTTCAAAAGAAAAATCATTACTGAACCTTTTTTTTGTTTAAATAACTATATATGTATGTATACTTTAAAACATTAATCAGCATTGTGGGTAATAAAACATTGATGTGAATAAGTTAAATTAATGGCTGAGATGATCAATCAGATCAGCAGTAGTAAAGTTGAGGTTGGCGTAACTGTTCACTGATAAGTGATGTGGCAAGATTATGTGGGTGAGATTGCAAACTAAGATTATGCCGACTGCTGTGAAAGCTTATGTCTTCTAAAATGGCAGAGATGCCTAAGTCATGCTAAAGTTTTCAGTTTCTGACGAACCAGGAGGCTTCCGTTATCGTCCTTAGCTCCTTATTGTAACCTTTAATTACAACTCAAGTTGGAAATCATCTAAATGGCGCTTAAATGATGCTTTTTCTTTGCATTTAGACCCCTACCCCACTCAACGAAGTTTTTCCTTTGACCAACATGAGATTCTGCTTAAAATAAGTAGCAAATGAATGTATTAATATGTTGAGTTGTGTTTTCCAAAGACTCCTCCACTCTCCTCATGAGAGTTGTTGAGCTTTTGAGGTGATATGGTAATGGTTGGTGCTAATTTGTTGTCAACGGCTGTATGTGTAAGTGTGTGTGTGTCACATTTCATAATGATTTGATTTGTGATTTTTGATAGCAACATGAATTATTTTGTTGCGCTTCCTTTTCCACCCTCTCTCTTTCTCTCTCACACACTCACAGTGCAGTTTGTGCTTCGCCTTGCCAAACGCGCATGCACAGCGCTTGTTCGTCCTTCGACATTTCGACAGCCTTGCCTCACAACCCTCTTTGCGCGCATAAATAACCTTTATTACCTGTCATGGGTGTTTTTTCTTTCTGCATTTGTGATATATTTTAATTGCATAACTCGCAACTATTCGCGCGTTCCGTCTGACAGCAGATTGAAGATACATATTTATGCATATTAGATGCGTCACATCAGCAAACACACACAGACACCCTGTTTTATGTCCCACCATCGCTTTCATAATTTTGTTTTATTACATTCACATTTCCGTTTATTATTATTATTTTTTTCGATTTTGTTTTGCATTACAAAATGGGATTTATTAATAAATTTGCATATGTGTTTTTTTTTCTGCTTTTGACATGTTTCAACATTGTCAGACGACAAAATGTCTGACAAAAGTCTGCAAATATTAAAACAAAACCTTTAATGCTTTCAAAGATTACAAATAAAATGTCATAAATGCGTTTTTTATTTATTTTTATTATTATTATTTCTGTGACAAATCAAATTAAATAATTATAATTTTCATAGTTTTTGTCAAAAATATTTAAATAAAATGAAATACAAAATTTAATATTTTATTTTTATATTTTTATATTATTATTTTTTATATTTGTTATTATTACTTAAATTTTATATCATTACTTTATAATTATTAAATTTGTATTATATTATTGCTGTATATTTTTTGTATTAATATATTTATTTTTGTTTATTTTTAATATATTTTTATATTCTTGTTTATTTATTAAATATTATTTTTTTGTTATTTTTAAGATTTTTGTTAAGTTTTTTATTTGTTTATTTTGCATGTGTTGGTTTTTTTTTTGTCATTTACAGAACGCAAATCTCTCAGCTCAGAATTAATTGAGCGATTAATAAAACTTTTATGTTCGCTATGAAGTAGCAGTTGCACCAAAGCGACACACACACACACACATACAGCAAATAAAATATATACTAAAGAAGAGTGGCAGCACTGATTTACCTGCAATGTTGCAAGTGACATGTTCCTTTTTGTTGTTGTTTTTCTTACAAGTAAGCAAGACCAAGCAGCAACAACAACAACAACACGGCAAGATCATGTGTATAGTGAAGATGTTATTGTAAGCGCAGCAAAGACGACTTTGATAAATACCATGACAAATACAAAACTGTCAGCCATCATTTTTCAAATAGTAATTGCATTATTATCAGCAGCGGCATTAACAACAACAACAACGACAACAACAGCAGCAGCAGCAGCAAAAGTCTTTGCATAAGCAACAAATGATGAAGGAACAATTGGCGCATTAATCTCACGTCATTTACCGACACGACAACCAGACAAGTGTGGAGAAAGAGCACGAGCGACTGCGACCGCGACGTTGGCAGCGACAGCGACAGCAGCCAAACGCAACGCAAATGAAACGAAACGAAACGAAACACGAAGCAAATCGAAATGATGCGAACATGTGTTCGTGCACATTTGGTTATGAAGCAACAATAAAGATGAGCAGATCACTTGATGCGGGTGAGCAGCAGCAACAACAACAACAATAACCAGAAAAGGACTTGAACAGGTTAAGATTAATTGAGATGTCAAACGAGAAGAGAGAAAGTACAAAAGAGCGTAACAGGTATAATAATTGTGCGTCAACTGAGAGCGGCGTCTTATGCATGTGCATGTGTGTGTGTGTGGCGCGCTCAAGTGTCTCAATCATGCATGTTTGTACAAGATTAATTACTCGTGGAAATTACTAATTAAATTATACATCCAAAGACATTGGAAACTCAAGTGCAGCGACAAGAAGGTTGATCGGTGCCACCATGTGTGTGTGTGTGTGTTTGGTTAATGAGCTTGTGTTGTGAGCAATTTTTCATGTTAACCAGCAGATCTTCTCCTTCTTCTACCTCTTATTAATAGTCTTACATATGCAAGTGACTCAATTAAGTCAGCAATGCACATGTGTGCATGTGTGTGTGCATGTGTGTGTAAGCGACTCAAACAGGTTGAAGCAGACAGGCAAGCAAGCAAGCAAACGTACGAGCAAGAAGAAGAAAAGCCACTTGAATAAGATGTCGACCATTTTGTGCTGCTGTCAGCGTCAGTCAACGTTGATATGCACGTGAGTAGCAATAACAACAACAACAATAGCATCAACTGTAGCAACAATAACAATAGCAAGAAGAGCAGCAATTTGAAAATCCTTTTGCAAGCCAGGCCAAGCCGCTGATTGGTCGCTTCTTGACGGCCGCTCCTTTAACCGTTCATATTGTATGCTTGTTGGCTGTTCTTCTTCTTCTCTTCGTTGTTGTTGGTCTTTGTTAGTGTTGCTGTCGCATTGTGTGCGCGCGCGTTGAGATTCCATCACAAAACAGCAAACGACAAGCAACCAAGCAACAACAATCAAAGCAAAAGCAACGAAAATAATGTTGCTGAGACATGAGTTGAAGTTGACAGCTCAATGCGCAACAACAACAACAGCAACAACGGCCAACGAACGAACGAACGAACTAACGAAGGAAGGAACGAAGAAGCCAAGGCGTGTGTATAAATGCGAAGAAGAAGCAGCGGCAGCATTGTTTCTGCCCTTGCTTGGCCACACTGTGCAGTCTCCCATTGTTCTTTTAAGGTTATTGTTGTTGTTCTTCTTCTTACATTTTGTTAGTGCTTGCACGATTTGCTGCTCAGTATATATATATATATATATATATATATGTGTGTGTGAGGGAGCGAGCGAGAAAGTTTGTCTTGATACTTTGGCAAATGTGAGCATAAAGAAGACGAAGGCGAAGAAGAAGAATCCATCAATTTTTATGTTGCGCGCATTTGACATTGGCCATTGTTGTTGCAGTGTGTTGTTGTTGTTGTTGGTTAGTCGGTTCTTCATGCTGAAACTCTTGCTTGCTCGTTGTTGCTGTTGTTGTTGTAGTCATTTCGTTTCGTTTCGTTTGCTCGTAAAATGCAAATCGAAAATGAATATTGTGCTGCTTCTTCTTCATCGTCGTCATCGTCATCGTCTTCATCATGAGCAAAAACAACAACAATAGGAGCATTATCGCTCGTAACTTTTCATTGTGTTTGTTGTTGCTTTTGTATTATTTTTTTAAGTTTAATATTGTTTAAGTTTTCTGTTCGTGTTTTCCTTCGTTTTCTTTCTTTTGTTTTAGTCGATTTATTTTATATTCCACCCCTTTTTGTTGTTATTGTTCTGTCCATCAAAAGGAATATCTGTGTGTGTGCGTGTGTATTTGTATGTACTCATAGTTACATTTTGTTGACGGTTTTTTATGTTAAAATATTTATTCGATTTTGGCTTATAACTTTTCACATATTGACAGATGCTTTGCACTGCTGCTTCTTCTGCCCTTCTTGCCACTTCCAGCATATTCTCCCAGCAGTCACAGTTAGTCACAATGACTAACAAGCATCATTTTGTGACTCGTTTTTGTTGCTTTTAGCAATTCTCATCACTGACAATAAATCACAAATTGTCTCAGTCCTTTTTGGTCGTCATAAAGAGTCACTAACAGTCACAAGGAGTCTAAGCTGGTCACGAATAGTCACAAGGATTCTCAGCTTGTGATCACGAAGAGTTTCAGTTGGTCTCAAGTACTTTTTGGTGGTCACAAAGAATCACAAGGAGTCACAAGGAGTCACAAGGAGTCTCAGCTGCAACTTTGATGTATTTTGAACGTTTTATGAATTAATATTTGTGAATGAGCAAACTCGCATGTTGTTGTTATTATTGTTGCAACCATGAAACATTTGGACACCATTTTGTGTGGAATTTCAGTTAACGGTTTTTGTTTGTTTAGCCATGTAATTTCAAGTGCAATTCTGCGCCTTGTTGTTGTTGTTGTTATTGCATGTTGATTGTTGTACCAATTCGAAGTTTCGTTTGTAATAAAGTTTAATGTATCTGAGAGCTTGGTCGTGTGAGTGTGTGTGTGTATCTGTGTGTGACTTGTAGGCAACGTTTCGCGTACGAAAGCGAAATTATTCAGCAATTAGCGCAAATTCATGTTTTGCATGCTGAAAATAATCCTCATTCGAATCTCTTTTATTCGTTGCCATTATTTTGTATATACAATTAACAGTTAATGACTTTTGCCACTTACGCGTGTAATGTTTTTTGGCTTTATGATGTGTACGCTTGGGCAAGTTGCTAATTATGTGATTTGCATGAAGTATAAGCAAAATGGTGAAAATATGCGTATTTTTAAAAAAAATATCACAAAACTGGCATTTGTATCTACAACACTTTTTCAAAATGTCAATAGATATATTTGTATCTACAGCACTTTCTACGTATCTAAGCACATGATTACAAACGTTTTTATAATTTTTTTGCTGATGAGAGTCTTCTAGTTCAGTTTTTAGCAGATAAATTTGTATCTGAACATTTAAATGACGCACTTCAGATACTTTTATGTGTATCTTTGTATTTCAGATACATTTGTTAGTACATATGTATCTATCTATGAGTGATTGCTAGCTAAGGAACTCCTGCGCGTGCATGAAATGTATCTTTTTTAATAAATTACAACAACTTATACATTCAGAAGATAAAAAGATACAGAAAAGAAATCACATTGAATAGTATACGAAAAGACGCATGAAGATTGTTTAATTTTCTGGAACTCATCATAAGCGAAGCCATAAATTATATAAAAACTACACCAAACAATACATAAGTAGAATGGCACCAAAAAAAAGATGGCAGCAACAACAAACAGCAACAAGATACAATGTTGAGTGAACAAAACCGGGCGAAAAAAAAAACAAAACAATTTACTGAATTGTATCGAAAAACCTCGAAAAAATATACAACGAAAATGTGAAGAGGAGGAAGAAGAAGAAGAAGAAGCAAAAAAGCAACTAAATAACTCCGAAGAATGAATTATGACAGATCTAATTGACTGAAATATGGTATGTTGACGATGGCTGCTTTCCATCAACGTGCTGTTGTTGTTGTTGTGCTCAAAGGGGGCTGTTTGTTGAAATGCTTTTGTTGTTGTTGTTGCTTTTTTCGTTTAAAGATACATTGAACTTTTGTTATACCATGATGATGATGTAATGTAAGCTAAAAATTGAAGTTGTTAATAATTTTGAATTGAAGTTGCAACGCGAAAAGCATCTCAGCTTTGTAACTTATAAAATGTCAACAGAATTAAGGGTGTTTGTTGTTGTTGTTGTCTTGACTGCAAAGCGGAACATAAAAGTAGCGTCGGCGAAATGTATCTTATAGTGTGTGTGTCGCTCAGATACATTCGACAATTGGCGTCTTTTTTCATATGTTTTTTTTGTTTTTTTTTAAGTGCCATGTAACTAAAAGATACGCTTAGCAGCACAAATTTGTACACACACACACACACACACACACACACACAATGAGGGCTTTGTTAAAATGAGAAGAAGAAGCAGCAACACCAAAAAGGAAATGCCAGACGACCGCCTTGTAAATGAAAGAAATGGATTTTTGACAGATTTATGACTATCGAGCTGTCGTCTTCTTCTTCTGTGCTTCTTCTTCTACATTTTGAATTATTGCCATCGAAATAGACGAAAAATGTTTTTACGCTTGCTTGCTTGCCTCGCCTCATCTTCTTCTTACAACACAATACTTTTCGTTTCAGCATTGTTTCCCTCGCACACACACTCAAACAGCAGTTGTGTTTCTACTCATTGCTGTTGTTGTTGTTGGCATGCTGTGTTTCATTCCAAAGTCAAATTCATGCTTCTTCTTTGCTTCGCTCTTTTCGTCTGCTCATTAGTGACAGCGACGCCGACACCACCATAAGCAGCGCTCATGCATTGATTTCTTTCATTGTTGCTCTGCACTCGTCACTTGCTGTACTGTTTGCTTGCATTACCGTTTGCACATTCTCTCATCTCTCGCACGCAACAACAGCAACAGTTACTTTCCGTCGGCTGCTGACACACTCGTGTTTTCAAAGCGCCGCATTATCTCATATGTGTTGCTTTTGTTTGGTTGTTGTTTTTTTGTATCAATATATAATTAATGATGATTTCTTGTAGTTTATTGAATGCGTCCGAAAATTGGTACTTTAAAAGGCACTTTTTGTCCGAGGAACTCTGGGAAGGACATTTCCAAGAGTTCCTCGCATTTCATATTTAAAGCAAAAAATGTGTTTTTTTTGTAAATCAAAAATGGTATTTTTTAAATCAAAAATAGATTTCAACTTTGGTTAAGCAAAATTTATGTTTTTTCTATGGATAAATTGTCCTATTTAACCAAAAATTAAGTTTTTTTTTTTAAAGTTGTCTTTTAATCCAAAATGGTTCTTTTTGAGCAAAACTGACCTTTTTCAAAGCAAAAAACAGTTCTTTTAAGATAGAATGGGTGATATTTTCAAAGAAAATTATATTTGTTAATTCAAAATTATATTTTTTGATGGAAAATAAGTCATTTAAGAAAAAAATATGTCTGTTGAGCAAAATTTAAATCAAAAATGGTCTTTTATTTAAGAAAAATTACATTTTTAGGCCAAAATTGTACTTTTAAGCAAATTTGTAACCAAAAATTATCCCATTTGGAATTGTCTTCTTTAAGCAAAAGTAGTGTTTTCAAAGCTGAAAAAAACACCTTTTCTGTCTGGCAAATACTAACAAATGTTGCTCAAATTATGAAAAGACACAAACTTTTAATTAAAAAACACACTAATTTTTGCACAAAGCAAGTAATTTACAAGCTTAAACAGCTGTTTCTATATTCATATGTATATGTGTATGTATATATGTAAATATATATTTAAATGAAATGAACTTATTGTCTATTTTGCGCCAAGCATGACATACATATGCGCTAATAACAATAAGAGCAACAACAACAGCAAAAGACAACAAAAGTGTCACAGCACAAAGGTAACTGAAGTAACACAAGTAAAGCGTCAAAGTAAGCGAAAAACCAACGAAGCAAAGCAACAAAATCGACAGCAGTCGACAGCAGTGAACAGCAACAACAAGAACAACGACGACAACAATTAAAGCAAAAGCAACAACAAGGAAAACAAATTCAAATGAAATGACCACAAAACAAACGAAAAGCATTAAGCAAGAACAACAAGTTGGAGTAAGTGTAACGGACAACACGAGTTAGAGAGAGTGAGAGTGAGTGGGAGAGGCAAAGTGTAAGAGGGCACTCGCGACGACTTGACTGACTGATGGCTAAAGGCAAATGGTGCTGGAGCGTTGGAAGAACCAACAATAGCAATAACAACAACAACAGCAAATGAAATTAATGAAGTAAAGGAAATGTGCATAAAAATCGATTAAAATTGGTCAATAAACAACTGAGAAGGCGAAGTGAGGCAAAGATGAAGCTGAAGATGTCAATGGAGGAGCAGCAAATAAATAGTCAGAAGAATGTCAAGTTGTATTCCAAGCGTTGGTTAGAGCGAGACAGCGAGCAGCACAGGGTGGTTGTGAGCAATTACATAAAAATGAAGAAAATCAAGTCATGCAAATATTAAAAAAGAAACAACAACAAAAAGTCAGAAAGGACGCAAAAAGTTGCCACCTTCAAAGAAGAAAAATCGTAAAAATAAAAGAAACAACAACAAATCAAACAACACACGTTGATGATTATGTTGTACAGTGGCGTCGGCGTCGGCAGCGGCAGCATAAAAGGAGGATATAACAACAACAACCACAAGCCGGATGCTCAAATGACCACAGCTGCCTGAAATTAGCGACGTCAGCGGCAGCGTCGACGTTGACGTCGCGGTTGCCAGCAGAGGCAGCAACGTACAGTGGCGTGCTAATGCATGGCGGGTTTCGTTGCTGTTGTTGTTGTAGCTGCAGGGCAGTCGCACAACAAGATAAATATGCTAACTGCATTAAGACTTGTCCGTCTGACTGTCTGTCGCATGTCCGTCATGTGTTCGTGTCGCTTGCTAAAAAGACAACGCATGAGCTTAAGCAAAGGCAAAACGTGAGAAAATAGGCCAGAGGGGGAGAGGTGTATTTAAGGGCCAATGCGAAACACTGCTATAAACGACAATGAGTGAGAGAGCGAAATAGAGAAGCAACTGTTGCTCACTCGATAATTATGACGGCATATAAATTATATATGATTGCGTGATTGCCGATTTATTGACGCACATTATTGTTTGCCAAAGCCGTTGTAAAAACAGTGGTTCACGGCTTAAGCGAACCATTACCTTTTTTGAACTTTATATGCATGTAATTTTCGAATGAAAACAAAAACCAACAATGTATGAGGAGAAGTTTAAGTCTTTAATTAATGTTTATTATTTTATTAATGTAAAAAGTTGTTGGACAAAGTTGTGTTTATACAACAGAATGATCAAAACTAAAAGAATCAAAGTGTATATTAACGTTTCAAAAATCATATTTAATTTATAAAAATGTATAATAGAGTTTTCTTTTATTGTCATCTTGTTTTAACTTAACGTTCGAACCAACTTGTTCTTGTTTGGTCTCGATTTTCATACTAAACACCAAAACTAAGCAGTATTCGATCTTTTCTGTGCGAGTTTTTATTGTAAGTAATTAATATAAAGTTACATATTGTGTTTAGTGTAACAGTGGTTACAGACTTCCAAGCCTTATAAGCGCAATCCAAAAATTTTCTAGCAAAAATGTTGACGTTTTTATGTTAAAATAGGCAAATACTTGGTCGAAAAAGTACAGCAAAAAAGAAAAAGTGGTTTAATATTCAAGTTTGAATGAGTAAGCTTGTTTGTGAACCAAAAGGATGAACAACAGAAGTATACAATTTGAAAAAATAGGCACACAAACAAATGTTCGGTTATCTAGTGGATATATGAGGCCTTTCATTTATTACGTAAGTTTATTTAGGGCGTTCAAAAACTGAAAAAAGTGTCTTAAATTATATATGCATGAACACTAAGCTGTTATGACCAAAACTTTGTTTACACTTACTTCTTTAATATAATAGGGCACCTCATTTTAAAGCTGAAGTTTAAAGCTACAAATCTCTCTCTAATACTTTACTGATTTTCCCTTTCGCTTAGAAATTATAGTCACTTAATGTTCAACAGAGGTAAGTGCTTCATTTAAGCTGTAAGCCGCTGTACATGCTGTTGTTGTTGCTACAATTTTCTACTGCTTATTGCGTTGTGCTCGCTCAAAAGAGGCGCATTTGCCATGCATGTGACTTTGCTTGTACGTACGTGTGCGTGTGCGTTCTCATTTTTTCGTTTTTGCAAACACAAATTTCGTTCTCTGTTTGTTGTTGTTTTTTTACAGTTGTTGTTGTTTTCAATGCGCACACGTCATACGTTGGCGCAGCCGCTTGATTGAAGGGTTCACGCATAGCGGCAGTTTAACAACAACAACGTGCGCTTTGTAATTGTAACACGTTTTGTTTTGTTGTTTAATTAATTAATTTACTTCTTTTGTTTTACTTTTTTGAGAATTTTTTGTAAGAGCTTATTTTTTTGAACATTCCCATAAATATGAACGCTTTTTTATTTTTTTATGTTGTATAACGCCATTAATTGCTGTCATTTCTCAGAGAGGCAATGAAGGTATAAGCACAAAAACAGAAGAAAAAAACATACATATGTATTTAAAATGCAAACAATAAAAATAAATCAATCAATAACATGAAATTAAACATAAAATTTCCAAATAAACAAGTTCGAAGTAATAAAATAAAATGATACGAAAAAAGAAATAACAACAAAAAAGAAAAATGAAGTGAAGAAGGAAGAGTTCAGCTGCCAACACAGCTAAAGGCAATCAAATTCGAACAACAACAGCAACAACAACGACGACGTCGACGAATGAGTTGCCAATAAGAGTGAAAAATAACAGCAGCCGTGAAGGCACAACAACAACAACAAGAACAGCAACAGCATCAGCATCAACATTGCGCGACAGCTCAGCTCATTGGATCCTAATTCCCAATAACGAATTTAAGCAATTTACTCAAATGCTAATTTATGGCCGATTGATCCGCAGGTAGTCACTCAGAGTCAGCGGGCAGTGTTGTTTTTAAACGAGCGCAACGACGACGCTTTGATGAAGAAGCAGAAGAGAAGAGAAGAGAAGAGAAGAGAAGAGAAGACAAGCAGTTGAGATGCACAAGAGGCACGCAATCAAAATCAGCCATAAATGCAGCCACCACAGCAACAGCAACAAATGCATATGTACATCAACGTTGTGATCAGTGAGAAGGCAACAACAACAACAGCTGCAGTAATAAACATGGAAGCCACTAAAATGCGCACGCAAACGCACACACATGCATACATACACGAACGAGCACCAAAGCGGTAGACGAAAAGAGAGCGCGCGTTGTTTTTCACATGCATAAGACAACTCGTGATTCAATGGCAGCAGCAGCGAAAACAACAACAGCGTCGAACGAAATGAAACGAAGTTGGAGAAAATGAATTACGAATCAATGTGCGAGCCAAGCACAGCAGCAGCAACAGCCACCAAATAATAACAGCAACAAAAACAAGCACAGAGCCGTCGCCTGTCAATTTGAGTGATGAGCTATTGCTGCTGCCATGCCATTTCGTTCCAACCTGCTTGTACTGCGCGTGTTCTTCTATATAGCACAGCACTGAGTGCTTGAGAGTGGAAGAGAGAGAGAGAGAGAGAGAGAGTGTGATGCAGAGGGCGGGAGTGAGCGACCGCTTGGCCAATGCCAGTGGTTATATATGTGTAATATATACATTCATAAATAATGGGTGTATCAAGCGAAGGTTGTTTAACGTTCAAAGAAATGCCGATTTGCTAAAATTTGCGGATTTTATGCTTATAAAAATGAATGTGCCTTCATAAATATATTTTCTTCTTCATTATTTTTCAACAAGTATGATAAATAATATATTACTCAAAATTTAATAATAAAATCAAAGAGTGTTTTATTGTACAATTGCACATAACATATTGCATAGGTTGACTACAAAATTAAGGGAGAGAATGAAGTGTTTAATCAAATCACACATAATAAAAATGAGGGCACGAGCTGGAGATGTGTCATAGAAGAATCTCAAGTCAACTTTTTAGTTCATTTATTAATTCTTATAATTATTTCAAAGTTTTTAAGAAAATCTTACGTACGTAACGAAGGACATGTTCATCAGAACCACACTAACGGGGGAGGATCCTGAATTTGAAAACTGAAACCCTCAAGTACTTTATAGCTGTCGCTTCATTAGAACTTTAGAAGTGAAGTTCAGTATAAGTTTGATAGTCCGGACAATTAGAGACCGAGAGTGTTCGAAACCTTCAATACTTTTTACTGTGTGTAGGGTATAGTAAAACAAATATGTACACATTCTGCCACTTGATAACAGTATGGATATTTCCAAACATTCTAAAATAATAAATTACTTCATAATTAAACGGAAATAAACAAAAACAACAAATTGTTTTTGCAAATTTCTGATTCTCGTTCCATAGAAAGAGAAATTCATTCTGAAAACTCTGATAAGGCCAAATATTTTTGGTCAATTCTTGAACTCAAGCCCGAGATTAGTTATTACAGTCTTCATCCAAAAGTGTTGTTAGAAAGATTGTTAATTATGAAGGCATTCATAATTTTAAGCTTGTTGTTTTTCAAGCAAATGTGCTGTGAAAATTTTAGTGCTTCTAGTCGCCAGTGCAATGAAATTGAGCGGGAAAACCGACAATTGCTCCTTGAAAATGGTCAACTACATGAAGCTTTCGGAGACTTGAAGATTAAAAATGGTCAGCTTCATAAAACTATCGGAGACTTGAGGACTGAAATGTCTCATTTGAAAGCGGAATTGTATAACATGAGGTATTTATTGAAATTACAATCAAAATCACACAAGTTCATGTTCAAACCACAGAGATAACCCTGGTGTGAACCGCAGAGAGAAGAGGAACGCTTTGCCAGAGGAACCTGACATGATTTATATGAACTGCAGCGCATTAACAATCGAGGCAGAGTATTTATCCCAAAAGTAAGTCAATTAATTGTTAACAATTTTAACGGACATGATTTCAGTGCAATGTTTTCTTGCAGTTTTAAACTTCTCTCGGAAGACGTGAAAATGTTCAACTCCTATGTTGGCATACAATTGGGAGATTATGCAATGAAAAACGAGAAAGTTGAAGGAAAAGACAACGAATGCATGCCGAAGAAATTTTTTGGATTAAGATTTATCGACCCATCCCTTTATGGAAAGGTATGCGAAGTCGAGAAATCGAATGGTGAATGGACCGTCATTCAGAGATGCATGGATGGCAGCGTGAACTTTACTCGAGGCTGGGACGAATACAAGGCAGGCTTCGGCACCATCACGGGCGAGTTCTTCATCGGACTTGATAGTCTTCATCTGCTGACTACGTGCGCCTCTCAGGAACTGCGTATAGAAATGGAGGATCACAAGAATAGAAAACGATATGCCCAGTATGACTTATTTCTCATAGGAGATGAGAGTGAAAAATATGCCATGAAAGAGCTTGGAAAATATAAAGGAGATGCGGGTGATTCGCTCGGTTACCATAAGTCACAAAAGTTCTCAACTTTTGATCATGATAACGACAAAGAATCATACAATTGTGCCGAATTTTATAGAGGCGCTTGGTGGTATCGTCGCTGTCATACCTGGTAACTTTTATATTACAAAAATCTCAGTTGTTTCTATGAAGAATAACATTTTCTGTTCTTTTCTTACAGCAATTTGAATGGCGAATACGGTAACAATATGTATGGAGAAGGTATCAATTGGCATTTTTGGTATGGCTACGAATATTCACTTAAGAAGGTCGAAATGAAGATTCGCCCCAAAAAATAAAACCTTCAACGTTTCTAAACGAAAAAACCATTTCTTTTATACCGAATTTTTATTACTAAACGCATGCAAACATGGTTTTTGTACACAAATAATTAAATAAAAATCAAATATGATTTCCTTTCAACAGTTTCACTGTTGTGATTAAAAATCGACTTTTATTTCACAATTCTTATCTTTTTATTTAGAAATCAACGTGATGATGACGTCCCTGAAAATGTATAAACCAAATGGGGGTTTTCTAGAAGAGCAGCAAAGTAATCAATGACACTTGAGTAATACTAATAAATCTAAGCGAGAAGAGCTTTGCATCATCAAAGCAGAGCTGAGCAACGAGACTTAAAAAGCCATTCTTATCAACAAACCACAACAAACCACAACTAAGCACTGAGGAGCAGTGAGTGCGCTACGGTCATGTTTCCTCGACAGTTTAATACCCTGCACATATCCATGTACGTTGGACATAGTCAATGGGCATAGCCACGCCCAAAATAATTGAAGGATATAAACATTTGGCATTTAATCTCTTTTGGTGTGCGGAAGTGAGTATGCGAATGAAAAGCAGTGGGAATGAGCAACCGTACTTCGATTTAAAGCAGTCCAAACTCCGAGAAATATTGGTGAGGACAGACGGACTGAAATAAATACTAGTGGGGAACTTTTTGCTTTGAGTATTCTTAAATAGTCTTAAAAGCGTTATGTAGGGAAAGAGAAATGTTGTTGTCAATTTGCTATAATTATTCAAAATATCGCTTATAATCGCACGCCGACATGTCTTTATCGACGCGTCTCATCATGATGTTCGAAAAGCGACAAACTTTATTGAGAAGATTGATAAAAATCTCAGCGCTCACACAAGTTCTTCATCTCATATTCAATTTTAAATACATTTTCAAAATCATTTTTTTGAATTTTCAAGCAAGTGGCAAGGCAACATGCCAAGGAATCTGTGGCACATGAAGCATTTCATTTCAACTAAGCCAAAGTACAAAGGAAACCCACCGTGTGTGGCAGCAAATATGGTAATTCTGAAAAGAGGAAGAGAAAGAGTTAGAAAAAATATTCCAATCAGAAAACGAGAACAAAAATATATGTTAAGAAAAGTTTCAAGACAAATTTTGAGTGCCCTGCAGACGCCTCACGGTCTCCCACTCCCTCTCTCTCTCTCTCTCTTACTCGCATTTCACTTGTTGAAATGCAAGCAAAGCAAACGAAAGCACAGCACGACAGAGCAATACCCTGCCCACGCAGTAGGCGTTGCCACTCCCCAGTCAAAAAAAATTGTATTTGGCATCTAAATGGACGATGGAATGAAGTTCAAAATATCAAAATATCTTTGAGGGTAGTCAAGCTGAGAAAGGGGTATTTTGTGGTATGCAGTTTTATAGAGGTACATATATTTAGTGAAAGTTTCAGGTCCGTGACTTTAATAGTTTTGGAAATACAACAATTTACAGAAATCACCTTTTGATGGGAAATGAGGGGCAGGGGGAAGAATTGTGGTATGCAGCATTGTAGAGCTTTACTTACTGAGTCTACACTATGCTTCTATCGCTTGTGGGCGCGGCACAAGAGTCAATTCTCCAAATCTTAAGACTCAATCTTTTATTGTTTCCGAGAACCATTGGTGAGGACAGACGGTCCGACGGACAGACACCGTTCAAACAGTTTCCCATGTCGTGCTGATCAAGAATATACATATATATATGTACATACATATACTTCGTATAGCCGGATAAGTCTCCTTCTCTGCGTTGCAAACTTCATTACAAAGTTTGTATACTCTTTTTTGCAAGGGTATGCAAAAGCACAAAAGTTAAAATGACAACGCATGTGTGTTGGTGTTGTTGGTTTTGTTATTGTTGCAACAAAGCGGGCGGTAAACGAACAAAAATAAATTCACACACTCAAGTCTTGATCTCTCTCGCGTGCGCGCTTGCTCACTCTTTCTTTCGTGTGTGCGTGCTGACACATGCCTGTGTGTGTGGGTGTTTGTCAAGCATGCAGCTGCGTTCACCGTTGCGCCCTCTGTTGTTTGCATTGCTTCGCTTAGCTCAGCTTGTTCTTGCATTTGTGCCTTTGTCCATTCGATGTCGCCGTCGCCGTCGTCGTCGATGCCGATGTCGACGTCGTCGTCGATGCCGATGTCGACGTCGTCAGCACATTGAAAATGTCGCGTTGTCAATTAAAAAAATCGCGACAGGAACTTGTTGCATGAGTTGCGACATTGTCACTTGTTCCAGTTTTTGCAATGTGCAGACAAACACTCACACACATGCATACACATATATACGTACATACATACATACATATGTATTAATATACATTTTGACGCTTGTTTGGCGCGCCGACAGTTTAGACAGTCATCGATGTCGACATTTGCGCCAACTGGCATATCCTTTCTTATTTTTTTGCTTTGTTTTGTATTCTTACACTAATGCAAGCGCAACTATGACTAGAGTCAACAACAAAAACAACAGCAGCAGCAGCAACAGCAACAACAATGCAAGTACGTTTCATACTACATTTACTTATTGTTCTTTGTGCTCTTCACTCGTCATGCTTTAACTGCAGAAAGTGTCAAAGCGATAAGCACGCGCATTTCCCTCACACACACACACACACACACACACACTCACGCACTTGCCTGCGCAAGTTCCGTTTCGAACAATGCTGCTTGGCTGCTTTTCGCAACACTTGCGCACGCGTTTCTCACCACACGGCAATTGTCACCACACTGCAATTGTCACCATGGCCTTCTCGCGTGTTTGTTGTTGTTGCACTTACAATCATACATGAAATTGCCTTTCGTTGTGCGATTTGACCAACTTTGTGCTCAAGCGGGCACACCTTTGTCATCGTCCATTCGTCCGTCCACTCGTCCGTCGAAGTGTCCGTCCGGCGTGGCATAAATAATAAATGTGAAACGTCAAATGTTGGCTTGAGTAACGGCATAAATGAATGAATGAATGCAAACATGCACAAATGAATTGAATGAATGCGCAAATGAATTGAGTTGCTTTGCTTTGCTTGGCTTAGCATGTACGCCAATGCACTTTGACAGTTGTTGCTGCGGCAGGTTGTTGTTATAGTAGCTTGTATCTTTTACTTCTTTTTGTATAAATTATGCTGCCATTTCGAATATAGACTCCGTTTATGAAACTTGTGTTGGTGATGATTTTTGCAATAAATGCACCAGTTACAAGCAAAATATACTTTTGAATGTTGACAAGTAGTAGTAGGATTAACTTTAAAGAAAACTAAATTTAATGTATCTAAGTTCGATTTTAGCTGCTGAGTAGCTTGCAAAAGTATCTTTTAGCGCAGCAAACGCATCTAAGCGCTTTAACTTAGCAAAATAACATGTAACTAGTAAAAAGTAAGTAAAGATCTCATTGTACTTAAAGCGTATTTTAGTGTATTTAATCCTAAAATCTGCAATTTGAATCTTACGAGTCTAACATGTTCGAACGCCGTTAAACGGTTTGATTCGCTATGAAAACTTAAGTAATTAACTGCTTAATTGCGCTTTTGTCAGTCATTTTGTGCACGTTTCGCCATTTACAGTTGAGCACGACTTTTCATTAAGTCAACAACAAACTAATAAAAAAATCAAATTATTGAGGTGATCAATTAAAAAATGTTATTATTCACACATTGAATTGTTGAAATTTACGAACCAATAAAATTAAAATAAATAAAATCGAAAAAACCACGTTTATTAGTCAACGCCCAATTTTTTGCAAAGCTTCAAAAAATATACGTATAAATAAATATTATTTTTGTTATAATAAAAAAGTTTTATACGATTTTTACCATGGTTATTTGTTTTTATTTATTCATTGTTTTTTGTCAAATAAAAAACGATAAACATCAAATGAAAAATACAAAAACAAATACAAATACAAAAAACAACTTCATGCCGCAAGGCAAATCGCGAACGCAAAACGCAAAAAAGCGAATGCAAATTTACCGATTTGAAATGTTGCAACAATAATTGTCACAAATTGAACTCATGTCATGATTTGCGACTGGCAGCAAGGCTTGGCTCTGTGCAGGGACGCTGGCGGAGCGGGCGGCGACTTGACATTTCAAGCGACAATAAACGACCAAGACGAACTGCAACATATGACAGGTGTAATTTACTGTATGTGTGTGTATGAGAGAGGGAGAGAGAGAGAGACAACGTAAAAAACAACAACACAAAAAAAAACGAATTAAAGCAAGCAACAACAAAAACAAACGACAAAAACGTTTTGAGCTGCTTTGATGAAACGTTCAAAGCGGCGGTGAGTAAGCGTACGTTTGATTTACGTCTACCTTGTGGTGAATTGCTTAGCGGGGCGGTGTGATGGAGTGTGGTGAGGTGAGGTGTGTTGAGCAAGCAAGACGTTGAGTTATACATGTATGACTAACGTACTTGACGCGGCTTGTGGGCTGAGGTGTGTATGTATGTGTAAGCACGGCAAATGTAATCGTGTTCTAAATGCATTGTGTTGAATGACGTTATGGGCGGCGAACACGACACAACCACACAAAAACACACACACACATATGTATGTATATAAAGACTTATACATATTAATAGCGCAAATAATTCTCATTACTTGCGGTTCCGCTTTGGTGTTGTTGTTGTTATTGTTGTTTAACGCTGTTGCCTGTTGTTGTTGTTGTTATTGCTGTTTAACGCTGTTGTCAACTGTTGTATATGCTTGTTGTTGTTGCAGCACCTGTTGCTTATGTCCAATTGAGGTTATGAACTCAGCACAATAAATCTGCGCCAAAAAGATATTTGTACATATGAAAAAACCAACTTTAACCAATTTTTAAGACTCCACTGGGCATGCGCAACAGTTGACGTTGTTTCTTGTACTCTACACGCATTTTATTGGCTTAATGCGTTTGTGGCAGCCGTTTGTCATGTCTTTTTATTTACTCAATTGTGCTATGAAATAAAAAGTATTTCAAACACTTAAAAAAAGGATCGGTCATCATTTTGGACGGTTTCTGCATAGAGATATCTTATGTTACTCAAGCTGACACGCTACATACGGCAGGTTAGACCGCAGAATGTGTCACTTAATGTCGCACGCTACATACAACAGTCTAGCATGCTTGCTTATTTTGCGCACACAAATGCTACAAATCAAGACTACTAGACTGCCGTATGTCAGGTGTAATACTATGAAACATTAGATTACTTAACACTTAAAGTTGCCGAATGCGTTAAAGAGTATCAAAGCTTTCGCTTAGTTTACTTGTTTCTTTTTCTTATAAAGTATAATGTTGTTGTTGTCTTGTTGACCACCATGCAGTAACACCACGTTGCAAGCAAGTGTACAAAATGCAGAGATTGATGTTGCATGCAACTGACATTTATTATAGGCTGCTGCTTCTTCTTCTTTCACACTTCACTTGTGCACATGCACATATTTCTTTTCACACACACACAAATACACACTTACATTTAGAACAGGTTATTCTTTATTTATTTATTTTTGCAAATATTTTTTCTGTGAAAATGATAGACGAACGACTTGTAAGACAGACAGACAGACGGACGACTACATGGTCAACCATTGCCACAGTCCGACATATCAAACCCTCTCATACAAGTTTTGAAACATTCATCGTCAGATTTATGGGTTTTTTTCTCTCACAAAAATAAATAAAATTTAATAAATGAGAAAAAATTGCAATGTTCGATCATGTAAACAAATTCATTTAGCCGCGCAAATATTTGAATTATTTTATGACAACATTTTTTTACTTTGTATAAATAAGAATCTAAGTTATTTTGTGAATGTGTTTAAATGATTGATGATCTTTTACAACAAGTTGACTTTTGAGTGTTATGATTTTAATGCAATGTGATTTTAGAGTGACTTTAGTACAAATATATGTGGTATAAGTGATATTCTAACATTTTCGGAAAAGAGTTCATTCGTTTTAGTAACAATATATAATATAATCTCGATAATGTGAACAATTAGTATTCGGCAATGTCCGACATATGGAGTTACGGAGACTACAGAGGTTGTTTTTCTGTGCAAAATTGATATTATGTATTTTATTGAAAGTATTGTTTATCGTTTTTGTCCCACTTTTCTGGCAATGTATGAAAAGGTTAACAAACTTATATTTCACAATGATATGAAATAAGCACATTACATCAAACTACATAAACTTTCATATTATTTACATAATGCAGAAATTTGTCGTTTCTTTCTTTAAAGCGATTAAGATACTAAAGGGCATCATTGTACGATAAGATAATATTTGAGTAAACCACACCCACAAAGGTGTCAGCAAAACTGACCTGGCCTAACTAATTTATATCTTTCAATAAACAAACAACAAGAAAGCTTAATATGTTCCGTGTTGATGAAGATGATCAAAAAGATAGATTAAAAACCATTTGACAACTCTTGTGCTTGAAAGAACGAGACAGATCGTTTGAATTAGTGAAGTGTAGTTTGACGAATATGATGAAACATTTAAATATATTTCATCATTAGTAAAACCTTATCTTATCCCAATTTACTTAAACAGAGAGCGTTGATTAATTGATAATGTTGCTCAAAGTGGACGTTTTTAGCGCCATGTGAGTTTAATGTGTAAGCATGTAAGACGCTGTCAGATTTCTATAATAATATTTAAGTTAGAAACCAACCCACAAAATGGATCATTGTTCACAAGGCTTGCTTTCTTCAAAGTTGTGCGCGCTCATGCAATTTGGGGGAAAATGACTTTTGTGAAAAGAACCTCCGCTGTTCAGGAAGACAAGATTCCGCTATTGAGTCCTGGCACGCGCTATCAACTGCTGGCGACAATTATTGGTAAGTTCTTTCATAAGCTTCAAGGGACAACAGTTATCCGAACTTAATGACTTGTCGCTTTAGTGAATATCATCACATTTGCGCATGGCCTTGGCACCGGTTGGTTCTCGCCGACGTTATATAAGCTGCAGGCGCCAGATTCGCCTGTCGATTTCAAGATCACAGTCAGCGAGGTCTCATGGCTGGGCTCGATGTTTGGTCTGGGCAGCATGTGTGGCAACATCGTTTGTGGCTTGTTGCTTAATCGCGCCGGCCGTAAGATTTGCCTTTATCTCATTGCAGTGCCATATGCGGTAAGTGTGCAATAGCAATATCAATGATGTGTATCTGTTAGACTGTGCGTTTTTCTCAGTGCCTTTGGATTGCGGTATACTTGGCCAAGAGTATTGCATATCTCTATGTCGCGCGTCTGATGTGCGGCTTCACTGCTGGCGCTAGTTTCATTGTAATGCCGATCTTTATTAGTGAAATTGCCGATCCAAAGTAACTATCATTGAATTGTATCATTGTCCTTGAGTGAGCTTCATAGTTTTATTCCTGTCAGAGTACGCGGCGCGCTCGCTTCAATACTTGTGCTTGCCGTGAACTCGGGCGTCTTGGCCGGCAATATTATCGGCACATTTCTCAGCTATCACGTGATACCCTTTGTGGCATTGCTGTTGCCCATCACTTACTTCGTGGCCAATCTATTCCTACCCGAGACAACGCAACATTTGTTGCGACGTGGCCGATTGCATGCAGCCGAGAACTCCTTCGTCTTCTATCGCAATCTGAAGCACGAAGAAAGCACGAAATATCAACAGGACTTCGACGAGTTGCATGAGGTCGTAACGGCTTATCAAAAATCAAGCACAACTCACGTATCGTGATTTATGTAAGCGCAGCAATAAATGTAACAAATGCAACAACTCACCATATTATCCTACCACAGTAACCAAGTCCGCGCTCAAAGCCTTTGCTATTGCCACCGTGCTCGGCACGGGCTTTCAATTCAGCGGCGTCTTTTGCTTTGTCAATTACACATCGGAGATTTTCAGAGCTTCGGGTTCAGTGCTCGATCCGAATACCTCCACCATCCTCATTGGCTTTGCGCAAATCGTGGGCGTTTACACTTCCATCATGCTGGTGGACATTTGGGGCCGACGTCGTCTTATGCTGCTGTCAACGAGTGGCATTGGCATCGGTTGCATTGCCTTTGGTTTCTTTACATATTTCGCCGCCATTCATAATCTAAGCGCCTTCAGCTGGATGCCGCTCGTCTTGATGATATTCATCGTCTATGTCGCCAATATTGGCCTCGTGGGCATATTTTTTGTGGTTCTTCTAGAGTGTTTTCCCGCGAAGGTGAGTTCTGCACGCATTTATATCGTCTCTCTGTGACTCTTTCGTCTTACTTTCAGATACGCTCAGTGGGCACGACTATCACTATGATTATATTCAGTGGCATTACATTTTGTGCTCTTAAATTATTTCCTTTACTGCTTAATCATTATGGCATTTCCTCAACAATGTGGTTCTCAGCTGTGGTGGTTCTATTGACCTTCACATATTTCTTCTTCTTTTTGCAAGAAACCAAGGGCAAGTCAATGGATAAAGATTAGACGTGGCGTTACTCTTAAGTAAGATTTAGTTGATTGTTTTGTCATTATTTGTGTTGATTGTGAATAAATAAATAGTTGAAAACATCGTTGATCCAAAATTAATAAAAACAAATTCGATTACTCGTATGTTACAAGCATTCACACAGCACATACAACTGTTAGACCGAACTGCAGATTAAGCTACTTTGATGTTTGTGTGATAGAAATCCACAAAAACATCCAGTGCTTCCTAAAATTCGCCATCATTTATTTAGTATTTATTCTAATACTCTCTCAAGGCATTTCAATTTTAAATATATATTTATTTCGCTCAATTAAATTTTTCGATTATTTATATGAGAAGAAAAAACTCAAATTAGCTTCTTAAAATTAATAGTTTCATACTTTAATACGTTATTATATCCGCTGTGAAAGCCCTTACTTTGCTTTTATTCCCGTACTTAATCGCGACACTCAAAATTTTAGTCTTTATTTGGAAGATTTTAATGGATGTTCCATATAAAGATTTACGTAATTTTGAGCTTGCGGTTTTTCAAGCAAATGTCTTTCAGTGCTTCTAGTCCCGTGTGCTATGACTACAAACAGAAAAGAAGTCAACTGTCGGTATTTCATAAAAAGATTCAACATGTTTTTAATGATTTGAACATTTGAACATTTTCTTTGACTCGACAGTAATAAAACTTGGTGAGACTTCTTCATTGTGTGTCGACCAAGAGCTATTCGTGAAAGCATGCAATGCCAAGAAGTCGAATGGTGAGTGGACCGTCATCCAAAGACGCATCGATGGCAGAACGAACTTTTATCGAGGCTGGGACGAATACAAGCGAGGATTTGGCTCCATCACCGGCGAGTTTTTCGTCGGACTCGATTGTCTGCATCTGTTGACCACATGCGCCTCTCAGGAACTGCGCATTGAAATGGAGGATCACGAGAATCAAAAACGGTATGCCAAGTATGACTTTTTTCGAATAGGAGACGAGAGTGAGAAATATGTAATGAAAGAACTTGGTATATATGAAGGAAATGCGGGTGATTCGCTCAGAAAGCATAAGTCACAAAAGTTTTCAACATTTGATCAAGATAACGACCAAGCACCATTCAATTGTGTCCGAGCATATAAAGACGCTTGGTGGTACTTGAAGTGTCATTACAGGTAATTATTGTGTTACACGAAAAATAACATACCTCTGTTTTTCTTGCAGCAATTTGAATGGCGAATATAATAATACTATCTTTGAAGAACGCATAGCTTGGTCTTCGTTTCGTGTATGGGAATATTCACTTTAGAAAGATGAAATGAAAATTCAACCAAAGAATAATTAAAACCTTCAAACATTTCTTAACACAAACAAAATTCGTTTGCTTAAAGTCTTCATAGTGGAGGGACCAACAAGCTTAAAAAAAGAGGGGAATTGTTAGTTGCTCCGAATAAAAATGTGGCTGTACTTTTAGATAAATTCAATATCACTATGACGTACGTTAATCGCTCGCCTTACTTAACATAGACCATTGCATTGGCAATTCAGCCCTCACTTACTACGTCAGTAACGATTATTCATATGTTACAAGCAATCGCACAGCACATACAACTAATAAAGCAAAATGCATTTTTGGGTACTTTGATGACTGTTATTTATTAAAAATATATATAAAAAAACAAAAAAAATCAAACAAATTTGCAAAAATTATTTGTTCACAGCCGACTTTGCTATAAATTAATAATTTCATACTTTAATAGGTTATTAGATCCGCTGTGAAAACCCTTACTTTGCTTTAATTCCCGTACTTAATCTTTAATTATACTCTTGCAAAAAGAGTATATTAACTTTGTCATGAAGTTTGCAACGCAGTGAAGGAGACATCTCCGACTATATAAAGTATATATATTCTTGATCAGCACGACGAGACGAGTTCAAATAACGATGTCCGTCTGTCCGTCTGTCCGTCTGTCTGTTTCAATGCGATTTCCGGCCAGAGTTTTAAAGTTAGCAAAAAAATTTAAACGCAGAAAATTTTCTTCTCCTTGCAGGTATTTGGTATGTAAAATTCAGTTTGATCGGATGACTATAGCATATAGCTCCCATAGGAACGATCGTTCAAAAATGATGTTTTTGCTTAAAAAACCACTTATTTTAGAAGTTATCGACTCAATATTTTGCACAAAAACTTTTTTGACATCAACAAAGATACCGTGCAAAAATGGTCAAGATCGGGCTACTATAGCATATAGCTGCCATAGGAAGGTTCGGTCAAAAATTATGTTTTTGCTTGAAAAACAGCGTGTTTTTGGAGTTATCGACTCAATATTTTGCACAAAAACTTTTTTGACATCAACAAAGATACAATGCAAAAATGGTCAAGATCGGGCTACTATAGCATATAGCTCCCATAGGAACGATCGGTTAAAAATACAGTTTTGGTTAGAAAAACTTTTTTGTTCTTGAATATAAGCAAACCAAACTTTGCTATTACGTGTTTTTATTAATGCCTGACTAAAATCCAGAATTTTATAAAAATTGGACATAAGGGCGTGGTACCGCCCATACAACTAAAAACTTAAAAATGAGACTTCTTTGTAAACAGACGAGATACAAGATTGAAAAATGTAGTGAAGTTTGACTACATTGCCTTCATAAAGACAAATTAGAAAATGGGCGTGGCTACGTATATGATTCTTATTGGAAAATTAAGAAAGGATTTTCTAATAAGAATAATTGTGAAAACGTTTGCAAGAGTATATAAGTTTCGGCATAGCCGAAAATAGCTCCCTTACTGGTTTTAGTCTTTATTTTAAAGTTTTTAAAACAAGTTATGAAGATTTACGTAATTTTGAGCTTGCTGTTTTTCCAGCAAATGTCCTGTGAAAAATTCAGTGCTTCCAGTCCCGTGTGCAATGATTACAAACAGAAAAGAAGTCAACTGCTTCTTGAAAATGGACGATATCAAAAAACCATCGCAGACTTGAGGACTGAAATAGCCAACTTACAAGGGAAATTATATGAAATAAGGTGAAAATTAATAAGATTTAAATAATAAACTTTTGAGGTCATGTCAAAATCACAGATATAATCATGGAGCACATCACAGAGAGAAAAGACACACGTTGTCGAAGGAGAATTTTACTACTTGCGGTGAACTAGGATATAAGGCCGATATCTTGTCCCAAAAGTAAGTAATGAAGTCTTATCAATAATCATCAACTGATTTGCATGCAATGTTTTTTACAGTTACCAAACTCTCTCGGACGATTTTAAACGTTTTCACACGATGTTTGATAAGCAAATTGCCAGTAACAACAAATTTAATTGCAACACCTTATCAAATCACGTGGGATATGTGGCGCATAAGTAAGTCCGGTATTTCATAAAACGATTCAAAATGTCTTTAATGATATTTTTTTTACAGTTTGAAAACTCTTTTGGAAGACGCGAAACATTTGAACATTTTCTTTGACACGGCAGTAATCAAACTTGGTGTGTCTTCTTTATTGTGTGTCGACCAAGAGCTATTCGTGAAAGCATGCAATGCCAAGAAGTCGAATGGTGAGTGGACCGTCATCCAAAGACGCATCGATGGCAGAACGAACTTTTATCGAGGCTGGGACGAATACAAGCGAGGATTTGGCTCCATCACCGGCGAGTTTTTCGTCGGACTCGATTGTCTGCATCTGTTGACCACATGCGCCTCTCAGGAACTGCGCATTGAAATGGAGGATCACGAGAACCAAAAACGGTTTGCCAAGTATGACTTTTTTCGAATAGGAGGCGAGAGTGAGAAATATGTAATGAAAGAACTTGGAAAATATAAAGGAGATGCGGGTGATTCGCTCGGTTACCATAAGTCACAAAAGTTCTCAACTTTTGATCATGATAACGACAAAGAATCATACAATTGTGCCGAATTTTATAGAGGCGCTTGGTGGTATCATAACTGTCATGATAGGTAAACTTTTATATTACACGGATCTCAGTTGTTTCTATGAAGGATAACATTTTCTGTCCTTTTCTTACAGCAATTTGAATGGCGAATACGGTAACAATATGTATGGAAAAGGTATCAATTGGCTTGGTTGGCATGGCTACGAATATTCACTTAAGAAGGTCGAAATGAAGATTCGCCCCAAAAAATAAAACCTTCAACGTTTCTAAACGAAAAAACCATTTCTTTTATACCGAATTTTTATTACTAAACGCATGCAAACATGGTTTTTGTACACAAATAATTAAATAAAAATCAAATATGATTTCCTTTCAACAGTTTCACTGTTGTGATTAAAACATGATTACTTAACATAGACCATTGCATTGGCAATTCAGCCCTCACTTACTACGTCAGTAAAGATTGTTCATATGTTACAAGCAATCGCACAGCACATAAAACTAATACAGCAAAATTCAAATTTGGGTATTTTGACGACTGTATGACAGTAATGCCTTCTATTAGCCCATACAACGCTGCCTCAATTTCTTCATCACAACCCATCAGTGCACCATATTGACACAAGTATTTCATTCTTTGTTTATTCATCTGTATTAAAATTACTCCGCGACATTTGATTAAAGTTACATAAAAAGAAACTCAAAAATTCAAGCAAATTCGCAAATTAATTTGTCCACGGCCAACCTTGCTTAAAATTTATAATTTCATACTTTAATAGGTTAATAGATCCGCTGTTAAAACCCCCACTTTGTTTGTATTCCCGTTCTCAATCGCGACATTTGCAATTTTAGTCTCTGTTTGCAAGTGTTTAACGCAAGTTCCATTATGAAGATTTACGTAATTTTAAGCTTTCTGTTTTTTAAAGAATTGCCTTGTTATAATTTAAGTTCTTCCAATCCCGTGTGTATGGAATACGAGCAGGAAAATCGTCATCTGTTCCTTGCAATTGCACAACTTAAGAAATTGAATTCAGACTTGATGGCTGAAAAATCCAATTTAAAAGAGGAATTTTACGAAATAAGGTAAGTAAATAATACAATTTACAGATCTGCATGAGTTAATCAAAAATGTATTTCGATAGAATTAGTTCGAATGACTTCGAATTGAATGAGTGAAAAGCACTTAATAAAATAATTTTGTTTGAATTCGATAGAGTTGGGAGTTCTGCGGAAATGAAACAGAATGAATAAATGTTCTAAGCGTAACGAATGAATTCGACATTTTATTCGACCGTTTCGAATTATAGTATGTCGACCAAATTAAATTGTTAAGTTTTGTAAAATATTTTAAAAAATAACAACAACAAATGATGTGGAAACCCTGTAAGTGTGTTTCTCGAATGTATATAGTATGTGTGTTTTCGGAATCCTTGAACCAAAAAAAAAGTAGTGTCAAAAAAAAAATTTTAATTAACGTGTTTGAAAAAGACAAATTGTGGACCTCCCCTATAAGCGGAAATCTTTCATAACCGGACAAAACTCAAATGAAGCATGTACTTCTGGCCTCTCAATGCTCTCTAACTTCATCTCTTTTTCTTCGGTTTTCCAACTACCGTTTCCAGGTAGCATTTTATTGTCAATTTTCTGATCCAGCAGATGATAATTTTGTTTTAACATCCCGTGCAATGGTCAACGAATTTCCGTAATGTTTCTTGAGATATTGGACTAAGCTGCTGCTAGTTGATTGCTTTTCCTTTTTAGAGCTGGCATTAATGTTTCAAAACCATTACGTTTTGAGTGCTCCTTATTATCACGGAATCCACGATAAAACCAGTAAGGGAGCTATTTTCGGCTATGCCGAAACTTATATACTCTTGCAAACGTTTTCACAATTATTCTTATTAGGAAATTCTTTTATAATTTTCCAAAAAGAATCATATACGTAGCCACGCCCATTTTGTTATTTGTCTTAAAGAAGGCAATGTAGTCAAACTTCACTACATTTTCCAATCTTGTATCTCGTCTGCTTACAGAGAAGTCTAATTTTTAAGTTTTTAGTTGTATGGGCCGATTTTTATAAAGTTCTGGATTTTAGTCAGGCATTAATAAAAACACGTAATAGAAAAGTTTGGTTTGCTTATATCTAAGAACAAAAAAGTTTTTCTAACAAAAACTGTATTTTTAACCGATCGTTCCTATAGGAGCTATATGCTATAGTAACCTGATCTTGATCATTTTGCACTGTATCTTTGTTGATATCAAAAAAGTTGTTGTGCAAAATATTGAGTCGATAACTCCAAAAACACGCTGTTTTTTAAGCAAAAACATCATTTTTGACCGATCCTTCCTATGGCAGCTATATGCTATAGTAGCCTGATCTTGACCATTTTTGCCCGGTATCTTTGTTGATGTCAAAAAAGTATTTGTGCAAAATATTGAGTCGATAACTCCTAAAACACGCGGTTTTTTAAGCAAAAAGATCAATTTTGAACGATCGTTCCTATGGGAGCTATATGCTTAGTCATCCGATCAAACTGATTTTTACATACCAAATACCTGCAAAGAGAAAAAAATTTTCTGCGCTTAAATTTTTTTGCTAACTTTAAAACTCTGGATGGAAATCGCATTGAAACAGGCAGACGGACAGACGGACATCGTTATTTGAACTCGTCTCGTCGTGCTGATCGAGAATATATATACTTTATATGGTCGGGGACGTCTCCTTCACTGCGTTGCAAACTTTATGAGAAAGTTAATATACTCTTTTTGCAAGAGTATAAAAAACGCATCACAGAGGTTTCAATAAATAACATATACCAAAAGGACTGCCTGAAATATCGCCCATAATCTTAGCATCGTTTTAGGTAAAATTATATTGTCTTAGTATATCGATAGTGTATTCATAAGTTGTACAAAACGTGAATGGTTTACATAGCAATATTTTTTTTTTACTCAGAATACGACTTTCTCTGATAAGCATTGTTCGAACTTTTGTCATGACGTGCAAAGGTTCTATCACAGAAAAGAATGAGATTAAGTTGCTTGAAATTATAATGAAGTTTTTAAGCAACCGCTGTTGTATGGTTTTCAATCATTTCTAGACATTGTATTCAATTCGAAATAAAGAGGTAATATGTGTTTTGCTATTTGCTGTTGTTCAAAACCGTTGGTAAGGCAGGGCTTACAGTGTTGTTGTTACCAATAGCTAACAGTTCTTTCAGTTTGAATAAAAAACAGTGTTTACTTACGAAGTAATGCTACAGTATGAAATAGTAGTAGTTGTATAAAAAAAGATATGCTTAAAGCGCATTTTATGAAAAATTGTAGATTGTTGGTGTTTTGGGGCAAAAATTCGGTGTAAATGATAACTTTTACAGTTTAAAAATTATAGTATATTTAAGAAAAGCACTTTTTAAGGGGCAGTGAAGAGGATTTTCATGTTTCAATCGCTTCTGATGTTCGACTTTTTTAAAAAATGGGCGGTGGTGGTGGGGCCTGGTAAAAATTCCATCAAACTGGAAGTAGCGCATAACCACACGAGTCGACTTCCAAATTGCAAGTTACAGTTTCCGAGAACCACTGGTGAGGACGGACGGACTGTGTGTACAGGATATAAACATTATTTTTTACTGTTCTTAAGAAGCAAAAACTGTTGATTGTTCTCCAATCGATTAAGCCGCTCATTAGTAAACATGTTTGTTTGTTTTTATGGTTTTCGTTTTTTCTCATTACACCACTAGGGCCTTTCAGTATTCTCATTCATTCGACTTCCTGCCTTTTCGATTGAATGTTCTACCACTGAGTCTACTTGAGCACTCAAACTCATTCGAATTCATTCATTTTTTTTTGAGAATGAATGATTCGAATGTTGTATGGAGCGCGCTCATCCAGACCTCTTTTACAATTAAAAGTAAAAACACTTAATGATTTGTCTAAACCACAGGGATAACCATGTAGCACACCACAGAGCAAAGAGGAACACGTTGTCAAGGCAGAAAGACACATACTTTGTGATCTGCAACGTATTAGCAAATAACGCCGAAGTTTTGGCCCAATAGTAAGTCAATGAAGTCTTGACAATATTCATCGACATGATTTTAATGGAATGTTTTTTACAGTATTGAAAATCTCTCGGACGACTTTAAAAGTTTTAATACTTTTTTTGATAAGCAATTGACCAATACCAAGAATTTGAAATGCAGCATCTTATCAAATCACGTGGGATTTTTGGCGCATAAGTAAGTCCGTAATTTCTTAAAGAGATTCATCATGTTTTTAATGACACTTGTTTACAGTTTGAAAAGTCTTTTAGAAGACGCGAAACACTTCAACATTTTTATTGACAAACGATTTGACCAAATTGCTTTGTCTTCACCATTGTGTGCCGATGGCAAGCTAATTGTGAAAGCATGCAATGCCATGGAGTCGAATGTTGAGTGGAACGTCATCCAAAGACGCATAGATGGCAAAACTAACTTTTATCGAGACTGGGCTGAATATAAGCAAGGATTTGGCTCTATAACCGGCGAGTTCTTTATTGGACTTGAGTGTCTGCATTTCTTGACCACATGCGCCTCTCAGGAGCTGCTTATAGAAATGGAGGATTTTGAAAATCAAACACGGTATGCCAAGTATGACTTATTTCAAATAGGAGACGAGAGTGAAAAATACATAATGAAAGAGCTTGGTGAGTATGAAGGAAATGCCTGCGATTCCCTCAAACGACATAAGTTACGTATGTTTACAACATATGATCAAGATAACGACAGATGTACTGATTCGAATTGTGCAAAAAATCGGAAAGGCGCTTGGTGGTACGACAATTGCCATGACAGGTAATAATTGTATTACGCGAATCTCATTTTATTCTATGGAGAATATATATTCAATCCTTTCCTTACAGTAATTTGAATGGCGAATACGGTAACAAGAATTTTGGAAAAGGTATAATTTGGAACGGATTTCATGGCGATTATTATTCCCTTAAAAATGTTGAAATGAAAATTCGACCAAAGAATTAATAATCTTAAACATTTAACACAAAAAAAAATAGCTCAACAATAAAAGAAGTACGGATAGTATAGTCGAGTATGCTAGACAATATAATACCCTGCACACACGGCAGGCGAGGCCACACCCTAAATCTAAAATAAAATTGTATAATTGGCTTGGCCTATTTATATATTGTTTAATATTTTAAATTTGTTTGATATTTTCACTGGTGATATGCCTCTACCTGTCGACGACACTATTATTATTAGCAGTGATACTGATCTGGTAGTTGCTTCTGAAAAATATCAAGACTTTGTTGATCGATTTATTTCTTGAACTCAGCGCTGGAACATTATGATTTCGGAGGAGACATGTACCAATGTAACCTATACTAAAAGTCGTGGAAGTTGAAGTTGTCCTGAAATCGTTGTTAATGTCAATCCAAGTTCAAGTTTGACATTCTTTAAGCATCTCGATGTCGTGTTAGATAAATCATTAACTTGAAACCATCATCTGTCTATTGCCAAATGCGCAAACTTCACTTTGTCCGCCATCGAAACTGAGCCTGTCCAGCAAGCTGTTGCTCTTTAAAACCGAAATTGTCCTAGCTGTGCTGTACGGTATAAATGTTTGGGTTACTATTTCTGACTCATAGATAAAAAGGCTTCAAGCTAGTTAAAACCTGGCTTTAAAAAAAATCGTTCAAGCTCCTTGGTGCGTGAGGATGACCATATTTCGTCGCGAAGTTGAAATACCTTCTATTTTAAATCGACATACTTAATCTTAATTGGTATAATAATAGGCTCAAAAGTCACCCAAAAACATTGGCAAGTCCTTTGGCTGCCAGCCCGGCGGAAGAAGCCATTTCCGACTATATAAGGCATATATATATTCTTGATCAGCACGACGAGGCGAGTTGATATAGCTTTGTCCGCCTGACCATCTCTCCATTTGTTTCAATGCCAACTCATAGTGTTAATTAAATATTAATATGCAGAAAATGTTCTTAACCTTGCAGGTGGAATTACTTTATTTTTTAATTAATTTATTAATACTTGACTATACCAAAATTTTATAAGATCCGGTCATAGAGGCGTGGCACAGCCCATAAATGGAAAAACTTTAATTGGGGATTTCATTGTAAGCAGACGAGATAGAAGATTGCAAAATGTGGTATAGTATGACTGGATTGCTTTCTGTCAACAAAAACAAATTAGAAAATGGGCGTGGCGTAAATCTTGAAAGACGTACATAGTTTTTATTGGAAAAACGATAAAAAGGATGTCCCAATTAGAATAATGGTGAAAACGCTTGCAATAGTACACAAGTTTCGGCAAAGCCGAAAATAGATTACTTTCTGGATTATTGTTTTAAATGTCATTGCAACCGTTTCGTGCGTTAAACTTTCTTAAATGTTAGGTGTTGCACTTTTTCTGTTTATCATTAAAAAAAAGGATATTCAAAAAAAAAGGATAAAGGATTTCAACAATCTCTTCTGGTGGTCAGTCATAAATGGGCTGATAGAAAGGAGTGGGCCTGATCAACCTTACTTTTACTTCAAGCAGACTAGACTACGAATGACATTGGTGAGGACAGACGGACTAACGAATTACTAATGAGAGACGGATATGCGTAGGGTACAAAAACAAAAACAAATCAATCATTTTTTGAAGTGAGAAATTATTGTTAAAATTTATTTCAAATTATCCAAAATACTGCTTACATATTTATTGTATACTTCAGATGTTTCGTTCTATGTGTTATTATATACTAAAATCAATCGTCATCATTAAGTACTTTTAAAATAACGTAAGTTATTCGGTCACCCTCAAGTCTTTGTTTGAAAATGTTTAAGGCAAGTTCCATTATGAACTTATAATTTAAGTTCTTCCAATCCCGTGTGTATGGAACGCGAGCAGGAAAATCGTCATCTGTTCCTTGCAATTGCACAACTTAAGAAATCGAATGCAGACTTGATGGCTGAAAAATCAAATTTAAAAGAGGAATTCTACGAAATAAGGTAAGTATTATTGTACAATTCACAGACCTGGAGGAGTTTGCACTGTCGTGCTGATCAAGAATATATATACTTTGTATAGTCGGAGATTTCTCCTTCTCTGCTTGTGAAAAGCTTTGAATTCGAAAAGCGGAGTAGAGCCGCGATCGAAACATAAAAATCAATAAAGGCAACTAATTTCAACAAACGACAACAAGAACATACTTATCACTATGAAAGCGCCACAATCGAGTACACTTGACGCATGTGTAAAAATTTACATACATAATTGAGTTGGTTGAAATCAAGATTCCATTCCTCAACATTAATTGAAGAGACAAATACATTCCCTAATCACCAATGAATAATTGGAGGACTTCTATTACCTTTGAATTAACTTATACAGATCGTATAGTGGAGGCAATGATTGTTTATTAAAATTTGTTTCGCGTTGCTTTGAGACACTATCTTGATTTGCTTAAAGCTTTAAAATTTGTCTGTCATTGCACAAATATTTTTGTTTGAGCAAAAAATTATATAGTAATGTTATAATAAGTAAATGGCTGAGATAAGTTTCATGACCACTTCCAGTGATACATTTAATATATACTTTAATTAAACTGATTATGAATATAATTTCATTTCGAACGAGACCTTCAGTCGAGGCTGCTGACAGCAACAAGTACTATGGGTTTTAAAATAACGTTCTTCCAAAAATGTTTCACAGCCAAAGGAGAAAATAGTTCACTCTTAGGGCCTAGCACACGCTATCAACTGTTGGCGACAATTATTGGTGAGTTCGTTGTGGATTTAGAAAATTAAAAATTATGCAATCAGTTGAATATTGGCAGTGAATATTTTAACCTTTGCACATGGTTTTGGCACTGGTTGGTTATCGCCAATATTGACCAAGATTCAGGCACCAGATTCCCCGCTCGACTTTGAGGTCACAGTCAGTGAGATATCATGGCTGGGTTCTATGCTGGGTCTGGGCGCCATGTGTGGCAATATAGTTTGTGCTTTACTATTAAATCGTGCGGGTCGCAAGTTCTGCATTTACTTAAATGCAATTCCATATGCGGTAAGTGATGCTCTTCATTGATTTAAGTCATGATGCTATCATGGAGGCCAGGGCCGATCACGATCTTCCTAACAGTGCTTCTGGATTTTGGTTTTTTGCGCAACAAGCATTGAATATCTTTACGTCGGTCGTTTCTTGTGTGGTTTTACAGGCGGTTCTGGTTACGTTGTCGTCCCAATATTTATTAGTGAAATCGCCGATCCAAAGTCTGTATAAAAGTCCTGAATAACGAAACTCTTTGATGATTCTGTGTCTCTTAATATAGAATACGTGGCGCACTTGCTTCAATGGTTCTACTCGCAATGAACTCGGGCGTTTTAGTCGGCTTTATACTTGGCACACATTTGAACTATTATTTGATACCATATCTCGGCTTGTTGCTGCCCATAACATACTTCATAGCCAATCTCTTTCTTCCCGAGACAACGCAGCATTTAATAAGACTTGGAAAGTTGCATGAAGCTGAGGGTTCTTTTATCTTTTATCGGAATCTGAAGCACGAAGAGAGCACGAACTATAAAGAGGACTTTGACGAATTGCGTATAGTCATTACGGATAACCAAACATCTCCTGCGGCGCAACTAAACTATCGAGATTTATGTAAGGTATTAACATAAACTCAATTAATTTACCAAACTCAACATATTCATCTCACCACAGTCACCAAATCATCTACCAAGGCTTTTGCAATTGCAATGGTGCTTTCAGCAGGCTTTCAATTCAGCGGCGTATTCTGCTTTGTAAACTATACTTCGGAGATCTTTGCACGCTCAGGGTCCTTGCTCGACCCAAACACATCCACTATTATCATTGGCGTTGCGCAGATTGTGGGCGTTTATACATCGACCCTGTTCGTCGACATTTGGGGCAGGCGTATCCTGATGTTGATGTCTACAAGTGGCATTGCTGTCGGTTGCACAGCTTTTGGCTTCTTTGCTTATTTCGGATCCATCTATGAATTCACGGCGTACAATTGGGTACCGTTGGTGCTCATGACATTTATTATCTATGCGGCCAACATTGGATTGGTTGGTCTATTCTTTATTGTGCTTGTTGAAGCTTTTCCTTTAAAGGTAGTATTGTGAAAATCAAAAAGCCTTGCTATATATTGTGCTTGTTTAGGTTCGATCTGTGGGCACTTCAATCTCGCTGGTAATCGTGAGCGGTTTTACCTTCTGCACACTGAAAGTGTTTCCTTTACTGTTACTCAACTATGGGCTTTCCATAACGATGTGGTTTTCTGCAACAGTCAGTCTATTAACCTTCTTATACTTCTACTTCTTCCTTCAAGAAACAAAGGGCAAGTCAATGGATAAGGATTAAGGGTTTTCTGCTTTGAAAATGTCTGTATTCATTTAAATATATATTTACTTCTTTCTAGGCTTGTTTCATGTATTTGTGTGCCAGTCTTAGAGTCTTGTGGGAGGGGAATCAAATCATTGAATGAAATGTGCGTTTAAATAACGTACCCAAGTATAAAAGACTTCAAACCTAAAAGCATTTTTAATCTCTGATTTTTTGTTTACTGTATGAGAATATTTATTTGCGAGCGCAAAGGCACACGAACGATTTGCAACATCCAGTCAGTTAACTTGGCGACATTTTCGTCATCTTAGAAGCTTTTCATATTTGCAAAAGTAATAAAGATAATGAAAGATTGCTAACGCATAGTTTGTTAAGACAAATTTACAGGCTTCGTACCAGGCGTGAATTTAAACATTTTTGTTTGATTTGTATATAAAACTTCTGACGGAGATATAGCGTTTTCAGTTTTGCACTCTCCAATGCGGCTTATAGCGCAGCGTAACGTCGTGATATAATTTTTTTTACCAGCAGCTTGAATGTGAATAATCGGTATTTTGATTTCAAAGTGCAATAAAAAACATATTATAAAACCAGTAAAGGAGCTATTTTCGGCTATGCCGAAACTTATATACTCTTGCAAACGTTTTCACAATTATTCTTATTAGGAAATCCTTTTATAATTTTCCAATAAGAATCATATACGCAGCCACGCCCATTTTCTTATTTGTCTTAAAGGAGGCAATGTAGCCAAACTTCACAACATTTTTCAATCTTGTGTCTCGTCTGTTCACAGAGAAGTCCCATTTTTAAGTTTTAAGTTGTATGGGCGGTACCACGCCCTTATGTCCGATTTTTATAAAATTCTGGATTTTAGTGAGGCATTAATAAAGACACGTAATAGCAAATTTTGGTTTGCTGATATTCAAGAACAAAAAAGTTTTTCTAACAAAAACTGTATTTTTAACCGATCGTTCCTATAGGAGCTATATGCTATAGTAACCTGATCTTGACCATTTTTACACAGTATCTTTGTTGATGTCAAAAAAGTTGTTGTGCAAAATATTAAGTCGATAACTCCAAAAACACGCTGTATTTTAAGCAAAAACATCATTTTTGACCGATCCTTCCTATGGCAGCTATATGCTATAGTAGCCCGATCTTGACCATTTTTGCACGGTATCTTTGTTGATGTTAAAAAAGTTTTTGTGCAAAATATTGAGTCGATAACTTCAAAAACACGCGGTTTTTTAAGCAAAAACCTCATTTTTGAACGATCGTTCCTATGGGAGCTATATGCTATAATCATCCGATCAAACTGAATTTTACATACCAAATACCTGCAAAGAGAAGAAAATTTTCTGCGTTTAAATTTTTTTGCTAACTATAAAACTCTGGCTGGAAATCGCATTGAAACAGACAGACAGACAGACGGACAGACGGACATCATTATTTGAACTCGTTTCGTCATGCTGATCAAGAATATATATACTTTATATAGTCGGAGATGTCGCCTTCACTGCGTTGCAAACTTTATGACAAAGTTAATATACTCTTTTTGCAAGAGTATAAAAAGACCTCAACGTCACCCTTTGAAATTTATCAAGATCATTTATCAGCTAAAATCATTGTTATTTTTTTTTATGATGGTCACCGTGAAACACTTTTTTTCTAAGGCGTTAATTAAAAACGGCTGCCATCGGCTGATACCTTCGTTTATGTGCATAAGATATTAGTAAGATTAGTAAACACCGACTTAAATTTTTTAATGAAAACCTCCCATTTTTTCGACCGTCACGGTGGCATTCCCCCTTAATAGCGATAAGTGCAACGTGACATTGTATCACTGAAGCCAGACTATAACTAGAGACGATAAGATAGATTGCTAACGTGACACACCCACTTTTCTTATATGGTGGTTTTTAGTGTTTTATTTGTTGATCTAACTTGCGTAGTATTCCACCTCAAGAGAGCTCAAGGTTAAAAACACTTTCTAATGACTAAGCGAAAAAAAAATTACGAGGTCAGATTTCAATGGAAACTGTTTAGTCGAAATCACTGATGTCTACTTTCAAAACGTGTAATGCCCAATATGTTCATCTATACTCAACCGGCTAAAAAGTATTAACAACCAACGAATATCCTTCACTGATGTCATCGCTGCTCAGAATTGTTACATTTGATATCTTGTTGTAAATTACCATCAAAGAGCGAGAGTTATATGTCAAAATTTCTTGCGTTTATAGCCTTTATAGTCTTGCCTTATATAACGTTTTATTGCTCGGCACTTGATTAAATCACAACAATGGCAAATGTTTTAGAATAATGTATTCATTTGAGAGGAAAATCTACAATTTAATCTTATCATTGAGATAAGTTAGAGTAATTAGAGAGATATGATTTTAAACGCCACAAAATAATCATATTCACGGCATGCGAAACTTCTATATTATTTAGTTTGACGTTAATGTTCGACATTCACTCGTACGGTTGGATTGTCGCATCATTTTAGAATCGAATATCAAAATGGTTTTCCCGATGAAATGCGTCTGCGTCAAGGAAGGTAAACGTTCTCTGCTAAGTCCTGGCACACGGTATCAACTGATGGCGACAATTATCGGTGAGTCCGTTTGGAAGAAAAGCACGCATAAAATGTTTATAACATTTCCGTAGTGAATATGTTGACATTTGGACATGGCGTTGGCACTGGTTGGTTATCGCCAATATTGACCAAGATTCAGGCACCAGATTCGCCGTTCGACTTTGAGGTCACAGTCAGTGAGATATCATGGCTGGGTTCTATGTTGGGTCTGGGCGCCATGCTTGGCAATATCGTTTGTGGCTTATTACTCAACCGCGCTGGTCGCAAGTTCTGCATTTACTTTAATGCAATTCCTTATGCGGTAAGTATTGCTCAACATTGATTAAATTTAGGCTGATAACTGATTATATTGCAGTGTCTTTGGATTTTGGTTTACTGTGCCACAAGTATTGAATATCTGTATGCCGCTCGTTTCTTATGCGGCTTCACTGGCGGTTCGGGTTATGTCGTCGTGCCAATATTTATCAGTGAAATCGCCGACCCAAAGTGTGTATATAGAAGTCCTGACAAGCGAAACTCTTTGATCATTCTGCGTCTCCCAATTTAGAATACGCGGTGCACTTGCTTCAATGGTCGCGCTTTCAATGAACACGGGCGTTTTAGTCGGCTTTATACTTGGCACACATTTGAATTATTATGTGATACCTTTTCTGGGTTTGTTGCTGCCCATTATTTACTTCATAGCCAATCTCGTTTTACCCGAGACAACGCAGCATTTAATGAGACGTGGCAACATGCTCGCAGCGGAAAACTCATTTATTTTCTACCGCAATCTCAAGAATGAAGACAGTTCAAAATATCAAGATGATTTTGATGAATTGCGTAATAACATAATCGATCAAACGTCGAGTTCGTCACAATTTCAATATCGCGACTTATGTAAGATGCTTGCAACAATCCTTCTCTCACCATGTATGCACTAATCTAACCATTTCTTTTTACAGACACAACATCTTCCATTAAGGCTTTTGCCATTGCGTCAGTGCTGTCTGCGGGTATAATGTTTAGTGGCATCTTCAGTTTTGTCAATTACACTTCGGAGATTTTCAAAGCCTCCGGTTCCGTGCTTGATCCGAACACCTCCACTATTATTGTCGGCATTGTTCAAATTGGTGGCGTCTATACTTCCACCATGCTGGTGGATATTTGGGGTAGACGTGTTTTGCTCTTGATGTCATCTAGCGGCGTTGTTGTCGGCTGCACAGCTTTTGGTTTCTATACATTCTTTGCAAATATCTACGATTTCACGGAATTCGATTGGTTGCCACTACTACTGATGATGTTTATCATCTATATGGCCAATATCGGTATGGTCGGTTTGTTTTTTCTCATGGTTGTTGAAGTTTTTCCTGTAAAAGTATGTTTGATTTCACTCAAATGCTTCCTAATTTATATTATACACAAGTATTTCTTATTTATTTGCAGATACGTTCCTTGGGTACTTCAGTATCACTGGTTATTCTTAGCGCCTTTACTTTCTGCACGTTGAAACTCTTCCCTCTGCTGCTTCACAACTATGGCATTTCTATGACGATGTGGTTTTCAGCTGCTGTCAGTCTAGCCACATTCGTATATTTCTTTTTCTTTCTTCAAGAGACTAAAGGCAAGTCAATGGATAAAGATTAGGAGATACAACTTCTTTGTAATTTTTCATTAAGTCAATGAGTTTGTTTAGTTTTAGTTTTTCTTTATGAAAATAAAAGGTAACTACATAAAAAAAAAAACAATTTAACTAAAATGAAAGCATTTTTTTGATTAATTCTTTGAAATATAACTAGAAGAATATTTTACAACATCTAGACTTTCTAATATCCCCTACAACTAAGTGGATGAAGATACTTACGCTTATGAGCCTTTATTTGAGTTTAATTAGTGTGAACCATACATGATATATTTGATGCGTAGATAAAGCTAGTGCCAGAAAAGTAAGGATGGATATTCTTTCAGCAAACCAAATTACTCAAGGAAAAATTATGACTTAAAGACTCTGTCAACTGATAGAGTGAAGTCTTCATATATGTTATTGTATTTTCAACAGGCTTAATCCACTTTATTAACATGCATCATTTTATTATATGTATGTAAATATTTTCTTTATTTGTAGTGATGAGATCTTCGCAACTAAAAATTCAAATAATTTACAGCATCCAACCTTAATGATAATCTTATCAACTAATAGTTTTTAATTCTGTTTGTCTACGATAAAGATACGAAAATATTGTGAAGAGTCTGATGGTTAATTAAGTATTTTTTTAAGAGGATAACTTAGTAAACATTAATGTAGAAGATTATGGTAAAATCTTATCTTTCAATATGATATTTTGTCACTGAAGGAGGACAAGACACACCCACCTAAAGGCAAATTCAGTAGCTTAATAAAAAACTAGAGGGCGGTATGGTTAGGTATACTCAACCATATAATAAGGGAGCTATTTTCGGCTATGCCGAAACTTATATACTCTTGCAAACGTTTTCACAATTATTCTTATTAGGAAATCTTTTTTTAATTTTCCAATAAGAATCATATGCGTAGTCACGCTCATTTTCTAATTTGTCTTAAAGAAGGCAATGAAGTCAAACTTCACTACATTTTTCAATCTTGTATCTCGTCTGTTTAGAGAGAAGTCCCATTTTTTAGTATTTCGCTGCATGAGCGGTACCACGCCCATATGTCCGATTCTTATAAAACTTTGGATTATAGTCAGGCATTAATATAAACACGTAATTTCAAAATTTGGTCTGTTTATATTCAAGAACAAAAAAGTTTTTCTAACAAAAACCTTATTTTTGGCTGGTCGTTCCTAAGCGAGCTATATGCAATAGTAGTCCGATCGAAATAATTCTGAGACATACAATGACTGGATATATCTGAAGAACTTCTGCGTTTACATTTTTTCGCTAACTTTAAAACTCTAGGAGGAGTTTGCACTGTCGTGCTGATCAAGAATATATATACTTTATATAGTCGGAGATATCTCCTCCTCGTTATGCGTTACAAACTTCACGACAAAGATAATATACTCTTTTTGCAAGAGTATAAAAAGTGGAATTTATCAAAAATTTAAGTTTGATGGTCTTTGAGGGTACAGGGGTATAGAAAAAGGTTTCAGCTACAGTTTTGTATAAAATAATATATGTTGACGTGGCAAATTGAGTTTTAGACGTCTTAAATGGTATAGTAATTTAGTACTGAATTAATTTAAGGTCGATTTGAATTGTTTACCGAAAAGAGAATAAAATGAATAAAACCAATGTCTGAGTGGATTTTATTAATGAATATAATAATCGTTCAATATACATCTGACTCATTGCTATCTTCCAAGAGAAAGTTTGAATTCCATTGACGTTATCACTTGCCAATATTGTAAAATTCTTAAAAATGGATTGATCTTGCTTAAATAGATAGCTTTATAATGTTCTCATGCCAATATTTTTATTTACAACAATTAGACACAATTAAATTTTGAAACAACGTGTTTTGCAAATATTTGGGCATGTCGTGTACTTTTGAGAGAAAAGCCCACAGCCTAATCTTATCATAAGAGAATCTAAACAAAAAGTTGAGATAAGTTAGTTCAACTAGAGATACATTTTTTTGGCCCCGTAAGATAAAAGCGTCATCGACGTACGACACTACTATTTAATTCGATAGACAAAGCGGCATGTTGCTTTATTTTAAACTCTACCTTCATGTGAAATAGATGACTACGAGATGCATAAGGTTGTTAATAAAAGTCATCGTCAGCGAGTTATCATGGCTTGGCTCGATTTTGGGTCTAGGCAGCATGATTGGTAATATCGTTTGGGCCGTACTTACTAATCTCGCTGCACCAAAAATCTCAAAGTTATGTGGCGAATATTGGCTTGGTGGGTTTTTTATTTGCTGTCGAAGCTGATAGAAGCTTTTCCAATCAAGGTAAGGTTCCAAAGAAAATGGACATTTCACCATTTTAACTTACGGTTACGTTACTTGGCAAAATGAATACAAAACCGAGCCTCTCAAGTAGGTGATTTAATTCTAAGCTATCAAAGCGTTTTTGCATAGACCATTAATTGGATTCCACGAATCAATAAAAATGTGATGTACAGTCGAAACATGACTATCTGAACCTCGCTTATCCGAACATTCGTTTATTCGTTCATTCATTACAACTCTAATTACCGGTTTACAAATGTTTTTACTTCGCAACGATACATATTACGTCGCGTTAATCGTTTTAACTCATATTTTTTTTTATTATACGGAAGGAATACTCTTGGTTTTAACTGATCTGGAAAATCGAGTTTCTACTGTAAGTACCAATTAAGCCCACCATTATACATATAACAAACATGTTTCGCTATCGAAATCTTTTTACAATTTTTATTAAACCAGTTTGAATATCATATTCGATTCAATAAAAGGTCAGAATTTAACAGTAATAAAAACTTAGTCAAATTGTCAAACAGTCTCATTCCTCAAAAGATATTCGTTTTAAAGTGTCGTGCATTTGGATGAAATATAAAACAAACATGCAAAGAAAAACATATATTTTCACTTCCAAGGAAGAAAAAATTTCGATGCTGAGTCCCAACATGCGTTATCAATTTGTGGCAACAGTTATCAGTGAGTCTATTTATAAGTAATCAGATAATTATTTATCAAATTTCCAATAGTGAATATCATCTCTTTCACTTATGGGCTCAGCCTTGGTTGGCTTTCTCCGACTCTTTACAATATTCAGGCGCCCGATTCCCCGCTTGAATTCAAGGTTACAGTAAGTGAGATATCATGGATTGGCTCTTTGGCGGGTCTCGGAAATATTTGTGGTAACGTCTTTGCTGGCTTGTTACTCAATCGCATGGGTAGAAAGTTTTGTATTTATCTTAATGCATTTCCTTTTATGGTAAGTTTGCTTATATGTTAGCCAATTGACATTAAAAGATTGTTCATTCCAAAGTGTTCCTGGATTTTGGTGTTTTGTGCTACCAGAGTTGAATTTCTCTATGTGGCGCGTTTATTGTTCGGCTTTACTGGCGGTTTCACATTCGTAGTAATACCGATTTACGTTAGTGAGATAGCAGACTCAAAGTGTGTGGTAAAACGACTATTATTCAGTATCTTGTTTTAAATTGTTTGTTTTCTACACATACACACTATTTAGAATACGCGGGGCGCTTTTATCACTACTCGTCTTCTCAGTAAACTGTGGCATATTAGCCGGCTACATAACCGCATCGCATTTGGCCTATCATTCTATACCTTTCGTGGCACTATTTTTCTCAATCAGCTATTTGATAGCCAATCTATTTCTACCGGAGACAACGCAGCATCTTTTGAGAACTGGCAAGACGCAAGCGGCTGAGAAATCCTATATTTTTTACCGCAATATGAAGAACGAAGATAGTTCGAAATATAAACAGGACTTTGATGAATTATGTAATATCATTACCGAAAGTCAATCATCGAAATTCAGCTATCTTGATTTAAGTAAGATTACCCCATAAACTTAACGCATTCCTAAAACTTATCGAACCCCCCAAATTTATAACAGTTTCAAAATCAGCTATTAGATCATTCGTATTTGTTACCCTATTCTCAGTGGGTTTCATGTTCAGTGGAGGCTTCACCTTCCTAAATTATGCCTCGGAGATTTTCACAGCCTCCGGTTCCGTGTTTGATCCAAATACCTCTACCATCATTATCGGTGTGGCTCAGATTATAGGCAGTCTGACGTCTACCATGTTAGTGGATATTTGGGGCCGACGGAAACTTATGTTAATATCGATATTTCTGTTTGGCTTTGGTTGTACTATGTTTGGTACATACACCCATTACGCGATAAGTTACAATCTCACAGCCTACAACTGGGTGCCGCTGGCACTGTTCATGTTTAATGTCTTTGTGTTCAATATCGGCATGGTGGGTTGTTCCAAAGTTGTAATTCTGGAATCGTTTCCAGTTAAAGTAAGTTTATATCATTTGAATTCTTCATGATTGCTATACATTTTTTTCACAGATACGTGCTATGGGAACTGCAATCACAGGGATTCTATCGGGAATTTTTATGTTCCTCACGCTAAAAATGTTTCCTCTCCTGCTTCACAACTATGGCATATCCATAACGATGTGGTTCTCAGCTGTGATCAGCTTAGCCACATTTCTACATATTGTCTTCTTTCTTAAAGAAACTAAGGGCAAATCAATGGATAAGGATTAGGTAAAAGCTTCGATAAAAATAGTTTTAAACGTTTTTTTTTTAAGTCACTTTTCATAAAATAAACAATTATAAAACCTCTTTTTGGCAAACTTTATTATTATTATTCAAATTTGACGCGACAGAAGCAAACGAATGGTTTATTACTTTTGGCATTTAGATAAACATGTTCTTTGGTGCGGTGAACAATTTCGGCTCGAAAACGGTTTAACTCTTTAAACTTGCTTTTATCTTTCTTTTTTTTATACCGATCGTTCCTATCGAGCTATTTGCTACAATTTTCCGATCAACATTGTTCTGAGATAAACAATGCCTGGACATATACAAAGAATTTCTGAGCTTAAATTTTTTTGATATGTTTAAAACTCTAGGCGGAGTTTGCACTGAACAGACAGACAGACGGTATATCAACTCGTCTCGACGAGCTGATCAAGAATATTTATACTTTGTATAGTTGGAGATGTCTCCTTCTGAGTGTTACAAGCTAGGTGACAAAACTATATCACTATCCACTTCGTGAAGAGTATAAAAATATTAACTAAAGTATATAGTTTTTATTCGGTAATTTACAATGTAGGAAAAGCGTAAGGAACTTTGTTCCTGGCTGGGGTCCCATGGCCGCAATATTCTGTTTTAATCCCTGATTATGGAACAAGGGCATATTGGATTCATGCACGTCAAAATATATGTATGTAACACCAAAAAGGAGGCGTGGCAGACTATATATAAGTATATTAATTTTTGATCAGTATCGAAAGAGAAGTCGATTTAACCATGTCCGTCTGTCTGTATATTGTCTTTTGAGATAGGAACATCAAGTTTGGAGTATATATAGCTGACTCAAATCCCAACAAGATAGAATATAAAAATGGGCGTGGCCACGTCCCTTATATCTCAGGAATCATATGTCCAATATTAATGAAACTTTGCATATATGCTATTGGGATAAACGTCATATCTCTAGAACCTAATACAGCCATTACTAACTAATGATACAGGCTATGTCGAAGAAGTGCACGCTCAGCGATCTGAGCGTGACTAGAGCTACCTCCCCCTGAGTAGTCAGATCGGTACTTTAAAGATGAGATTACTACACCAACTTAATTTGCTCCATAAGAAACTTTCATGAGCTTATGAACTTTAAGAAACTTGTATAAATGCTCATTAGTAAAAATAAATACTTCTTTCTTTATAGCACATTTTCAACATTATTAAAGCATTTTAGATACCATACACACACACAAACAAACATACATCGGTTCGACAACTTCTTGCAAAGCAACTGGTTAATTCACGTTTAAAGGTTAACCGAAGCGTATGCGTGCGATTATTTTTCCAAGCAATTTACACGAAAACCGCTAAAACAATGTCAACGCCAACAACAACAACAACAACAACAAAGCGAACACAACGAATTTTCGCCATGAGTTTGGTGTTAAAATAGGCAAAAGTGGCCTTAAAAGGCAGGTTGGCAACATCAATGGAATCAAGTGTAAATAGAAGAGGGGAAAGGGGGTTTGGTGGAAAAGCGTAAAAAAGTTTCGCAACATGCAACATCGCACATGAAGGAAGCATTGAAATGTCCATTGGACTGCCACCAGTGTGGAGGTGACACTGTCAAACAATGCAATTGGCGAGCATGTGTGAGAGAGAAAGAGAATGAGTGAAAGAGTTAGAATGAGTGTGAGAAGGTGACAGCCGGCAATGTTAAGCTTTTATGAGGAATGGCTATTGGTTTACGAAAAGGAGGAGCGATGGAGAGAAGGTTTGTTGAAGAAGTGGGCAAAAGACGCGAAAAGTGCGGGGTTGAAGAGTTAAATGCATTGAACGCACTGTTTCGCCGCTTATAGAAAAATGTGCGCTGGGCACATGTCTGTGTGTAGTGAAATGAATGGCATAAGCAGGCGAGGTGGGAAGTTATGCGATGGCTCACAATTGCCCGAGGCGCATGCAAAGCACAAGCACGCACACACAAACGCACACACACAGTCAGACATGCAAACACGTACGCGGCAATCATTTGTAGCGAACACATGCCTTTCTGCCGATTGCTATTATACCAACAACAACAACAACAACACCAACGACAACAAATCGCGACTGCCAATGCAACAATAACAGTTCGAAATCATTGCTTTGTACGAAGCTCGTGCAGGGTCGCTTCGTTTCGGTTCGGTTCGGCTCGCTTCGGTACGGTCGGGTTGGCGACGTTCAGAGTGTTGCATTTATTGACATCACCTACATACATAAACGGCGTGTGTATATGTGTGTTTGAGTCGCTCGCCGTTGTTGTTGGTGCATGTGTCATGTTACAAATTAAACACACATGTGTCAGAAATGTGCCGGCATGCTGAAGGTATAACATACTAGTTTGAGGCTCCAAGCCAAGTTAGGCAGAGACGCCTATGGGCGCCTATCAATACGGCTGTAGCTCCTCTGCCTCGCGACAACAGAGAAAAAACCACAACGATTTCTGCAATTGTTTTGATTTGTATGAAATTTTTATTCGCAAAAGCGCGTTTTATGTTCCCTTGCCCCCGCGCTCCAACCACTTGCAATGCAAGTTTCCTCTTCCACCTACAAAGTGTTTTGTGTTTTTTTTCCATCACTGCCATTTGTTTGGCTTTGCTTTGTCGGCGACGCTGTCATGTATTTGTTTGTTATGATTTGTTTGTATTTATTATAATTTGTTTTCCTTTTTTCTGTTGCTCTGCGCCTTTGACACATTTTTAACAATTTATGAATATGCAAGACAACTTTGACAAGTAAATGCGAAGCCCATTCATATGCCAATTCGCAATGCAAATCGCGCGGCTGTCCGTGCCTCCTTCACTGCCCTTCTCCCTACACAAACACTCAGCATGCCACCCACGTGTGCGTGTCAAAGTGCGTGCGTGCGTGCGAGCGAGCGTGCGTGATTATTTACTTTGCTACTGTCGACTTCAGACAACAGTTACTTTGACATTTCACTTGTGCTTGACAAGTCAATTTTGTCGTTGAGACAACTCAGAAGGCAACAAAGCGAAGGAATAAGTTGAGACAGTTGACATAACGTAAGCCAAGCCGAGTTTGGCGATTTGAGTGGGGTTTGTTTGACGGATAGCAATAAATATGTTTGACTTTTTAAGTTCATTACTGTTGTGGCAAGAAACTTTAACTGTGATGGTGAGATTGGTTGAGGGAAAGAGGCAGAGTGAGGAACTTTGGCGCGTAAGAAGTTGTGGGAGTTTATTATTTGTAGGGAATTGTGAAATCTTTTATTTGTGAGCGAATAAGACCGTTTTAAGACTGAGGTATCAAAGGAAGTGCGGAAGAAGTAGAAAAATTCAAAGAGCTTGTAAGATGAAGGCTAAACAAGGTAAGGTGAGAGAAAGTGTTCATTGTTTAATGAGAATTGCGAAAATCTTTTTTTGTGAGCGAATAAGACCGTTTTAAGACTGAAGCTTTTAAAAAAGGTCAAAAAAGTAGAAAACCACAAAGAGTTTGTGAAGTGAAGACAAAAAATTAGCGCTTTGATGCACTCAAGAGAGCTTCCCACACTTTTTGGTTGTCTCAAGGCATGCTATCTCTGTCACTTAATCACACAAACACACACAAGTTCATTTGTAGAGACAATTAGAGGCCTGCTAATTGCCTATCAAATAACTAAATGGCGTCAGCCAGTAGTCTCGAGAACATTGCCTGGGAAAGAGTTGGAGAACAAGACAACACTTTCAAGTGGCCTCTTCAAGTGTCTCATAGAGTGAACGAAACGAAAGAAACAACAAAATAGTCATTTAATATACAAATTATATTGTCGCGCCTTTTGATCTCTTTATAAAGCGAGAGATTCTTCCTTCATGTACCAAAGAAATTTCCCAGACAAGCGTGTGTGTGCGTGTGTGCATGTGTGTTTGTGATTATTAAAGAGGGAAATGAAACATAAATTTAATGTCAATGGCGAAAAGCAGACGCGGACCCAGACGCAGACGCAGCAGCCATGACAAATTCAGGAAATGAGGAGCCAACGCAGAAAAAATGAACATTAATAAATTTTTGATTTTGTTTGTAAAATAATTTGTTTTTCGCTTTTGTTTAAGTGCTTTTATTTAACACAAAATTAAGCAAACAGATACATGGCGCTGGCGTTTATCTACCGGATACATTTTTATCTCTATCCAAGCGAACGCAACAATTGTTTGTACGCAAAGCAAACAATTAAGAAATGAACTATCGTCGGTTGTACAACGAAGCGAGGCACAGAAGCGTTGTTGCTGTTGTTGTTGTTGCTGCGAACGCCCATGATTAGACGCCTTGCCGATATTTGCACTCAGCATCACCATGATCAGTTCAGCAAAGTATCTTTTCTTTATTTACTCCCCTCTTCTCGTTTGTGATTCGATTGTTCGGCGTTCTTTTTAATTAACTCAAATTTAGTGCGTGCAAATATGTTTATTGTGGCATTTAACTTTATGGTCGCCTTCCGCCTGCAATATTTATTGTGTTCTTTAATGACTTGTTTCTCCTCTACTTATGTTTTGTTGTTGCCTTATTTTGTAAGGTAGCATCATAAAAGTATTCATTATAACCAATTAAGTTAAGCAAACAGAGTTGAAAATACTCATTGCAGCGTTTGAAGTTGAGATACTTTTCTGTTTCGTGTGTGCTTGGATACATTGTTTCCTTAGCAAATCTGCTCAAATATGCAAACGAAACTTCTAGATCGGAACTCAAGAGCCGTCAGACAGATTCCGGCTTTGAGACAACGGTAGAAATGTGGTCTTCAAAATGATTCCCAGATGATATTTACAAGGCATTCGAATCGAAGTCCGATCCAGTAGTTCCACATGCTCTTTCTTAGGTCTATAAGTAACCGCATTGATTCCCGAGTTCTGTATCTCCGAAACACATCATTTCGTTTGTCCATTGACTTCCTAAGTTCAAACGATTTGAACTTCTCTAAACCATAGATTGATGTCTTCTCCCATTGATTTATAAAGTCTTTTTTACTACATACATGGTCAAATTGTACTTCATTTTGATGTGTGAGCCCAAGAAATTCCTGGACATCTTGAGTCTCTCGCAAGTCTTCGGAACTGTGCGGTTCGTTCGATTTGAAAATGTTTACGAATATCAAATTTTTGGTTTAGTTCGCCCGGTCGATATTGAAAGCCACAACACGATTTCCGTTAAAGACAACAATAAATTCATAATTCGTTGCGCTGAACGCTGAGGCGATTCAGATCATTAAAGCGTTGAGACAACAGACTCTCTCAGCTTGCCTACTGGAACAATTTACATAAATTGAAGTTGCCGCTTTGAAGGCGCTCGTTGGCGTTGGCGACGGCGGCGGTGGCGGCGGCGTCGGCAACAGATGAAAAGCAACTGCGGCGAGCTCCAACAACAACGCTAATCAGAGAAGTGGCCAATAATATCGTCAAGCAATATCACATCGCCGTCGTCATCGACAGCGACAGCGACATTGACGACGAGCGACGGGCGACGGAGACGACGACGGACGCAGAGGAAGAGGCAGAGGGGACGACGGAGGCGGAGACGACGCATTCCCGTCGTCATCATTATCAACATCAACGCCGGTCAGCAACAGTTGATGTTTTTCTTATTGTTGCTGTTGTTGCTGTTGTTGTTGTTGATGATGTTGAGTTGCTTACTTAAATCACTAGTCATAAACAAGATCAAAGAGGTGGAGGGAGAGGGCGAGAGCACGGAGAGAAGAACTGTCATCGAACAAATGATTTGTATTTTTGTTTTGGTTATTTATGTTTCATAAATTATCGGATAAATCTTTAATTTTTATTCGTTTTAATGTCTTTCGTTATACAATAAGTTTCATAGTCGTGGAATAAACAGCAGCGGATTGCAGTGAGATGAGCACGAAAGCTTCAGAGAGAAAGAAAGATTTCACCACAAAGTTCAAAGAACACAAAGAAAATGTTGAGAAGGTCTTCTTGATATTCCAAACAAAATTTTATATGAACTATGGGGAAATGTTTTTATAGTTTACCGTGAAATACATGAGTGAACTTCACCCTAAGAAAGATTCAATGCTGAAAATATGACAGAAAGTGGCAGTAGAATTTGAAGATCGCTGGAAAGTAATTCGAGGATGAAAATGAAGCATTTCTGATTAAGTTGATGAATAAATTGTTTGGTGGAGCAAACATTGATGAAGAGCACAAAAAGTTTGACTAAAACGAAGGACCAAGAAAGTTATTTAGTGATGGGAGAAGCGTTTATGTGATTAAGGACTTCCAGTACTAGAGGAGACGCTTGGCCCAAAATGAAGGCCGACATCATTAATATACGGCCCGAGAAACGACTTCAGTCCGCTCCTGTGGCCAAGGCATGCGTCGCTGACGGTGCCGGTGATGGAGACGCTGACGGTGACGGTGACGATGATGATGGCGATTATCAAGACTTTATTCAAATGGAACTCATCAACGTTGCTTAAACTTTCGATGTTGTTGTTCTGGTTCGGGTTTTTGATCGTCGATGTCAGTTGGCAGTAAACTTTTGTTTCAAGCTTCATTGTTGCTTTTCACCGCTTTTGTTTGGAGCTAATTTTTATAACTATTAAGGTCGTCAATAAGCCAAAAAATGTCACCAGATACAAATGACTTCTTCAAGCGGCTCATTGAAAAACATACCTTTTTTTTGTCATTTTCTGTTTGATTTGCTCGTTGGTGTCAAAATCGTTTGGCTTCGTTTCAGTAACGATTTCACGACTTATCTTTCGTTGTTTTTGTTTCTGCTAACTTTAATTAATCGCTTTTCAACGCATTAGACTCATTAGTTTGCTTTTTGGTCATCATTTAAATTAATCACTCAAAAAGCAGCAAAACATTTTTGAATAATCAAACAAGTTTGAAAGCGAATCAAAGCGAGCAATTTTAAAGCAACCTTTTTATGCAGATTGGCTGTCATTTTGCTACCAATAAAAACACAACAAAAACACAACAACAACGGCAACGACAACGAGGCAAACAAAATTGTGAAACAAAATGAAATGCGAATTGAAGTTCATTTCAAAATGAGATAAATCAAAATTAAGCAAACGCGCAACTCGCAACTGACAACATTCAAACGGCAAAGCAACAAAGTCGAACAAATTAACATTTTTCCATCTCTTTCCCCTTTCCCCTTTTGCCCGTGGTCATCGTTTCCTTACTGATTTTTGATATATTAAACTCAAAAAGTATATTTCATCATTAAAAAATAAAACAGAACATCAGAGCGGATCGGAGCAACAACACAAAGTGTTTAAATATGGAAACTAGTTTGGCAGGTAAGCGTATGCGACTGGAGATGAGTCTCGAGTCTTGAGATACAAGATAAATTCTCGCACTGTGTTGATTTGTACTGAAATGAAATCTTCGAAAGCGAACCCATAACGAATTGAAATGAATCGAAGCTGAGTGCGGTCGCCGTCGTCGTCGTCGCCGTCGTCGTTGTTGTCGTTGTCTTCATCTCCGTCTCCGTCTCTGTGTGTCTCCGTTGTTGCTCTTGATAAATAACAAATCAAACGCTAAAATGTCGGTAATGTATATGAAATGTCAGAGGTTTTGTTAATTTATAGCCTGGATCAATAAGAATAACGCCCCAATCAGTGACTATAAATTAAAGCAGCGACACAAACGTAAAACACATTCAGAAGAGTTTACAAAAAATAAAACACAAAACAAAAAATTAGTCAAGAAGAAGCAACTCAAAGTTGAGTGCGTGTTTGACCAATGAAGATATATTGAAGGCGATCGTCAACATCGCAGAGGAATGCATGGAACTGCTTTGAGCTGAGATACCAATTTAGATAGGGGAGGCAGAACAACAGACAGAAGAAGACAGACGACAGAAGACAGAAGACAGAAGAGACAAATACAGCTTCAGTGCAGGAAGTGCGACTTGAGTGATTGACTAATGAATCATATATATGCAATGAATAAGAAGAGGGGCATGAATAGAGTAGGCGGAGATTGAGCTCGGCAAAAGGGATGTGGAATAGGCGGAGTGTGAGATCAGCGAAAGGGAGCAAACGAGATGCCATGGCAAGAGTAAGAGGCATGAGAGCCCAGTAACAAAGTTGAGGCATGTCAGAGACTGAGAAGATCTTGCGAAGTAATTGAAGTTGGGAAATGAAGATGACAGTCAGGAATGAACAGAGAAAATTATGAAGATCAAGAGTAGTAGAAAAGAGCCGAAGGATTGGGAGATCTCTCTCTGAAAAATTATTAAAGAGGCGAGATAAATGTCAAAAGAATGCGAGAAAAATGAGGAGTAGCATCAAAGATTTATGAAAGAAGGACAAAATAGTTGACGCTCCAAAGATATTACTAAGAGTTCTTTTCAATCCTTTTTATATGATAGACATGGAAATTATTGGAAGAATAGAAAAGTCATTAAAAGTGACGGAATATGGAAGAATTCGGAAGAGGATCTCAAGGCATAAATATAAATATAGAGACAAGAATATCGCGAAGGTTGAGCAGTGAGAAGTAAGAAGTAAGCACCTCAAGTGTAGTGGGAAATATGACACGTTTCTAAGTACTAAGTGGAGCTTGTGTCTCCAGACCATGCCATCGCCAACGCCGCTCTGTCGCAGTCATCGACATTATTATTGTTTGCGAAACTAATTTCAAGTTTCTCATCTTTATTGCCACCTCAGACTCATAAAATATATTCTTTCATTCGCTCAAATAAATATTTGAAAAATAAACCAAAATATAAAAAAACAAGACAACAAAATTTGCATTCGCTAAAAATGCCAAACAAACTCATAAATTCAAACAGCAAAAATGACACATAAACAAAAAATTTCTCTCTTCTGATTTAACGAATGTCAAAAATATGAAATGAAAGATGAGGCGTTGTTTTTCTGCTCTACAAGGCTTCAGTCAAAGTCCACTGAGAGAAATTTTAGCTGAGTTCAAAATGGTTTTTTAGATAGAAACACGTTGTCTACGTTACAAGAAGGATTCCCCTCCAACTTTTATATAGGAATCTTGAAATTCAGAATAATACAAGGATGGACTTGACTGGCGTAGGATTGACTATGTCATAGGGCAAGATAGAGCCAAGATTTTGATAAGAAGTAAAGACCATGTTGAAGACGAAGAGAAACTTAGAAACTTTGTCTGAGACAAATTTTCTGAATGAGAGGTGAAGTCAAGGGTTCAAGACAAAAGTTTATAGTGATTGCGAATGGAATAAATACAAGACATATGGGTGGGAAATGCTGTAGCCATGTGTTAATGAGTTCTCTAGGATTCCATCATTTTAATAGAGACAAATTCGTTCTGATCTGCGACTAAGATAAAGAGAAGCTCATAGCTTGCATAATGCAAATAAATTTCCCCCAACGGGTCAGAGAGTGATTATATTTTAAGATTACTTTAATTATATATTATTATTACATCGTTACCGCGATAAGTTTGATAAAAACCTTTGTGTATTTACATTAGCAATAAATTGTTAACATTTTTCAATAAATAAATATATAAAAAAAACTCTAATCAAATATAAAGATCAGACATATCACCAACGCTTAATGAATAATCATAAGTCTGTTATATATGAGAGTAAAAATAGAACAGACATAAAAGTAAAGTCATTGGAATCTGCCGGAAATACCAATTTTTGTTCGCAGTCGTCAACTTTTCTCGCAGTGTGCAAATACAACGGGAGTAATTTTTCTCTATCTCAAAAAGGAGCACACGGCTGAGGAAACAACAAACAGACAACAAAAAAAAACCCAACAAAAAGAGTATGGAGAGAATTTATTCTACATACGAATACATACATAAATAATATTTATTAATGTATTTTTATGTGCGCTAAGAGTACACAATGTAATAATTTATGCAGTTGTTGTTGCTGCTGTTGTTGTTGTTGTTGTTGTTGCTGATGCTGCTACATTATGATGGTTACAATTTACTGTCCATGTTGCGTTATGTTGCTTGGCATTGGCGCCTGTGAGGGTGTTGGGTGGTTGGCTGGTTGCTTCGTGTGGCACTCAAAATGATGCTGACTGACTGACTGCCTGAAGGACGGACGGACTGACGCACGGACGGACGGACGATTGTGAGCAAATGAATGGGCATAGCTGGCAAACGAGTCTCAGCGTCGTCGCTGTTGTTTGGGTAACAAGTCATGTGACAATGTCAGTAGCTAACAACCACCACCACCACCACCACTGCCCTCCCTACACCCCAGCAGCCCACGTCAGCGCCCGTCAGAACAAACACAACACTGCGCAGTCGGAAAATGCCAACAAATGTGGCAGTCGAGCAAATAAAAATGATTAATGATGATGCGCGCTGGCAGTAGCGACAACAACAACAAAAACAACAATAACAACAACAACAACAACAACGCAGGAATCGTCAGCAGCGAAAGCGTTTGTACTTTGTTTAATTTCTACGAGCGTGCAAAAAAACAACAATAACAACAACAAAAGGAATGAAAGTGTCAGCGAAAAAAAGCAACGAAAACGAAAACGAAAAATGAAACAGAAATAAACCGTAAAAAGTCACAGGATGTCGCACAATCCGTGAACAGTAAATCAGCAAAGGAGGCGTTGAGCTTAAGTAGAGCAGAGCAAAGTATCTCATAGATACGCGTACGCGCACTCAGAGGTTAATAACTGGCAGTCAAGTTGTTTGCTTATGCTGTGTGCTGTGGGCTGCCCCTCCCCCGCTGCCAATCATAGCAAATGTGCTATGTGCTCACACAGGCACTCAAGCACTCAGGCACACACCCTGTATAACTCAACTTCACTGCCAGAGTTGACAGGCTGGCAGGCCTGGCAGGCGAAGACAAGAGAAGACAACGCCGACGTTGACGTTGACGTAGCCGTCGACGTCTTTGACGTTGGCAGCCATCTTGTCAGCCATTTTTATTTTAGCCAATCCCCACGGACAAGAAATATTTACTTATTATTTGTGTTGTTGTTGTTTTTTGTAATATTATTTTTTTGGTTGTTGGCCAACAAATGTTGAAGCTGAAAATGTTTGCGCAGCATTAATCGCACAACTCTTGCACCTTTGCCGAGACGGCGTCCGCTGTTGTTACTGTTGTTTTTGTTGGCAAGAGTAGCAACAACAACAACGACAGCAACAACAACAACGACAGCAACAACAACAACAACAGCAGCAACAACGGCGATGATGGCATGAACAGGAACGCGCGAATGCAAAACGCGTCGCTTACTTGCAAGCCTCGCCTCGCACCGCACCGCCCCACCACGCACCCGACTCGCCTGCGCCAGCGGGGTGCATTTTCATTAAGAATGAAAAATGATGAGCAATCAATCATTGCCTTGGGAGGGTTCGTCGCTTCCCCGCACTGCACTTGCCTGCCTGCTTGCTCAGTCTGGTATGCTCATTGTGCTTGTCTGCCATTTGCACTCTCTCGCTCACTCCCTCGTTCACTCCCTCACTCACTCAGTCGCTCACTCTCTCGCTCGCTCATGCGGCGGTGTTGCTGTTGCTTTGTCAGGCAACTACTTGCTGCTGTTGTTGTTGTTGTACGGTGGCCTGCTATTATGCAGCTTGATACAGCTTGTAGATTTCGTTATTACCTGCCGCTGGTGTTTATAGCCACAACAACAACAACAACAACAGTGACAGCAAGAAGCGCAGCGGTCACACAGTACAAGTCTCCATTGAAATTGCTGTACAGTCAAATAATTTACATCTTCATTTCCTACTCCTCAACTCCTCAACTTCTTTGTGGGTTTTTTGTCGTTTTTTTTGTTACACTAATGTTTTATGTGCGCTTCTCTTTCTGAGCCAACACTTTGTTGTGTTTTTGTTATTGTCTTGGATTTTTGGTAGCGTATAAATTTCACACTTGATTTGTGTGCTGCGCCCACTTGGCGGCCATTCTGCTCCGAGCGCTTCGTTGTTGCTGTTGTTGTTGCTTTTTGAAAAATCTAGTCAAATTAACACGGCACGAAGAGCTTCAGTGATTTGGCTCGCCAACTACTCGGCTTACTCGCCAAGCGGAACTGCTGCGACATGCGCCAATCACTCACTCACACTCACTCACACTCACACACACACAGACACACAACCATGCTTGGCCCTCACTGCTCACTCAAGCAAGCCAAGTGAGCACTAGGCTGCTGCTTCTTCTTCTGCTACTTGCAATGCAGTCTGGAATTATTCTCACATTTGATTTGTTTGCCAAAAGTTACTTATTTTTCAAATTTAAACGCTTTCCTTCAAAGGAACTTTTCAAGTTCAGTTTTCTTATCTCCTTCTCTTCTGGAGCGCATTTTTATGCATTGCGCTTTGCTTAATCTTCTGGCCGCACTTCGACTGCGCTAAACGCACATTAACTTGATATATTACAGCCGAGGAAGTAATGATTGCCGACATTCTAATTATAAGCATGGCAAAATTATGGCTGTCAATAAATTTGCTACTAGAAAATGCCACGGCAGATAAAACCCGAAAAAGGCACGAAAAAGAATCACCAAAAAACATAATTCACTCAAACAGGCACACACACACACACACACACACACACACACACATGGCGTGTCTGTGCAGAGCAAAAGCAAAAGCAAAAGTAGCAATTTTTTCCTCTTGCTGAATGATGTGTGCATGAGTGAGAGAGCGCACATTTCTTGGCTTGGCCGCTGATGAACAGTTAGGCAGCGGCGACGGCAGAGCAGCTGACGAGCGCCGTAAAGCATGTCAGGCGCGGGGGAGGTGTAGCGGGCATCGGCAGAGGCGTTAAAGTAGAGCATAAAACTGTTCCATTTCCATGTGCACTCTTCCCCCGCTTGGCCGCATCATTATCATCATTGCCAGCATCAGCGCAGTCATCATCGTCGTCGTCGTTGTCGTCGGCCTCGTCAGCAGTCGGGCAGAGCATGGCTGTTCCAGCTTGAACGTGTTCATGCGGGTGAGTCTCAAGCGGAAGCGCCACACTGGGGTTGGGCGCTGATGGTTAGCTCAGTCATATATTTTCGTATGTCTGACATTAACTGCTATCGCTGCCATTGCCATGCCGCTGCCGCTGCCGCCGCCGCCGCCACCGCTCTGACACTGCCGGCAAGAAGACGTTGCCTTTCCTTGCTTTGCGCTGCTGTGCTTTGCTTGCCAAGACACTCACTCGCCACGATTTATTGACACAACGAAGGCACCAACAGCAAAAAGAGAAAACATTACCCAAAACAAAAACCCATTCAACTGGCATAAGTAAAGCAAATGCCTTTGGGGCGCTTTCAAAATTCAACTCAACTCAACTCAACTCAAGTCAAAATCATTGACGTCCGTCTGCGCTTGTAACTCAAACGTTCGCATATATCAAGTGTGGTAAGAGAGGCGTGCCTGATTGGCGTGGGCGTTCTTGGGCGCTAGTTAAAACTAAGTACATTACTTTGGCCGACTATCAAATCAAGTCTAGCGTTCCGAAATGGTATCGAATTATAGATAAGAATTTCACTTTGTTCAAAAGTCAGCTAAACTCCAAAAAGTATACTAGCATTTTATGGGATCGCTCAATGCTTGGGATCATTCAAAAAAACTTATATCTTCGATTCCTTTAAAGTGTTTCCAGCGATAGGTGATCTCATGTACTCTCCAAAAATTTGTTGAAATATTTTAAGGCCTCTCATAGTAATTATTGGAATTCGGGACAATTTACTGTAATTTATTAATTTTATTTGAGTACATGAAGATCTCCGAAGTCTTTATACGGTTTTCCATTCTCAAGAACACTTCGGTTACACTTCCAGATACCTCTTCTTTATAGTTTTGATCAACGATCAGCATTGAGTGTTATTAAGTTCCATGGAACTTATTAAATCTTCGGAGTTGTTTCTCCCTTTATATATTTTTTTGTATCTTTTCGTTTTTTTCTTAAAAGAAGAACTCCTTTCCAAGTTTGTTGTCTTATAAATACTTTTTGCAAACAATAAATAAAACTCAGCTCAGCGGCATTCTGCATTGGGGTTTGTTGTTAGCTGAGTTGGTTAATGTGTGTTGCCACAATTTCAGGCAATTTCGGTCGTAAACTACTCACACCCAACTGCCACACACACCCTACCCCTGCCAGCAGCCAACAGTCAAGCCACACGCTCCCTTGAGCCGATGATTCATATGCAACAGCGACAGCGACGGCGACGGCGACGGCGACAGCTTTGTCGTCATGCTCATGCTCATCCTCGTCTAAGCGACTCCTAATGCCGCGCTGACTCGTTGAAGGACTGACTGACGAACGAACGTACTCCACGAGCGTCTCAGACCGCTGCCTGGCAGCTTCTTCCTTCTTCTCTGCTCTGCTTGCCTTGGCTTGGCGTGTGCCACATCTCAGCACCACAACTCCGGTGGCAGCCACGCTCATTTGCTTGGTGCGCCTTCGGCATATTTTTAATTGCCTAATTTTGCGACTTGAGTGATGGTTCGCTCGTACGAAGCTGCGCCTCAAGCGTTTGTGGCAGCAGTCAAACTAAGGGTTGCTCTTGCCCGCCGCCGTTGTTTGTTTCGTTGCTGTTTGACAAACGGGCGTTTTGGCATTTTAAAATTGTCGCCGAATTTCCAACGTCAGCCGCCAAAAAGTAGCTTCATTTCGTTGCCTTCGCCTTCGCCTTTGCCATTGCGCGCCTTTTGTTCAGATATTTTATTTCTTTCACACACAGAATAACCTCATGCCACGCCGGCAGCCTTCCTCTCCAGCGTCTCCATACTGCTTGTGTAGCTGGCGGCAAATTATGGCACAATATTTTAGGCTAATGTTAATGTTTTCCCAAAAATGTCCTCAGACTCACTCCAAACGGTCTTTCGTGCCTCCAGCCAAATCCGCTAAATTATTGAGCTGAAGGTGCTTTTCAATGCCGTTGTCGCTAACTGCACCCCTCCCCGGTGGTACCCCCCGCCACCCAGGCGGACAGGCTGTGCCAATGAGTCGCATTCGCGGGTTGGGGTTTGTCGGATTGCTTTTTCATTTGTTCATTCGTTGGTTTTTTCATTCGTTCGTTTTGGCAATTTGAGTTCGTCAGGTTTGGTTAAATGTTTTGGAAAAGTAAATGTGCTCATTTGAAGGGTGCGCACACGCACACACACTGACTGATGTGTCTGGGTTGCTGCCATTCGTTCATGCCCTTTTTTCTTTTCATTTCGGAAAAATTATTATGCCATTTAAATTTTCGAAATGAAAATGAGCTGAAGAAGCCAAATGAGCAAATGTGTCGAAGTGTTTCGCATCTAATGCGCGGCTTCAACGACGAGGCAGCAATAAATACTGACAGAAAAAAAACAACAGCAACAACAGCAACAACAGCAAATTGCCCTACCAATCAGTTGTTGCCAGTTGCGTTGTACGTCCTTATCATTTTCAGTCAGTTATGTACGAATACTTCACTCAAAGTTTTAATTAAAAACACTTCAAAGTACAATTCCATTCATTCAGTTGAGTTGCCACATTTGCAAAGTCTGGTAACAAATGCTAAGAGGTACTAAGGCTCAGTGAGAGATTTGAGATGATGGTGCATACATCAATCTCTTCAGTTTTTTATCTCAGAGAGTTGCTCTTTTCATGCGAATTCTCGGTTTAGTGTTTCTTATCGAAGTTTTATCATTCAAGATTCTCCGTCAAAACTTTCACTCTGAAAATCCATGAGAGAAAGTTATGTATTCTCCTAAGATCAGATCAACTTGGCGCTTTGAGTTCTGTTTGCTTTCTTTAACTGTTTCCTATATATTTTCGAAGGCTTTTTTAAACTCCTCCATTCACTGAGGTTTGGATGAAGTTCCCCGTTTTAAATTCATTTTTGAAGTATTAAGCTAGAAAGTTGACGTGAGATTTCCAATGACCCTTTTCCCCTTTGTTGATATTATGTGAGGCTTGTCAAGATTCCTCCCCCCACCTAATTTATGTCACACAGTTTTTGAAAGTTTCGAAGTCTCCCTGGTCATTCCAAAAAAACGTTGCGATGAAGTTTCTTTAAGCACATTTTCATGTTCACAGCAATTTCGCACTTATATTTATGTATATTTCTCAAAGAAACTTCCTCGTCCCTCGTAAGGCGAATTGTCACTTCGGATTTGGTGCTGTTGCCACGCACAGGTTACTCACTCAACCATAAATCTATGAAAGGAGTTCCTCACTCAAATGTCCTCGTCTTGAGGTTCTTTCATTGATAATCGCATGTCTCGTTGCATGATGCTCAATGATAGTTTGTAGGTATGTGCGTGTTTGTTGCAGGCCATTAAGAACAATAAAATCGTAGCAAAACTACCCTAAAATACACCATTGATGCAATGCAACTCTGCGGGTCCAATAAACATGAGGAAAACACAAGGCGAAGGCGAAGAAACGACAAATAAAACAAGCAAAGCAAAAAGACGAAAAGTCTTAAATCTTCGTCCAGTGACGCCATTATTTTTGCCACCGCTGCTGCTGCCACTGCCACTGCTGCCACTGCTGCCACTGCTGCCGTTCGGCTTGTCTCAAACGCCATAAAACACTTTAATAGTTTTTCGCTGAGCGCCACAAAGGGGATCGAGGGGCAAGGCAACGATGTTGCAGGTTTCCTTAGTGTTTGCCACATGCCACATGCCACTTGCTTCAATATTGATAATGACACGTTGAGGTGATTTTTTGCTGCTCTGCTGCCGTTTTCGCCGCTGCCAAGCGAGCTATCTTGTCTTTGAAGATTATAGCAATATGCTTTGCATTAAGCGTGTTTTAAGTTGGAGTTTTCGTTCTTCACTTCTTCTTTCCGTCGGTTTGCCGTTGCATAATCCACGGGGACGAATTCAGTTGAAGTGCGACGAAGTCTGAGAAAGCTGCGCGGGCGAAGTGGGCGAGGATGTGCGCGTGAGTGTATAAGTATCAGCAAATTAACCCTTTAACCTCGAGCGACGCGCGTCAACCCCATCAGGACCAACCAAAGCACAAACGATTGAAGTAACGAAATCGAAAAAAGCGACTTTTGCAGCGCGCCACAGGGGCGAAGTGGGGGCAGTGCGAGGCGAGGCGAGGTAACAAGTCAAGTGCTTAACCGCTTCAACACTTTGATTTGTTGTGTATTTTTTGTTGCTGTTGCGCGCCTTGCCTTCTCTGCCTACGCCGGCAGCCAGCCAGCCACCATTTTTCGCATTTTTCGTTCGCATCCGCAGCAGCTTGCCAAGCACGCAGGTTAATCAATTGTTACGCTTACGCGCTCAATCGCTGGGGATGAACGAACACTCGCGGCCGTAACGCACGAAAGCCACCCCACAACCCACGCACACACACTCACACTCCCACTCACACACACACATACGCAGGCAAGACGATTGTGACGACGACGATGATGACGACGACGACACCTGCAACCTTTTTCACGTCGATTTCCGTACCCGTTTCGAACATTGTCGCTGCCGCGGCGGCCTCAGCAGCAGTCGCCGTCGCAGCGCTGCTCAGCACCCTCGCCGCCTTCCCGCGGCTTCCGGGCGCTTTGTGCTTTCACGTTTTTCTGCACATGTTCGTTCGGCAATTTTCGTTCTTCATTTCGTTCATGTTCTGCCGCGCGTCATTTTCGCCGTTATTACTGTTGTTGTTGTTGCTGTTTTTTTTCGTTCGCTGTTGTTGTTGCTTTTTTCGTTGCTCGTGAAGCTTTTGATGTCTTTTGATCTTTCGACGGCTGCGGTTGGACTTGGCGTGTTTTTAAATTAAATCCTGCGCACGTTCTACGCATTTTTGTTATGCTTTGTCGTCGTCGTCGTCGTCGTTGTTGTTGTTATTGTTGTCGCTGTTGTTGTTGCTGTTGTTGTTGTTGCAGTGCTCCTGTTGCTGTTGCTGCTGATGTCAGCGTAATACGACAAAAATTGCACGCCATGTTTGATGTTTAATTTTATTAAAAGGATTTTTTGTCAGAATCCAATTAAAATTAACCGCCGGCGTCGGTGTCAAAAAATTTGTTGCTAAATTTTTGTGCTTTCGTATTTTCATACAATTTCATTTTCATTGAACTCTCGTTGGGAAAACACACACACACACACACGCACACACAGCGAACAAGAATTTTCAGTAGTCTTTATTTTATTTTTGCTTCCCGCATTGAAGCACACACACACACACACACACACACACTCATGCGTGATTACATAATCCAAGACGGCAAGCAATTTGATCCTGATTCTTCTAAGGAACATGGCTTTTGACATTTTGGCAAGACCTTGTTAGCTTGAGGAGAAGTACTTGGCGTTTGACTTACCGCAAGTTGTAACAAGACTTCACGGCCTTTAAAACCATCTCCCGCCTTTAATGCATGTGGCTTCAAGTTATGTAATAATTGTAAGTTCAAAAAAACAACCAACACTTGTTGCGCGTTCTTCTCTCGCCACTTTCACTAATAAACACGCTTTTATAAATAAATAGATAACTTTAATTACATTTATCAAATGATACAAAATAAATAAGCAAATCACTCGCTCAGGTGGCAACAATTCGTCAAACTAGTTGGCAGCCTCGCACCCTTTCACGATGATCGGCAGCGCAGGCTGACCATTCTGCAAGCTTTTATTGCAGAAAGCACTAACCATGGTATTCAGTAGGCTCGGCTCTACCAAAGTGGTACAGGGACACGTCTATTTGAAGGGCTTCGGAGGCATTATAAGCACTACTTGATCGGTTGACTGCATGCATGTTTTCACCATCATTTACTACCACAACCAATGTAGCATATTGCAAGGCTTTAGTGCGTGTCCTACTGAGCTGAGCTAAAAGCTGATATCCGTCCAATTTAAGTGTATTCTTAATTCTCTTTAACAATAAGATAAGGGTCACTCGTTTTTGGAAAAAAGGCCAGTGCAGTGGTAGACATTTGAGGTACTGTTGAACTTCAATAAGCTGGGCAATTATTAAACCCCACAAATCATGCTCAAAGTCTTAAGTCGTGGAACTGCCTTAAAATAGAGAATGTATTTGAATTGTTACGTTTACACACATGCATGATATATTTCGTTAGAAATCAATTAGACAACAAACTAAAAATGCAACATACATCTCATCCATACTCATAATGACATTAATATATTTAACAATAAAAATAATGTGTATATATTGAGTTTGAATTGTTCATGGGTTATAGCAATTTCTTCAAACTAATCTGATTAGTTTTCTGTCCATTTTTTTGAGAAAACTTGTATGTATTAATAAAGTGGTCATTTACTATGCGAATTCTTTTATATGAAAATTATAGCGAAACGAACGAAGGGCTTCTGCTTTTATTCTCTTATTTGCGATGGTCTCTAAGTCCATTTCATTTTTCTAATTAAGTTTCTGTCCATATTCGGTGCGTTTTAAGTCTTCCTTCGTGCTCCATAAAAATCTACTTTACAACGTGCGTCTTTTCCTTACTAGCCATGTTATTAAATTCTTTGTGCGTTTTTAGGTTAACCGAAAAGTCAAATACCCCGTACCTTATGGTACAAGGGTACGCTAGTTTTTGCACGTCGAAAATATATGTAACACCCAGAAGGAGACATCTCCGACTATGCAAAGTATGAGTAACAACACCAGCCTGTTGTCGTTCTTACAATATCGATTTGGCAACATTGACTACGGTCGTTTCAAAGAGTTCAATAAGAAGTGTGCGGGATCAGCGAATCGGGACACAGGGCTAGCTTAGCTATAAGAATAATTTTGTACTTAAGTTTAGTTGGTCTTGAACAATAAACTCGCTCTGACACAGAAACGGTCTCTGAATTAGTGACATAGCATAATCAGAACGATCAACACAAGTTAACTTATGTATATTCTTGATTGGTATCAAAAGAGAAGTCGATCGATCTGGAAACTATAATAGATAGAGCCATGATTCCTCTTTAGGTCGATTCTTGTATTCACTGCGCAGATCAAGTTTATTTGGTTTAATTTGAAGGTACGGGGCTTGTGGAAGCCTGGGACTCTCGCCTGCAATCCCTTACTGGTTTATGATATCATATGGAATTGATAATTATTAGCATTCATATTTGTTTGTCTGATGGGGCAGCTTTCAACTCTTAATAATATGCTCATTAGTTACTGTCCATTTTAAGGTCGTTTTGCTTGCCTCATTGATCGTGTGAAAACCAAGACAGTTACAATGATTTGCATATAAAAAACAAAGAAACCAACCGACTATTTTCGACAACTGAGTATTTAATTTGTGGTTGATGAGGAAAGAAATAATAATGCAGTCGAGGCTTAAGTGAACCAGTTCCTGTTTTTAGCGTTAAGTGAATGTAACTTCAAAGCGAAAAGAAAAATCCACAAAGTATAAAAGAAAGAGTTGTAGATTGAAGTTTTGCCTATGAAATGATGTATAATTTCATAGTAAAAAGTTGAGTTTTAACAATGTTGTGTTCATAAATCCGAAACAGGTAAAAAAATCCGGGTCTCAGTTTATTTGGACCAGCTACCGAAAACTAATTTTAAGGCGTTTTCTATTAAATTTTATGTTCTGAGTGGACTTTTTTCTAATTTACATCTATCCTTTCTAATGTCACCATCCATTCCGATCCACTCTTTTCTTGTTTGAGGGTGATTTTCGTACCAAACCCCAAAAAAATCACTTCCCCACATTTTGTATGAGATTTTCTTTGGTAGTAATGTAAATTCTTCCCTGTGTTACCTCCTTTTTGTGTTTTTGTTGAGCTTAAATGTTATACTACCCGTCTATTACAAAAAAATAAATCCGTTTCAACACCAGGTGCAGAGTAACACACCTAACCATTCCAAACCGACATTTCTTTCATCAATAATGACACTTTTTCATACAAAATAAGCAAGTAGCGGTTACAACTCTTGGGTTGGGTAAGTTAGAAACTCAGATCTTTTGTATGGTGTTGAAAATAATCATTCATATTTAATCGGTTGAGGGTTGCATCGGGTGAACTTTGAGCTCTTGATAACGTGCTTATTATTTTGCTGTCCATTTTAGGTGCGTTTCTTGCCACTTTGACATTGGGACAACCAACAGAGAAACTTTTCGCGTTGATTAAAGATTCAATTGAGAATAAAAACCTTTCGAAGCTCAAAGGCGCTTAAGAGCTGAAAACAAAAGGTAATCAAATTATTTATATATAATTTTTCATAGATGCGTACAACTTTAGTATGTGCTTCCTCTTCGCTAGTCGCCATGTATTGGTTCTTTATGCGAAAAGGAAGAGGACTTTATAATTATTAGTCATGCTAGAGGTGAGCCTTAAACTCGACATAATATTACAATTGGTTCTAGTTTGTCTGTCCAATTGAAGTGCTTTATTTTTGCTCCTCCCTCCTTCCTCCTTCCTCGTGGTATTATTATATTCGTTGTGCGGAATAAATTTTAAGGGAAATAAAAAGTAGTGCAACGAAATGCAACTCATATCTGAGCCCCATTGATAACGCCCTCAACATATGCTAATTCTTGCTGAACAATTCGAGCGAAGACAAGCCAGAACTCGGCTTGTGCAACTGCCGGCAGGAGGCTCTTGGAGCGGCAGGGGTGCGAGCAACAAGCGGCGGAACGCGTTGAGGCAAACTGTTGGAGAACATTATCAGCAAGGAGCATCTGCTTGGGCCCGAAATCTGCGCATAAAATGCGAGTTGAAGTTCGCGCGCGCGCATAAGCCAGGAAACAACAACAACAACAACAGTCATGTAAAATAAATAAGGAAAGGAAAGGAAGGAGGAAAAAAGTGTCGCCATGCTTTGGCTGGGCTACTTGGACATGCACTGACTGCGGCGGTGGTGGCGGCAGCATTGGGCATGCAACAGTTGCAACAATCGTCAACAGCAACAACAATAACAACACTAAAGGTTATATACTGTCTGTTTGTTTGCTGGCTCGGCTCGTTCGTTCGACCGTTCCTTGGACTTGCATGGCAGCGGCAGCAGATACAACAACAACAGCAACAACAGCAGCAGCAACAGCTTGAGAGCCGGCACAAGTTCGCAGTCGTCTGCATTTCAGTTGGCATCGTTGTTGTTGCAGTTTCAACTGCCTCAGCCTCCTGTCGCCTCATGTCCGACAATGCCAAAAGAAGCGTCGTTCATGTTGCTGACAGAATGCGATCGACAGCGGCAACAACAACAACGACAACAACAACAGCTCGCGTCGTACTGCAATCGAGTCAAGTAGCAAACAGTTCAAGTACGCGCTGATGACGATGATCTTTGTGGCTCAGACGCAGAGCCCAGAGACAGAAAAACCCGGCCCGGCGCGGCCACAGCACCGCTCAGACAAAAGCGAGGTTAAAAAGATAAAAGTTGCTTGCTTTTTTGCAACAACGACTCTTGTGTTGCTTTTTCTGCTTGCAACAGAAATGAAAATACTGCTCCCGTCTTTGGCGATCGATCGCGTTTGATATATTTGCCCCTTCGAGCGCATTGGCGGCGTGATGATGCGATGGCGAGCTGCCGCTGCTGTTGTTGTTGTTGGAATACAATTGCTGTTGCATTGCCACTGCAGTTGCAGCTGCACTGGCCAGGTAAAGCGCACCTTCGCGATACTTGCCTCACCCCACAACTGCGACTTGAGCTGCCTTCTTGTTGTTGTTGTTGTTGTTGTTGTTGCTGCTGCTGCTGCTGTTGATCTCAAAGTGTTTATGTCGTTTATGTGAAATATCAGTTGCTCATGTTGAGAATGTTTGCTGCTTGTTACTCTTGCTTGCTGTTGCAACGACAACTCCCCTCAGCCACTCTGCCAGCGCTTTTTTCGGTCTCTGTAGTTTTGTTAGTGCGTCTGTTCGGTCTCAGTTTATGGCGTTTGCCTTCATTGGTCACTTCTTGAATTTCAAATAGTTTGCCATAAAGTAAATTATTGGCTTAAACTTGCCCAGCATTGTTACTCGTTTTCTGTGTTTTTTAATATATTTTCTGCTGTTTTTGCGCCTGCATAAATTTACAATAATGTTTTCGGATCGTTTTCTTTGCGCGCTAGAAGAATTAAAATAAATTTTTATTGACGAATATCTTTGCAGAAATTTAATGTTTTCTCTTCAAGTTGGGCGTAGGTCAAATAGGAAATTTTCATTTCGCTCAAAGCTGTTTTACATTTGCAGATGGGTTGGCAAACAAATGCTTAAATAGAGGGCAGATGCTATTAGATTAAGGATTCGACATGGTTGAAGAACTAGAAGAAAAGGTTTGGATCGTGTTATTCAACATGAGTTTAGAAAAAGAAACAAAAAGAGATAGATCGAATATTTCGTAAAGATCATCTTTAAGCCAAAGCCATCCTTGGAATCTTCGAGGAAAATTGATTAAGATATCAATCTGGAAGGAATATCAAACTCACCTGAAAAACGAAGCCCTCTGTTGAAGATTAAATTGAGTCAAGTAACGATCCAATTAGTTGTTATGATCGAGTCAAATAAGACCATGAGCATGAATATAATGTAAAGAGCGAAGATTCGAAGAATCATCTCTGGGATCTCCCAAAAAGGGAGGTAAACTGGAAATATTAATGAAATCAAGTGCTCTGCCGAATGATTGAAATCTAAAATAAACTGGTAGGAATATCAAATTCAACCGAAGGCTGAAGATCGAATACGTGCAAAGAAGGTTCAAAATAGAAACATTTCCTTATGTGGGGGAAGAAATGTGGAAACGAAGCAATTGAAGGAAGATAAATAACTTCTTTTTAGGAAACAAAGGGAAAGAATTGATTAACTGCTTTTGAATCTAAGCTGTAACATTTTGTGAACTAAGGGATAGTTGCCAAGTTAAGTGAGTCTTAAAATTACATGACGATAATGGATTAATCCGAAGAATGTGTGGGATAAGGAGCTGGAATGGATCAAAGAGTTGGTCTGAGACGAAATAAACATGCACTTCAGCCGCAATTGACTCAAATGGGCGCGGATGACTAGCAGAGGCAAACCTCAAAGGAATCATTCCTCCCACAAGACAACTAAGCAGATCTGCTTGAAGTGCAATGACAGCAAAAACAAGGAGCACGTCAACAAGTTGTGGGCTTATTCAAAAAGTCACAAACTCCTGAGTTGCTTAAGAAAAAAAGGCCAGCACATTTTAACAAGTCTCTGCAGGTTCTTCCACTTAGCCAATAGGCGATCATCACGCGCATTTTACAGTATGCGCGATCATCAATATTTCAACTGATTTATCTCTGTTCGATATGCAATGCAAGTGTGTGCACACACACATGTGTGCTTGTGTGTGTGGCGAACCTTTTTGTAGTGCTGACATTTTCCAGCAGCCGTTGTCTGTTGTCTGTTGACTGTTCTCTGTTGACTGTTGTCTGTTGTCTTCGATCGACGATCATGGTTAGCAGCTCTGGCAGCTCTGGCAGCTTTGCTTGTTTGCATTGTTCTTGCTTGCTTGATTGTTGTTGATGTCGTCGCTGTTGTCTTCTTCATTGTTGCAGTTGGTTGGTGTTGTTGTTGTTCAGTGTGAGCGACATTTTTTGCCACAATTGTAGGCAGGCAGGCAGATACGAAAAGTAACGCTGCATAAGACGATCTTCGATCGGCGATGGAGGCTTCAGCAGCAGCGGAGGCCGCAAAGCTCAACCAGAGCGTTCATGAGGACAATGATGACGATGATGACGATGACGATGGTGGTGATGCCGACCGAACTGAAGCTGTAGGTGCTTTTATTTATGTTTATGGCTTATGAGACACGACGACACTGCATCGCATTAGTTGTTGTTGCTGTTGCACGCAGCCTGAAGCCATCAGCAGCGGCAGCAGCCAGCAGCAGCCAGAAAATAATGGCGCACAATGTGATTTCCCGTTGACATTTTGGAATTCAGTAAGCGCGCGCGCTCATGTCTCATCAGCTTGTTAGAGACGTGTCTGTGTGTGTGTGTGTGTGTGTGTTTGAGGCATCCTTTACCCTTGAATTGGGCCTGTGCATACACGAAAGAGACGTCGTTGTTTCAAGAACTTGTGTTGTGCTTCGGTCACTTTCTGATTTTTTGTCTCCGAATTCGAACGTTTGCGTTGTTGCATTCATTCAACTTGTCTGCTTCTTTTCCCGACTTCTGTGGCATGCACCGTGTGCCCCACGCGTCTCTCGCTGCTCCATGTTGCTGGCCTGCCCGGCCTGCTCTGTCCGACGCACGCGTGCGCGCATTTAACTAAATTTATTGAAGCTGCTCCGGAATTTTGGGCTTGTGTTTTGCGTCTCGCTGTCATTGGAGCTTTCGTTTATATCTTTGCGACTCGACTCGACTCGACTTGACTTGCAGCTTCAATTTCGGTTGCAGCTCCTGCTCCTGTTGTTGTTGCTTTGCTGTTGTTGCCTCTTCTCAGTTGAGTTTGATGCGATCGATTTTAAATGAATGCGACTCGCCAACTATTTCCAACAACGCTTTCGTGTTTCACGTTGCTTCTTTGTGTTGTTTTGCTTTTGCACTGAGAAAAAAAAACAGCGTAGAAGTTTCTTAAATATTTTATCAGCTTCTTCGCAGTTTGTTGGAAACGTTTCGATAATGATCGCGCCACTTTATACACAACATAATGAGTTTGTTTCACAGCCAACAGCCAACCGCCAACCGCCAGCCAACCTTATATACGATGCACACACATACACGCATACATACGCGTCTGCATTGCGCGTATCGGTAAAGCACTCAAATATTTTACCGACAATGTATTGTTTGGAGGCAGTACAACAATTGGATTAGTCGAGGAGTAACCAAGGCAGTTGCAGTTGGCTAATCAAGTATGAAGTGCTTTTCTTAAGGAAAGCTGTTGGAGACTTGAGAGAGTTGTGAGAGATTTTGGGTAGCAGAGTGTGAGAGAGATGGTGGCAGCAGAGGAGTAGAAGATCAAATAATCGAGAGACATTTTTTGGAAAACAAATTGTGTGCCTTGGATAATCCAGAAATTTTAGGGAACAATCCGTCGTTTCAAAAGCTCTGGCGAACAAGAAAGAAGGATACATTTTTTGGAAAACAAAGTATCCAACCTTGGAAAAGTCCTGTCTTTGATTTTATAAATTATTGGAAGCCATCACAATCTAGTCGATTAAAAGCACAGGAGAACGAACAAGAAAATATAAGACTCATTTTCAAGATCGAAGTATCCAGAGATTGAAAAGTTCTCGCTTTGAGTTTAACTATTAATTGTTTTTTAATTCTTTGTAATAATATTAAGTTACAATATAAAGTTATAACCATAAGATAGTATTATATAGTGAAAAATAATATAATATAATTTTAAGAAATATATTTATTTTAATTAATTGAAAAACCCGGTGGGGGAAATGTATTTGCACTACGCCAGCTATGCCCCTACTCACTGCCTTGTGTGTAGGGGCGAGACTTAAATTGCAATTCGCCATTCCATCCAAAAAATGACTCAACAAGCCGCTATTTCCCTACAGAGTCACGTAGGTAGCGTATAACGGTAGAGTTTAGTGTATTGAGAGAGATTTCGGGTGAGAGGGCGTGATATAAGTTATTATAATCCACACATAATAGGCGAATCGGGTCGTGAAGGGCAATGTTAGTTGTGCATCTATGCAAAATTATTAGTCGATTCAATCATCATCATCATCACCATTCCATTACATAAACATACCTTCTTCAAATTTAATCCGCTCTTTTCTTTGAAGGCAACTTATCTTTGCATTATTGCACAATTTTGTTTCTTCTTCAATGCTTCAATGTTCAATGTCAGCTTGACTTTGACTTTGTCTCTCTTCTTGTCTTCTTCTTCGCCTGCTTCAAGCTGAGTGAAGTTAATCGATTAATAAGACTTCCAGCACAAACAAACATAAACCTAATTTCATGCTACCAACTTACGCCAAATCAAGTGTGCAACAGTGCTTTTTTCATAGTAATGATAAATCCGAATCGAGGAAGCGAATTCGCAGTCCAATCACGCAGATACATTGAACACGATGATAATGATCAACGAGAAGTCGATCATGAGCATGCATATGATGGTCATAGTCATCATATGCAGAGACGTTTGACAACTTGAGCTGCTAATGAATGATTGATGTGTGTGCGTAAAGCAGAACTTGTAAGCAAAAAAGCAAAGTGAGCCAAAGAAAGATTGTCGTGCGACAACTGACCTTGCATTTGCATTAATCATCATTGATTGATCGCTTTTGCCACTAAGTACACGGCGGCAATACCAATACCAACAGCAACAGCAACTGCAACAGCAACAACTCAAATGACGATGATAATGACTACGATGACGATGACGACGATGACGATGACGACAGTCAACGTTCGACAGGCGCATGAGTGCAGTGCGAAAGAATGTATTGCGTTTGAATCTGAATCTCACAAAGATCAAGCATGTTGTGGCAACAACTCAAGTGAAATGCGCGTATTTGAAGGCAGCGCGCTAACGAATGAGTAATTAGTCCGACAACGATGATGATGATGATGATGATCAAGACGAAGACAACAAACAAAGTCACAAAGTAGAGGCTTCGAAGAAGAAGAGGAAGCCTCAAGTAGTAGTGTGGAGAGATCAGGCACATCCGGCTGATTGATGGCACCGCGAAATTTAAGAAGGATGCCAGGCAGCTGTCAAGTCATTGCGAAAAGGATTAGCAGAGTGGCTGGCGATCAAATGGTGCCGCTGCCATACAGTGTGGCAGCAACAGTGCACCGGTGGGGACGTGTGTGATTGCGTGTGTGAGCGAGCGAACGTTCAACATTATAATAAAGTTGACAACACTGACACTGGCGACTATGATGGATCAGTCACAGAGGCCAAGGCACACTCGACTTGCTTTGCCTCAACTTCCACTCAACTCCGACTGCCAGTGCCAGTGTCAGTGTGAGTGCGAGTGAGGCTGCCCGGCTCGTCGTCTGCGTCTTTGCGCGCATATTCCATCAACTGTCACAAATGTGTCACTGTCAGCTTGATGAGATTTACGCATACGATCTTCTCAAATCACATCGACCTAAAAAAATCAAAAATAAAAGTGTCTCAACTTCAGCTTCACGCCGTATAAGTCTTTTGTTGTTGTCTTCGGCTTGTCTCAGTCGGAGTTTGTTACAAATTTGCGCGCTTTTCAACTTGCAAGCAGTTATATTTGCTCCTCTTCCTCTTCCTCGCTGCTGCTGCTACTTATATCATTTTCGGTAAGATTGACAAGGGAACTTTGCTAATCCAATTTAATTTGAATGTCAGTTCGTCTGGAAGACATCAACAGTCGCACAGCTACATTGGAATTAAGAACTTCACTTCATTTTACTTCGCCTCGCCTCACCTCACCTCACCGCTCTTCGGCTATGCCTCCTTCAACTCTTTGTCACTCTTATGATTTTTTTTAGTTTTAATACAGTTCAGTGCCTCTTCATGTTGCACTCGAGCGATTCTTTGCGCATTCGGTATGCGTGGTTGGCTGGTTGGTTGGCTGCTTGATTGCTCTTAGTATCAAGGAACTCAAAATAAAAGTTAAAATTGGCTACGCCAACAGAAGCCAAGACGCGAAGAGATTAATTTGAGTTTCGTTCGCTTTGACCGAAATTTGATATCAAAAGTCGTCATCAGTCGAAGCAGTGAAGGCCAACAACAACAACAACAACAACAACAACAACAACAACAACAACAACAACAACAGCAACAACAACAAGAGCAGAAGAGGCACGGCATTTTGTCACACACAACACACAACACACAATATACAGTAGCAAAATTTAATTGGATTTTCGATTTTGGTAGCTTGAATTTAGCTAGAATTGTGTGAAGTCATCTTCTTCGCTTTGGTTAGAAAAAATTCATGGGAATGTCATGTTGTTGTTGTTAAGCAAATTATTTCCAAAAGAAGTTAATTTTTGAAGATATTTCTGAATATTTTTTATATAGTAGTAACGTATGTTACGTAAATGTGTATTATGCATACAACAAAATAGTGTGAAGCAGTTTTATGATCACAGTCTATGTTGTTAGTGCTGCTTGTTAAACATAAGCCAAGTCAATTGAGCAAGCCTGCGTTTCTGTTAGCATTGTGTTTGGTCTTCGAGACTAGACTTTCGTATGTGGTGTGATGTCTGCTGTAACATAGGCGCATTTGATGACGTTTTTTGTTTCTGTTACGGAAATCGCCTTGAAACATATAAAGAATAATCTTTTATTGTATCTTTTTCAATGAGGAGTAAGCCTATTGTGCCTTACCTTGTTTATCTATCGTTGAATGCTCTTTACTTGAATTTCCTGCCAGGTCTCTTTAGGTCAAGCGTGTTGTTGCAGTCAACAATTGACACTTTCACTTTTCCACACTTTCAATAGAACAATTAATGCCAAGGACACACACACAGAGACTGAAATCAATCACAAAAGTAGTTTGTTTTAGAAGAAACACCCAAAGCCGAAAATCAAAACAAATTAATCGACTTGACATGAAAGTTGTTTGCGTAAGGCATGAAGGGAATTGCACACAAGACTACCTGCGAAAGATTTCTTTTCTTTCCTGTTTCTTGTGTCTTGTGTCTTCTGTCTTCTGTGTTGATTTTTGTGACTTTCACTTTTGCCTGTGGTAGCGTAAAGGACACTGGGCTGGGACAAAACGATTCGCTGCGCTTGCAAAGCCGTTTAAAATGTGTACGCCTGCAGCTGAAAATTCCGGCTAATCCATCACGCGTATGGCATAAAGTTGCCGTGCGTAGGCGACTGCACATGCGCAATGTCAAATCTGACTTGCCATTGACATTGACAAAGATACATTTCTGTTCACTTTCTTCTTGCTCATTGTCAATGTCAAAATATTGTTTTCCAAGACTTTCTATTTGTGTGTTGCTCTGCGTATATTTTCACGGTTCATGGTTCTACGAAATGTGAAACGTGTGTTGACAAAATAAAGCGTAATTTGCATAAGAGCAAAGTGGATCGGTTTCAAACGGTGGACAGACACAGACGGATAGATAGATAGACAGATAGATAGTCGAAAGACACCCTTGATTTATGAGCTTCCTTTTGCACAGAAGTCGCAATGGGCGGTTTATTTTGGTTGCAATTCACTTTTACTGTGCATTGTTTTGTGAATGACTTCGACCGCCTCTTCCTGTTGTTCCGAAAATCCTTTGTTCAAAGGATTTAAGTGCAGGAGGCGGAAATTTTTGGTGAGAAATCCTTTTGCGCATGCTCATAAATCACGAGTAAGAGGACGAACTCTGCTTCACTTTTGAATTCAATTGTTGCTACTGAATTGAAAGTGTTTTTGTACGTTTGCTCTAATCTCATTTCAAACTTCGTTTACTTTCAGATGCTCTCAAAAGAAAGAGGTGAGGAACAAGAATGTTGTACGTTGCAATTGCCGCGTATTTGATTGCGTCGGTTGATCGTGTCGCGATCTTGTTGGACTTTCGGGAAGTCCATCTAGTGATCGTCTGTAGTATGAAAGTAGTCACTATGCGAAACCACAGCGGAATCGGACAAATAGTATCGGAGATCACCTGATGAGTCGGCCAGTCAGCGGTGTTTCGCGTATACATTAATATTTGTGGAGATATGTGTGTAAGCTTACAGGCGTAATCGCTTATAACAACATAGGGATTAGAACATTTTTTAGTTGATTCAAGTTGGTGTTTTTGTGTTGGGTTTTGTGATATTACTATTTTTATACTCTTCACGAAGTGAAAAATATTATAGTTTTGTCACGAAGCTTGTAACACCCAGAAGGAGGCGTGGCCGACTATACAAAGTATATATATTCTTGATCAGGATGACAAGATGAGTTGATATAGCCATGTCCGTCTGTCCGTCTGTCTGTATGTATGCAAACTTCTCCCTCAGTTTTGAAGCTATCGACCTGAAATTTTGCACAGACCCTTGTATTTTATTATGATGACACATTGGTTGGAACCAGCAAGATCGGACCACTGGAACTGGTAGCCATTATACGAAAAGAAGAAGAAAACACATTTTATTCGTATAAAAAACTTTTTTGTTTTCCAAGATAGAACGTTGAAATTAGTGGTAGTAAACCGTAGCCAAACCAAATGCCTGAAAGTTTCATTGAGATTGGAGAACTGGAACTGGTACCTGCTGTACAAAATGAAGAAGAGGAAGAGAAGCAAATTTAAGTCGTTGTATGAAAAACTTTTTTATTTCTTAACTAATCGACTTGAAACTTCATACTTATATTAATATGTCCGTTTGACAGTCTGTCTGTTTCAATGTAAACTCCTTCCTTGAAGTTAGCGGAAAAATTGAAATGCAGAAAATTTTCTTCTTCTTGCAGGCAGTTTTAAAAAGAAAATCAGCTTGGTCGGATTACTATAGCATATAGTTCCAATAGGAACGATCGGCTCCGAACGATTGTTAAAAAAAATTTTTTGTTCTTGAATATAAACAAATGAAACTTTGCAAATACGTATTTTTATTACTGCTTGACTATATTCCCATGTTTTATAAGAATCGGCCATAAGGGCGTGGCACCGCCCTTATAGCGAAAACCTTATAAATGGGGTTTCTGTGTAAACAGAAGAGATGCAAGACTACAAAATGTAGTAGTAATTATGAATGCATTGCTTTCTTAAAGATAAATTATAAAATTTATGATTTATAAAGGGGCGTTGCCACCCTAAATCTTTAAAAACGCATATGATTCTTGTTGGGAAAACGATAAAAAGAATTTTCCAATATGCATAATTGGGAAAACGCTTGGAAGAGTATAAAAGTTTCGGCAAAACCAAAGATAGCTCCATAACTAGTTTTAATATTATTTCAGTATATAAAAGTAATTTTTCATACAGTAATAAATGCAAAACAAATTTCTTTTGTATTAAGAAATGTTTGAAGGTTTTATTTATTCTTTGGTCGAATTTTCATTTCAACCTTCTTAAGTGAATATTCATATCCACGAAAAGAATACCAATTTATGCCTTCTCCATGGATAGTATTGTTATATTCGCCATTTAAATTGCTGCAAGAAAGTCGAAGAATATGTTATTTTGCAATAAAATAACTGAGATTCGTGTAATACAATAATTACCTGTAATGACACTTCAAGTACCACCAAGCGCCATTATATTCCCGGGCACAATTGAATGGTGCTTGGTCGTTATCTTGATCAAATGTTGAAAACTTTTGTGACTTATGCTTTCTGAGCGAATCACCTGCATTTCCTTTATATATACCAAGTTCTTTCATTACATATTTCTCACTCTCGCCTCCTATTCGAAAAAAGTCATACTTGGCAAACCGTTTTTGGTTCTCGTGATCCTCCATTTCAATGCGCAGTTCCTGAGAGGCGCATGTGGTCAACAGATGCAGACAATCGAGTCCGACGAAAAACTCGCCGGTGATGGAGCCAAATCCTCGCTTGTATTCGTCCCAGCCTCGATAAAAGTTCGTTCTGCCATCGATGCGTCTTTGGATGACGGTCCACTCACTATTCGACTTCTTGGCATTGCATGCTTTCACGAATAGCTCTTGGTCGACACACAATAAAGAAGACACACCAAGTTTGATTACTGCCGTGTCAAAGAAAATGTTGAAATGTTTCGCGTCTTCCAAAAGAGTTTTCAAACTGTAAAAAAAATATCATTAAAGACATTTTGAATCGTTTTATGAAATACCGGACTTACTTATGCGCCACATATCCCACGTGATTTGATAAGGTGTTGCAATTAAATTTGTTGTTACTGGCAATTTGCTTATCAAACATCGTGTGAAAACGTTTAAAATCGTCCGAGAGAGTTTGATAACTGTAAAAAACATTGCATGCAAATCAGTTGATGATTATTGATAAGACTTCATTACTTACTTTTGGGACAAGATATCGGCCTTATATCCTAGTTCACCGCAAGTAGTAAAATTCTCCTTCGACAACGTGTGTCTTTTCTCTCTGTGATGTGCTCCAAGATTATATCTGTGATTTTGACATGACCTCAAAAGTTTATTATTTAAATCTTATTAATTTTCACCTTATTTCATATAATTTCCCTTGTAAGTTGGCTATTTCAGTCCTCAAGTCTGCGATGGTTTTTTGATATCGTCCATTTTCAAGAAGCAGTTGACTTCTTTTCTGTTTGTAATCATTGCACACGGGACTGGAAGCACTGAATTTTTCACAGGACATTTGCTGGAAAAACAGCAAGCTCAAAATTACGTAAATCTTCATAACTTGTTTTAAAAACTTTAAAATAAAGACTAAAATTAAAGATTAAGTACGGGAATTAAAGCAAAGTAAGGGTTTTCACAGCGGATCTAATAACCTATTAAAGAATGAAATTATTAATTTATAGCAAAGTCGGCTGTGAACAAATAATTTTTGCAAATTTGTTTGATTTTTTTTGTTTTTTTATATATATTTTTAATAAATAACAGTCATCAAAGTACCCAAAAATGCATTTTGCTTTATTAGTTGTATGTGCTGTGCGATTGCTTGTAACATATGAATAATCGTTACTGACGTAGTAAGTGGGGGCTGAATTGCCAATGCAATGGTCTATGTTAAGTAAGGCGAGCGATTAACGTACGTCATAGTGATATTGAATTTATCTAAAAGTACAGCCACATTTTTATTCGGAGCAACTAATAATTCCCCTCTTTTTTTAAGCTTGTTGGTCCCTCCACTATGAAGACTTTAAGCAATGGTGAAACTATTAAACGAAATAATATGTAATTTTTTTATAGCAGGAGTATATTAACTTTGTCATGAAGTTAACGCAGAGAAAGGGACATCTCCGACTATATATAAAGTATATATATTCTTGATCAGGTCGACAAGACGAGTTCAAATAACCATGTACGTCTGTCTGTCTGTCTGTTTGTCTATTTTAATGTGAACTCCTCCAAGAGTTTTGAAGATAGCAAGAATTTTTAAGTGCAGAAAATGTTCTTCTTGTTGTACGCAGCTTGTATGTGAAAATCAGCTAGATCGGATATCTATTGCATATGGCTGCCAGAGGAACGATCGGTCAAAAATGAGGATTTTGCTTGAAAAATTGCGTGTTTTTGAAGTTATAGAGTCAATATTTTGCACAAAAATTGTTTTGACATAAACAAAAATATATTGAAAAAATGATCAAGATCAGGCTACCATAGCATATATGTAGCTTCCATTGGAACGATCGCTCAAGCTAAGGTTTTTATTATAAACACTTTTTTGTTTTTGAAAATTAGCAAACCAAAGCAGACGAGCTACAAGACTGCAAAATGTAGTGAAGCATGTCTACATTGCTCTCCTTAAGACGAATTTGATAATGGGCGTGGCTACATATGTGATTCTTATTGGGAAATCGATGAAAAGAATTTTCCAAAAAGATTAATTGGGAACACGTTTGCAAGAGTTTGAGTATATATGTAAGTTTTGGCAAAGCCGACAATAGCTCCCTTTTTGTATGAAAATATATAAAACGTTGAACCTTGATTCAAATAAAATGAGAAATTCTGTAGGAAAAACAGTGAACACAAATAGAAGTAAACTGCCAAGGCATAAATTCCCACATGTGAAAAAAGTATTTTTATTCAAGATCAATGTGACAATACAGACAATAAAGCTACGTCCGACTCCATGTATAACCCAGGCATAATATTTGGCAAAAATAAATAAAAACTCCTTTTCAGAAAATCCCCTTACTTGTCCATTGCCTATTCAACAAAGTTCAGCATACAATTTTGCACTCATTTTTCTATTTAATTTTTTTTCTATTTAACAAAAGTTGTGTAATTTCAACAAACGAAACAAAAACCAAAATATATTCAAAACTTTGGAATATTTTTATTTGGTGTACTTTTTTGTATTGTTTTGCTTTGCGTTGCTGCTTGCCAACCCTCAAAAAGAAGGCCTTGAGACTGTTGGTCTATGCAACTGAGACTGATTGCAGTAACAAACGAACAACAATGGAACAAAAATAATGACAGTGAGTGCTAAAATTATAATTGTAATATGTGTCACACCCACCACACTTACACTTACACTGGCACGCACACACACACGCACACACACACACACACACGCACACGAAGGCAAGCAGACTGACATTCATGGCATGTAGCAAACATTCAACTCACCACTAAAGTATCTGCTCATCCCCTTACATTTGCATGACGGTCCGAACAGCTCATTTAAGACTAACAAAAACAAAAACAAAACCAAAACCAAAACAACAAAAAAGAAAGAAAGAAATTATGATTTTTCGTTGGTTTTTTTGTTTCTTTCTAATTTGGCTGATTTTTCAGCTGCGTCTGCAGCGAATGTGTCAACATTTGCTTGCCTGCTGACGACCAGTTACATGCAGACGCCTCCCCCGCGCCCTTACATGCCTGGCATGAGGCATGAGGCCAAGCCAACGTCGCGTCGCGTCGGTTTGTTGTTGTGGATGATCATTAAGTCTGACATTGTCATATATGTAAATATTCATATGAGTTACTTTAGCAGCAAATCGGAAATTTGACAGTTGATATTATAAAATGTGTGCGAGTGTGTGTGTGTGTGTGTGTGTGTGTGTGAGCGCTATGCAATTTTGCCGAGCGTTGTGCCGCGGCTGACGGAGTGAAGGCATTCAAAATATGTGCGTATTTTTGTTTGTGTATGAATAAATATTTTTCGATTTAGATTTTGTAATTAGGAAAGTTTTTGTGGCATGCTTAATGAGCTACAAATCGTGTTGAATTCGAATTGTTGGCAGTTTGTTTGAAATGTTTGACAGTTGTCACTTTGACAGTTTTTGGAAAATTGCAAAAATGCACAGACAACGTCGTCGCATGCACCTTCTTACACCCCGTACCTCATGGGACAGGGGTACATTAGTTTAGAAGCCGTGAAAGACCCAATAAAGTATAGATATTCTTGATCAGTATCGGAGTATCGCTTAATCTCGGAAACTGTGATAAGTAGAACCGAAAACCTTTTAGGTCGATTCTGCTGATGAACAGCAGACCAAGTTTGTTTTGTTTTTTCCCACCGTCCTTAGTTTTGGAGTGAGGGGCAAGTAACTGAAGCTACCTCGGGTAAGTAAGTTACAAAGGTCGTGTGACTTGAGCTCAACAAGATGGAGAGAAAAATGGGCGTGGCCATGCCTACATAAAGTAAGAATTCAAAACGTGTATGTCCCTGGAACCACAAGTTTTATAAGATTGAAGCTTTGCATGTATGAGATGGGATGGAGTTTCAACAGATTCAATCACAAAATTATATTGAATGAAATCAGTTTCGATTGAAAATTGGGCGGTGGAGCGCCCTCTAACAGTCGTTAAAAATTGAAGGTAGAGGGTATTGCGAAGTCGAGCACTCTCGAAGTTGTTGGTCGACTGGGACAACTGAAGTGTGCGCAAATTGTGTGACAAGAAGACAAAATCGACGACGCCGATAATCTCATAAATATGTTGGCAAACATTAAGAAAATTCATTTAGTCAAAATTAATTAACTTGTTGACCATTTTGCCTGGCAAGGCAATCTTTTTGTGCAACAGCAATTAACGCAGAAAGACACGACAAAAAATGACTTTCCATCATCATAAAAAAATCCATAAATTAATACAAAAAAAAAAGATTGCATATTAAAAAACGTTTTAAGCAGAATTTCACTTTGTCGCTTGTCGACTGCCATTAAATCATATTAATAAAAATATAAAAAAATGTTAATTGTAATTTTCACCCGTAAATCGTAAATTATTTTGAAATGATCGAAAACAAAAAAGGTGAGTAAAAGCCCGCGAGTCAGTCATGTGTTGCTCATGTTTGGGATACAAGTGTAAGTCGTGATTCGAAGTGACGTCTGTGCAATTAACATAATTTTTGTTGATGGCAAACAATCAAGTTCGGCCGCCCCCCGTGCCGCCAACCGCGCGTTGCTGACAGCATTGCTGCCCACACATTTGAATTTCCGCATATTCTCTCAGACATATTGCAATGCGCCAATGACGCTTTATTGTTGCTGTTGTTGCTGTTGTTGTTGTTGTCTTTGCCTCTGCGCAGAATTCATCAAAACACTGCTGGCTTTCTTTTCTTTGGGCTCATAAATTGGCCAAAATGTGCGACAAGAAGAAATTCCATCTTCCGCTTTCATTTTTCGTTGGACGATTACGAACTCTTGGATGTTTCTTCTTCTTCTTCTTCGCCTTCCCCCACCTGAAATGTATGCATGTGCTTCTCATATTGGTCTCTGGAGACTTTTAAGCATGTGATGAGGCAAGATTTTTCGACTGCCTTCTGCGTCTTGTTGGTTCCATTGATTTGTACGGCGCGCTTGAGATTTGCTGTGTGGGAGTTTCAGTTTTCAGTTTTTTCTTGAAAGACAAACATAAATGAAATAAGTCAACTTGCAAAATGATGAGCGTTTGGAAATGATGAAATTGTTTTCTAGATGTCGCTGGCCTGCAATGTGAAATGTGCTTTAAATAGTAGCTGATCATTTGGTAGTATTTCTCGTTGTGGGTTTAAGCATTGCTGATAAGTTTGCTTGTGGCATTTTCAATGATTCGATGCATTGTATTTATCATGTATATTTCATTAAATAACTCATAATAACTCAACTCAATTTTATTTGTATGAAGATTTCTTTTTGGATCCCTTTCTGAATTCTCACGATTGTAGAGTCTCATTGAAGAAGGTTGTTAATTCATCGAATCCAATTTTTTATGGAACTTACTAGAGGGAATAAGCAATCCTACAAAAGAAAATATTTCCTCAAAATATCCTTCATGAATACCTTTCATCAAATATGACTTTATTTTTTAGCATACTATCATATTCTTCAAAGTCTAAACCAAGATGGGTTATTAGGTCCGGTCCCGCGACTACAAGTAAAGAGTCAACAGTCGCTTCACTTCTTACTCTACTCACAAAACGCAAGCCTCTGCTCTCTCAGCTTAAAGGACCACTTGTATTTTTGAACTTTGACTGACATTTGAATGGCAGTTACTTCCGAACCAAAAATCGAAAAAGTATAAACGCATTTTTGTAGATTGAGGTTACACCTTTAAAATGATATGAAATATTAATTATAAAAGTAATTTTCAACAAAGTTTTGGGCATAAAACAACAAAGGGTGACAAAAAGGAGGTCACAGCTTATTTGAACTAAATATAAAAAAGCTATTTTTACGTACACTAGTTGGACTTCTTTTTAGTTGAAAACAATACTCATATATTTTGACTTCGATTCCCATCTACATTTCCATGGGTGGGGGTGATTTTCGTCAGTCAAAGCTCAAAATGAAGCTCAACTGAAATAGTCATATTTTTAATTAAACAATTAACAATTCTTTTATGTCCTAAAGATGATTGATGGATCTGCATCGATCGATAAAATTTGAGTAAGTATCATCGATAATTAACACGTGAAATTCGAAAAGAATCATGGTGAAGACATGCAGCTCTAGAGGAGCTAAGACTGATTCGACTAAAGTCCCACGTGAACCGATCAGGAACAGAGGGCTTTAAAAATTCTAAATAAGTGATGGAGGTTATGATAATATTTATAAAACAAAACATCGAGAATAGTTCTACGACTCGAAAGTGTTAAAAGGCTTCAATAGACTACGATAGGGAAGTAAATGAAAACTCGTTTATGGTTCGTTCTTTTAGCTCATGTACCTTTCAAACTCAAACTAATAGATGGTTATTTATTTCATAGATGAGGCCTTAGAAGACATTTGGCTCAGTTTAATTGCTTTATTATGTTTATGAACCATGATCAAGTGTGTTATTCTGCATTTTTATTGATTTTACTTCATATGCGTTATAAATTTTCCATTTGCTAATGAAAAGTATTATCGCTTAGCACATTAAGCAACCCAACATCATATTCTTTTATACGGGGAAGTCTGATGTATTGCAATTAAGTTAGTGAGTGATTTCGTGTGCCATTAAAACTGTTTTTAATTAACACAAATCTTTAACGAAACTCTAATAAAAAATCAAAAATTTCATCAAAATACCAAAGTCATCTTGTTCAGCGTCGTAAAGCAATTTAGAAATTTCTCTTGATTTCAAAATAACTTTTTCTTCTCGTTTTTTGTTTTTGGGCTTTTGTTTTATTGATGAATTCCTTTCACTTGGAATGAATTTTCAGCTGTTGTTTTTTACGAATACACTCTTGTCGATTTATGACTTGTTTTAATCTAAAATATGCTTTTGCTTCTGCTTCTGCTTTGTGTATTTATTTTTGGCGATTTTTATGCGGCGGCTACTTGTGCGCTCAAATGGTGCCATTAGAAGCGTAAACACAACGCTGCCGCCGCCGCCGCCAACATCATCATCATCGTCACCATCGTCATGATGAGCTCGCTGCATGTGTTACACTTGCTTGAGTTTGTCGCCTGTCACTTGGCGCTGTGGCTGATGAGATACACTGCACTCCGACTTGACTGTGTAAGTCAAATAAGATAAAATGTCGTGCAATCAGTCATTTTGGTCATGTTATTTAGCGCTCAGCCGATGTTTGGCCCACTTAATTGTTGCACGACTTGTTCTGAGCAGAGCACGACATGTGTACTGTGTGTGTGTGCGTGTGTGTGTTCGCATTTACATGTCGCTGCCGCTTTTGACGCATTAATAAATTTCAATATTTGCTGCTTTGTATCTTTGTATCTATGTATCTATTCATCTTCATCGCTTTTGAGCTGATTTAGCTAATTGTCAACGCATATTTATAAGTTTCAGTTCATTTTGTCAATGTTTCGCTTTGTTGTTGTTGTGCTGTTCTAATTTTGTAAAATGTCTCATAATGAAATGTTTTTCGGCCAATTTAAAAATGTTTTTCTATAAAATAAATTTATGACAGACAATGGCAATATTTTGTTGTCCGTTGTTGTTGTTGTTGTTATTGTTGTTGGTATATATATTCATAGCAACAACACAGACCGACAGCTCGAAGATACATCAGCCAGCCGCCGATTGGGCCCCCTCACGCCGCTCGTCAACATTGGCACAGTTTCATCGTCAATGACGACCGTTCGAGCAATAAAAACATTCAATGGTGGGTGTTGTCGATTGGCTTGATTGTGATTTACAACGGTTTTAATATTTAAGCATATATATTGCCTTTCTTTCTCTTTTTGTCTTTCGTTAATTTCGTTCGTTGTTTTTTTTTTTGTTCGTTTTTGTTTTTGGCTTTATTGTTATTCAACTTCGTTCATATTAAAATATTATGTAAATATCTTTCATCATGATGGCTCATCGAAGTTGTCACAGTTCGTCTTGTGTTAAGATCTTCATTTTGGCGTTGCAATTGCCGCTTGTCAGCTTCGGTTGTGATGAAGCCATTCAGATTTCCTTTCCGGCTGCATGCAACAACAACATTGAGATGCATGCACAAAAGCGAAATTCACCAAAGCACAAAGAAGCGGCGACACTTTCGCTGATTTACCAAATGAGTTGTGGCGACACAACAAAACAAGCAAAGAAGGGGGAGGAGGCACTTTTTGACGCAACAAGATTATTTATTAATTTTTGTTTTAACGCACGCTGGTTGGAATGTACGAAATTAATATTGAAAACATATCAAAAAGTATCTCATTACCCAAGTTTAGTCTATAGAACTTTTACCTTTGATTAGCGGAAAGTATCTCCACTACATCATTTATAAGTTCTTTACAAAAAAAAGTAGCTCATACTTTGGTTACTAGTTTAAGGCACCCTTTCTATTAATTAACATCTTAATAGGATTTTAACAGCGTGTCTTGTTCAAGACAGTCGATATTTCTGTATTGTTTTGTTGAGGATTTATTAATCCTGGGAAACTTTCTATTAACGTAACTATCAAAAGCACTGTTAACATTTTTTTAATAGAGTTGCCAGAACATGACCATTAAAGTATTTCAATGTGCTTACATAAATTTACCGTTATTAATTTAAGCAACGTAATGAACAAAGTATGTCCACCTTATAGAAATTTCAATAGCATCTCATCTCAAAAATATCTTTCAGTTGCTCGTTATTTTCGCCCACTGTGCGAGACTCATGCTCTTGCCAAACCATGCTGCTGACAATATCTTTTGTTAGTGTTGTCGTTGTTGTTGTTGCTGGCGCGCCTGCGAATGCAGCTGAGGCCAACAATCTAAAGCGCACTCATTCATCCATCCGTCATTGCTTTAATATTTTCCATTTGTTTTTCACTTGTTCACAACTCTTCACACGCGTCACATGTTCTACGTCTCTATACCTCTCACCTACCTTGCTCTTGCTCACACTCACACAGCAGCTATGCATGTACCTTCTTATAGTGGCTTACCTTCTTGAGTGCCTGCTTTCCTGCTTGCCCGCCTGCCTGCTCCTTTGCCTTTTTCATTCGTATTCAATTTGATACACGCGCATCAGTCTCAGTCTTCACTTAGTGCACGTCTCTCACGCTCTTCGCACTTTGCGCTCTTTTCGGCTTCGTTTGCTCTTGTGTCGGTTTTTTTGTTGTTGCAAAAATTTTGTCGCTTCGCTGCAATTAATAAAAATTACTGTATGTTGTTGCTTTTCTTTTCTTGTTGTTGCTTGTGCTGTTAATATTTGTAAATTAATGTTCGATGCCGGAATGCGGACGCAGCGGCGCACACATGTGTGTATGGATGTGTGCATGTGTGCGCCAATGCTTCTGCACCGCCACCTCTTTTCACACGCTCTTCGCCCATTCGCTTGCTTGATGTAATTGAAAACTCTTCTTCTGCTTGCCATAACTGTTTGCTTTCTTTGTTTTTGCAGCATTTGCGCAACATGTTGCTAGGCTGATTGCTTGCTTGCCTGCTTGCCTGCCTCCCTCTCAGCCATTACTTTTTGCATGTTGACTCTAATTTTCATCTGTGCTGTGCTGCGCTGCTCTGCTCTGCTTTGGTCTGCCGCTGCCGCTGCGGCTGGCCTCGCCTTGCTTTGCCTTGCTTTGCTTTGCCTAGGCCCGCCAGATTTTTATTGAAGTACAACATTAAATTTGGCATTTTTCGCTTGCCTGTTGCAACTTGCAAGTACATTTTTTCATATATGAAATTTTTGTTAACATATCGTGTGGTTGTTGTTGTAGGTGCTGTTGTTGTTTGGCAGCATCATTTGTTGCTTGTGCGCTTCTTACAGCACAACTTTATTCTTATTAATGAATTGTTTATTTTTACTTATTACATTTTTTGTTTTGATATTTTATTAATTTTTTATTTAATTTTTATATCTTTTTAATTTAATAACAATTTTTTCTTCGTGCTTCCTCTTGAGCATTTCATGTCTCAAGGAATTCCCGTTTGTTGACAGATTTCTGACATGGTGTGGTTTGCCCAACGACTCTTTTTAAAGACTTGGCAAGCAAGTCTTGAAAGAAATGTCTATAAGATATTTCAGGTGAAAAATATACTTCAACAAATTACGCTTGAAAAAATCGGGAAAATTGTATTATACAAAAAAGATGACAAATCAAATGAACGTGGCATGAAGAAGAAAAAGGAAAATCGCCAAACTCGTAAATTTGCACAGTTAACATCAAAATTGTGAAAATTATGTACAATTTTAGTGGCAACAATAACAACAGCAACAACAACAAAAACCAGCAATAACAAACATACATAAGCAAATTTATTGCAAATAAGAAAAATATATCTACGAGCGCACAAACGATTCATGCATACAACGACAGATACACAGATACTCAGATACAAAGATAGAAATGCACACAGCGAACAAGACAGACGGCCAGTCAGGACACGTTGGGACATGAAAGTAGCAGAACATGCTGAAAATATTTAGTTAGACAAACACACACACACACACACGGAGATACAAACAACACATTTTATACCAAAAGAAAAAAAAATCAAGAAGGGAAGAAATAAAAAAGATTGGCAGAGGCGAATTTCACTCGACGTCAGGCAACAGGACTCAGAACGAAGAACTCAGAACTCATGACGACTGGGCGAGCGATGAGTTGAGTTCAGTTTGTTAAAAAAACAACAAATAACAACAACAACAACTATTGCAAGTGGGTCGTTGGCGTTGTCGCTGTCGCCGAAGCCTGCGTTGGTCAGCAAAATATTCAAGCCTGAAAATCAACGAAAAAGCAAAGAAAATAAATTCCATAAAAAACAAAAATAGAAAAAAAACAAAAAATGATGAAAGACAAACATGCGCCGCACGAGGCATGAGGCACTTGGCATAGAGGACATGCCCGATACATTTTGGAGGTGTGCAAATACGGTCGGGCCAAGGTGGCTGGTGGGGGCGGGGTCGTGTGGTCAGAGGCGGGCAGGCATTCGGGGTCTTTGCGAAGAGAGACAAGCAGAAGGTTCTATAGTTGAGTGTGGCGTTGGGATTTGACTGGGCAGTCGTCAAGCAAAGTTGATGTAAGACTGAAGTGGTTGTGTAGCGGGAGAGGAGGTGAAGCTGCCTGGCTGGCTGTGTGTGTTAGTGTCGGCCATTTTGACATGTGGCTTAACTTATGTATATACTTTTATATAAACAATTCTGTAGGATATGAAGTATGCTCAAGGTTTCGGCATGTCCTCTTTTGGATTTGCTTTAACTTGGCTTTGCATGAAGGGACCACACAGCCCTTACTACTTCCCCCCCGAATTTTCGCTGCCTGAAGAAGTCTTCATAGGTGAATTCCATCACTCGACTCAAATAGTTCTTCTTCATCGCAAATACTTCTCTCTGACGCAGGCACAGGCAGACTTCATTCTTAGACAATGCTTACGACACTTTGCTTCGCATTCCTTTCAAAATCTCGTCACACATGTCCTTAGTCGCTGACGGTTCTCCTAAGCCAATCTCTCCCACCGCTGCCTGAAGTTTATTTATGCTGCGTCTAAGTTGTATAAACGAGAAACGAACGAGCCACAAGCTTACAAAATTGACGAAGTGTCCTTGTAGTCGTTGTTGTCGTTGGCGTTGTCGTTATCCTTGCCGCCATTGTTTTTTTGTTTGCCTTGTTTTTCGCATTTCGGTCATTTTTCCATGCTTGTTCCATTTGGCCGACGCTTTTTAGTCACAAAGTTGATGTTGTGCTTCGCTTTGTTTGACATTCCGCAGGACATGTCCGAAAGCAAGCAAACGGCTGAGGAAAACATGGTAGCATATTTTATTTCTCCTAATGACAGGACATCGAATGTGCCAGCATTGTGAAAATGCCAAAAGAGTGTGTGTGAGAGAGAGAGATACAGAGCAACGAATGATATGCCAAAGCGCTCACATTAAATGCCAAATTTATGTTACTTTCTGCTTCTTCTTGAATCGTTCTGTTCTGTTCAGTTCAGTTCGACGCTTCTTTGTTTTACTCAAATCGCACATAGATTATATAGAATTATGATGAGTGCGAATTGAAGGGGTGGGGTGGGGAGGGGAGGTCGTTGGGTTTACTTTGGGTATCAAATCGCTTGACGTCTTGGTCAAATGAATGGAGATATGGATTGTTGTTCTTGTTGTTGATGTTATTACTCGTTCGTTTGGTCGGTCGGTCGGTCGGTCGGTCGGTCGGTCGGTCAGTCGTCCGGTCGGTCCGAGTAAAGAATTTCTTCAGCACAGTTAACATAAATTAGTTTTATTTCATTGTTGGTGCCATCGTGTCCGTGGTAAGGCTTCTTCCTCTTCCTCTTCGTCTTCGGAATTATTATGACTTGAAATTGGTCGAACGAACGTTCGGTCATTCTCGTACATTATCCTTCGCGCAATTGAATAATATTTCTTATGAAAATTGACGTAAATCGAATCTAGACGAATTTCGATTTAGACTTCAGTAATTGGTTTCTGTCAGATAAATTTCCTTTTGGCCATAAGCTTGTTTAGGGTGTGCTAAAGTTACGAGCATGAGAGAGAAGCAGTCTAGAGAGGAGGGTTGGGTGTGTGGTTAAGTAAAAATGAAGGGTGAGCCGGCAGAGCAAAGATTCATTGGGAATGAAGAGCGAAGAGCAAAGTACATGAGTCAAGAACCAAAAGTGCTCTTCTGGTATAGAAAATATGAAAGATCTATGGAGATTATTAAAAATGAAGCGTATAGTGAGGAGTGTTACTTGTTCAAGGGAGAGTGACTTGTGAGCTTAGCAGTTTTAGTTGCCCTTCTACTTTGGCTAAGGACATCTTCCTGTGTAGAAAATATATAAGGCCGATTTCAGGATGTGAAGTACCTGAACATAGAAAGAGAGGCATGGAAAATTTGCTAAGAAGATCTTTGAGCGGTTAGACCTAGTGAGAACTTTTGAATTTTGCATTTTCTGAGAGTATAAAATCTTGAAAATATTCACTGGAAATTTCAAGACGATCCGAAGAATACTTTTCGAGTTATTCAACAATGACGCACACCAGTAGATTTCTAAAACTTTAAACGCGTTTTTCTCGAAACCAGTTTTCTAAATCGGTGATCCGATGATCCAGTGATGAGCTACAGTGATCACCGCAAGACACTTTTTTGATTTAGTCTCCTACGGGAATTGCTCATTCTTACATATTATGATATTATTTTCAGATCTTCTTAAAACACATATCTTTCATATGGAGAAACATTTGGTATTAATTATTTTGTTGAGTTGGCGGAAAGATCTTAAAAAAGAGCTTAAGAGATAAGACATGAAGCAAGCAACGCATCGAACAACGAAGTGTGTCAGTCGCACAGACACATATTGAAAAGCAAGCCAGTCAAAGTGGACAGTGGACTCTTCAAGATCAGTTCGGGATGAGTGCCAGTCTGAGCTGTTTTTCGAGTCTTCCCTTCACCGCCATTAAATTTTGGCTATCCAATTATTTTTCCATGACTTCCCAACTCAAATGCTCATTACTTGCCAAAATCAGCCAACACAGACATAAGTCAAAAGACATTAGTCACATGAGAGAGAATATGTTGATCGAATTGGGTACAAACTATAAAGTAACTCAGAAATAAGCGCAAATTCCTTCGTGATTCGCTCAACACTCTGCTTTCTTTTTGGCATTCCACTCTCACTCCACTGTCCACGGCTTTGTTTGATTTTTTCGCAGTTCGGTTGTAAATCAATCGTCTTTTATCAGTTCCCATTGATAAACATGAGTTCATTTTGTGCTATCCCCGTTTCATATATATTATTTTCGAGCAAGGTTTGTATTATAAACAGACGACAACGCCATTGATCAACCCTGTCGCTTTTTGTATATGAATCATGCTTTGCCTTCATTCACTCGTTGATTTCGCACGTATTCTCAATGCCGCTGCCGTCAGTCTAGCGTGTGTTGACAGACAGACAGACAGACAGACGGTTGGATGGACGGACGGACGTTCAATCGTTGCAATGCACCAATTATGAATAGAACAATTAATCTCTAATTATGCCTGAACATCTGTCATGAGCTTTATTAGCGAAACTAAAGAGATGCAAATGAAATGCAAATCAACGTGAACGTGAAAATGTTATGCTTGACGCCCTCCGCCTCTCCGGCCCACGCACCGCAGCATGATTGCATCTTTAACGTTGGCTGTCGCCGCTTGCATGTTGACGACCTCACAGATCTCAGATGCACAGACAGTCTCCCTCCGCTCTGCGCCGCCCGCTTCTTCTGCTCTGCCGTCGTCGTCGTAGTCGTCGTCGTTGAATGCCTGCTAGTTGCATTTTGCTGATCGGATTATGACAAGCAACGACACAACATTGTAACCGTCATCGGCGTCGTTGCACTTTCGGCTGTTGCATTCGGCAGCGAGCATGGCTGGGGAGCTGGGGAGCCGGGGGCTGGCTGACAGAGACGTTGTGGCTGCACGTCTTGGCTCATGCCGTGTGCGTGTGTGTGTGTGGCGACAGCAACGACGACAGCCGACAACAACAGCAGCAACAGTTGCTCATTTAACGCTGGCGACTGTTTTGATTGTCACAAGCGTCTGTGGAGCGTTGTTGCTCATGGCACATCGCTCTGCTGCCTGGCTGCCTCTCGCACTCACCGACCCAACGATCCGACGATCCGACGATCTCCTTCTGGCATTGCCTCCACTGAACCCGCCACTCCGCCTTGCCACTTGCGTGCACCGCTTCCTCACATGTTGCAGCATGTTGATGCCTGCCGCGCATCATGATCGCCGTTTGATTTGGATTAAGCGAAAATTCATTAGATAATTAAATGTTTCTTGCAACTCAGCTGAGGCGCACAGCCGCCGCAGCCTTCGACGACATCAAGCATGCAACACTTTGACTGTCACATTTGACTGAACGAGTGCCGAGTCTGACTCCGGGGCTGCGTGCCGGTTGCAAGTATCGCTGGCTGCTGTCTGGCCGCCTCTGGATTTATCACTCGGAATCGCCACTAAGCACGTCAATTAGTTCATATTACTGTTGATTAGAGTGAATGAGAACTCGTTAGGCGATTAATGTCAGGAAGTAGTCGCCGCCGCCGCCGTCTCTGCCGCCGTCGCTGCGCAGCAAGATGAAGTCATATTTATTTTTCGAGTTTTGACAAGTTCAAGTCTTCTGTTCGGCGCATCTTAAGTTCTTCGTTAGTCAAATCTCTCGTCGGCATTTCGCTTTGGTTTTGACCTTTGGGCAAGTCATGATTAAACGATTTGTTGATTTTAATAACAAGTTTCTTTCGTTTCATTTCCATAGCCCAAAATATATGTGTCGAAAGTGTTGTTTTGATGTCTCATTTATGCTGCCCCGCCATCACGCTCAGTGGCTTACTTGGCTGTCTATATAGGTAAACGCCCCACTTGGCAGAAGCATTTGGAAACCCCGGCCCGGTCATGCTCCGCCAAATCCGGAATCCAACTATGGGCCAACACACGCGCCACTAACCGCAGGAAAGTCCAGGTCGATCAAGGCAAGTCTTTCAGGACCATTGCCAACGCTCCCTGGCATATCCGCAATGTGATGTTACTTCCTGATTTTTTTCTTTATTTAATTTTTTTTTATTTTTATTTTTAAATTATTATTTATGTAATTTTTAGATTTTTCTCTTAAATTTTAGCTCATATAAAGTTTTGTTCTTCAATTTTTTTTTTTAATATTGGTAATTTTTATATTTGTTTTCAGTTTGCATTTCTTTTGTTAAATATTTTTTTGATTTTTTTTTTAAGATTTACTAATATAATTTTTAAGATATATTAATATTCTATTTAATTTTTTTGGTTTTATATTATTTTTGATTTATTTATTTAAATTTGATTGTACTCTTTTGGTGAATTTGTTTTTAATGCTTCTCAAGTCTTTTTTGCTTTGTGTTTCACAAATGAGTGTTTTTATTTGTTGTTTGTGCTTATTTCGAGTCTATTCACTCATGTCTGACAACATAATAGTTGTCGGATGACAAACCACACTCGAAAACAAGCGGAAAATACTGTTTGTCTGCGCCATAAATCACACAAAGTCCAAAATGAATGCCAAAAATAAAACCGAAAGTGAACCGAAATGCAAATTTCAGAAAAAAGATTTGACAGCGTAAACAATTAGAAAGAAGTCGAAAATGTCAGCAGAGGGAACGAAGCGAAACACAAAAAGTTGCAGCACACAAGTGACAAGTGACTCAATAGTGTTGACCAGGGTTGCCATGCGTGGCTGTGTGATGTTGTTATTGCGCTTGTTTATCGCATAAATAAATAAACAAGTGCAGGCCGGCAGCAACAAGAGGCGCCAAAGGACAATGGCAGCTACAACAAAAACAACAACGATGACGACGACGAAACATTTCATCAACGAGCGAAAACGTTTATCAACTGCTCAAAAGGCCATTAAACGTGCACGAAGGGGTGGGGGGTTTGAGGCTGCGAGTAGTTCAGGAGCATCAAAGTCGTCGTCATCATCAACGGCAGCAGTGAAAACAACAACAACAACAACAGCAACTGTTGTGACTGCGCCAAGGCTCGAAGTGCGCTCTGCGTATCTGCAAGGACATCCATCAAGCGATAAATTGAGTGAATGACTTCATGCATGTGGCCATGCTTCCTCACAAGTCCGTCCGTCCGTCCGTCCGTCTGTCTGTCAGTGCGTTTGTCCAATGTGTGCGTGTGCGAGTGTGTCCTTCGAAGCAGGTCCTTCTGCATGTGTTGACTGCAGTCGTTTGAGTGACACATCTGCAACATGTTTGATTCGCAAAACTCGCATTTTTAGCTTCATTTGCTAAACGAAACCGACGACGACGACGACGACGACGACAACTGACTGCCTTTGCATGAGCGCTTGGCCACGCCCACACCACAGGCAGGCAAGTCTCAGTCTCGCTCCCTCTCACTCATGCGCTGCCTTGGTTAAACTCGTCGATGGTGTCGCTGTCATTGTTTTTTATGAGGCATGACAACGCATGTTGTTGTTGTTGTTGTTGTTAAGCATGCTGATGTTGCTGTTGCTGTTGATGATGAGTGTCGCGTGTAGCGACTTTAATTGCCATCATATCCGTTATCCTTGCAGTCCATTTATTACAAGCGACGCGTATCATTTCCACCCTCTCCCTCTCCCTCACTCTTCCTCTCACTCGCACTCACTCGCAATGACCGTCCGGCTGTTCGAGTCGACAATTTCGACGCCAGTTGTTTTTGATGATTGGCATGATTTCTGCTGGCACTGCAAACTTTGCAAGGACATGCCGCAGGACATGCACAACTGGCCTGCTTGCGCAAATATTTATGTATGGTTTTGTTGGCAGCATCAACTTCTGCCATGCTTTGCCACTCAGTTATCACACATCACTCAGGCAAAACGTCTCGACTAATCTGCCCTCCCTCCCTCTCCCTCTCTCTCTCCCTCTCTCTCTCACTTGTCCTGCCGGCGTGTTTTGCCATTGCACATTCTTTTGGCAATTTTGGCCATGCATTTAGATCTCTTCTGTCGCTCTCCCGGCCCTCCCGGCTCGTTTATCACTTTGTTTTAGCATTTCGTGTTCTTCATGTCCTTTTGCCACTCAAACACATTCATCACTCGATTGTTGGTTGTCGTGACGTGTGTGACTTGTTGTTGTTGCTTTTTAATGTACTTCGCTCGGAGTCGTTATATTTGATCATCTCGTTGTGTGTCCTTATCAGGCTGCAAGTCACTTTCATTGAGTCGTTGCCCGTTGATTCACTCACAGTTCTTTTAGGCAGTTGTGTGTTAGTTCCGTTACTGTTGGCATGTGCAAAGGAGTCTCTAAATTGAGTTGGTCTTCAACTGTGTTTTGTATGCGAAGTTTGGGCACATTTTTGGTAGAGAGTTTGACTTGATGGAAGTGTGCTGAGGTAAAAGCATCTTCTCTTTGCCTAACATACTGAAGACTTTACATTGGACTCTCTTGTTTTGGAAGACTTTCCTTTGAACAGAGGTACAGTATGAGATCCATTTTTCTCTATCAGTTCACAATGTTAGTTGTTATAGAAGACTTGATATCTCACTGGTCGGGATAGACTGCCAAAACCCTGTGTTCCAGACCATTATTACGGTCCTCCCATAAGATTGTAGCAGCTTCTCGTATTCTTGACACCGTTAACAGCTTTTTAATAGCCGCCTTTTTGCTATTGTATTATAATACAGGTTCACAATTGCTGAAATGCTTCATTTCATTTCTCTAACATGACATTATTTGCCTACGACTTTGCCCGCCGTCCTGCCAATAATGTCGTCAAATAAAATAGTTAACAGTCTGTTAACTCAATAACAGCAATTTCTTTATTAACATAGTATTTTCTGTGTTAGCTGCAATCTTTTTTCATAGACATAATAGTTGAAACTTAACAGTTCACTCTGCAATACGAAACCTATTAACTTTTCTACTAACGAAGCTGTTAAAGTTGCTCTGTTAATTGCGTTAACAGGGTACTCAGAATATCGGGGGTTACTTCAACTCACTTCTTCGTCTGCCCAACCGCAACTAATCATTCTACAACCTCAAACCCCTGCCCAAAGGGCGATTTATGTTTGCTTTAGAAACTCATGAGATTTATGATTGACTTTTGTATCTTTGTTGGCCAACAACAATTCCTGAGGTCTTCCCAAAGCGCACTTAAGCTATTTTAGTGCACATGATTTGCTGCATTGTTATTATTTTCATTCGTTACCTTAAGCGCGTTGAATTGTGCAATTAATTTGAATGAAACAACAAAAAATAGATGGGCGAATAAACACGCCTAATGGGAGAACTAAAAACGATTTACGAACATAAAATCGTTAAATTTGTTGGCGCATAAAAATGCATTTTATGCTTTTGCAACGCTGAAGAAGAGGAAGATGACGAACGCGAAAATACAAAAACAAAAACAACGAAAACAACAACAACAACAAATACACATGGAAGCAACAAGAAGAAGCATTTGTGGTCGCTCGTGTGGCAAAGAGAAGGGGAGAAGCGGGACGCGCGGCAATGCAACATGCTGCACAGATCGTCAGCCAAGTAGATGGTTGAGTCAGCGAAGGGTTGGCCAAGGGGGCACGCAAGCACTCACACACACACACACACACACACATACATGCACAAATCGGCGTCTAATAATTCGCTTTTATTGAGTGTTGTTTTCTGGCCATAAAATGAATCTCATTCTATTTTGTTACTTTTTTTGTATTTCATGTTAAATCAAAACCAAAAACAACAAGTCTTTCTCTTTAGTGTTTTGTGTCTGTTGTTGTTGCTGTTGTTGTTGTTGTATGAAAAATGCTCGTAAAAATTTGAAATTTTATTGAGCGAATCAACAAATAAGCTGCGCGGCTTTTGTGGCACAAGAAGCGGTGAAGAAGCGTTGAAGAGTTGGGGTTTGTGGATGAGAGGAGCAGCGGAGTAGTTCATGCAAATAACAGGGAAAGGTCATGAGGTCATTCATGGGAGTTTAATGCAGGGAAGCTCCTCACTACGGACATTCCTAATGACCGGACAGCTTTCCCTTTATTTCCCATAGATAATTTCATTAGTCGAATGCTTATCAAATCTCTCAAATTCAAAAAGCTCCAGAGAAGTTTCCCAAAACATAATATTTTCTAGAAATGCAGTTTGAAGACCCAAAACGATACGATGAACATTACCTATTCAACAGAAGAATCTGATGAAGACTAATTGAGCCTTCACTGTCTTCATTCGAGGAGACAACTTGTTGCGTGTTTGAAACAATTGCCAGAAATGATTTTGATAATGTGTCATTTCAAACTCATTATTAGTTTAAATTTGTTCTTCAATGGACACAACTTCTTTGTTGGTGCAATGTTGTTTCGAGCTTATAAAGACACAACTCTATTTGAATCAGCAATCAAGGGAATCACCAATTTCGTTTTTAACACAAATACGGATGGGATTTGTAAAGACATGTTTGGGATTCCTGGAATTTGTAACAATATGTATGTCCGTGAATGGGATACATTATTAAAAATGGATCAATTCGTGCAACTTCTGTACAAGTCTTCAATTTATATATATAATATGTGTAACTCCCCCCTATAGGCGGAAAAGGGATTGCGACGGCGAGTGTCCGTTTTTGAGGGTTTTTCTGTAATTTATATTTCGGCAGTCAAAGAACAAGCGGAGCGGCGGAGATTATTCGCAGCTTGCCTTCGGTTCAAGTTTACACAAAAAGATTCAAGAAACTATTAAAATATTTTCCACTTTTTTCGCCTCTTTTGCCATCTTTGCTCTTGGATAAGGTTTCTTTATCTCGTGATGTAATTTTAGGGACCCAAGAGAGCTGTAACGGAAAGGAAGTTGCGAGGGTCAGAAGCATGTTGCGGATATAAAGAGATGAGGGCATTTAATTGGAGCAGAAGACTAAGGAGTGAGTGTTCGTCCATAAGATCCTCAATCAAAGTGTTTTCCGTTTGTAGCCGTGGGACAAAACTTCACAAAATCTCATCAAGCGACGTTTTGCGTTTGGGGGTTTAGGGAAAAATACATCTTGAAATGTCTTTCAGCATCTTTCTGACATTCATGAGTGATTCTCAACTTCGCTCTTTCCACTCAATTCACTCTTCTATGTGATAATACTTCTTCGCTCTTCCTCTTACTCTCTCCAACACCATATAATTAAAGTCTCAAGAACTTTAACGCATGTTTAACTCAAAATCGCTGCAATTTCAATATTGATGAGCATCCCCCACTCGGAGATCTTTAAAGAACTTCCATGCATTCAAGGAAATGGAATGGAAAACAAATCTCCCAAAAACTGTGCCACCTTAGGCAACAATAAAAAAGGCCACAAAATCACATGGGCCCTTGAAAGGGGAGGGGTAAGCGATGTCTGTTTGTGCGGGGCGAAATTGTCACCTCTGTGAGCGCAGCGCCTTTAAATCATTTTGATAATGATTCGCTGGCACCAAAATAACTCCAGCAACCCTTCCCCTTTCCCCCCTTCCGACCCATGCAACATTTACCAAACATTAAAGTTTATTTTTAGTTATTGTTTCGTTCGTTGCGCTTTATGCATCTTCTTCTTCCTCTGCTGCCGCTTATTGTAGCTCCCCTACGCATGTGTGTGGCTTGTATCTGCATCACTTGTATCTGAGTATCTGCGTGTGTGTCTGTGTGTTTTTCTTCATTTTTATGACGTGTAATCATTTGTTGGATCGTTAAATTTTAATAGGCGGCACCCCTTCCCCCGCAGCGCGTTTGCATATGATGACGATGCTTGGTGGGGAAATCAACTCCTTCGTTTTGTATGATTGAGCATGGTTTTTAAATGTTATCAAAATCTTATTTATTTGCCACGATTTGTTGTGATTTCGTTGCTGCTGTTGTTGTTGTTGTTGCTGTCGTTCGAGCATGAAATACGCTTTTATTTCTTGCGTGTGTGTGTGTGTGTGGCGTTGAAGCATCTTTTAAGTTTCTTGGAGAATCTTTTATTAAACGGCATGAAAGTAAAACAGAAATAAGTTGTGTTTTAGGTGGGGGTAGATACATGGCGTAAAGATGTTTTTATAGTTGCGTAGATCGTCAGATACATAGATGGATCTATGCAACGCCAAACAGCTGTTTAAGGAGATATATAGAGACCACAGTGTCGAAGATGCTCAGATACATTTTGTTTCACAATTAATTAAATCATGTCCGACAACAAATTTATAAATTTTATAATTCATGCGATTTCAATTTGCCGACGGCAAAAACCAAACCGTACAAAAATGGCGGCAAGGCAAAACTAAACAACAACAACAACATCCCGAAAAAAGACAACAAATATTTTGCATTTCATTAAAATCAAAAAAAAAAAAAAAAACAAATTGTTTACAGAAAATAGCAAATTTGCTGAAGAAAAACAAAGAAGAGTTTTGTTTGCCAATTAATGAAGGCAAAATGAGCAAAAACAAAAACCAAACTTTTAAAGAAATTAAATAAACAAATCGAAAAACAATAAAGAAAAAAACTTTGCCTAAAGAGAAACTCGAAAGAAGAAGGCGGCGGCAAACTGAGAAATGAAACAAAAATATAAAAAATAAAAGAAAAAACATCAATGATTTATTATGAATGAAAAAAGCAACAAAAACAAAAACGTCAAAATTTGAAGATTTGCAAAAATGTCTTTGTGTTTCTTTAACGAGTTTAGCGCTCATCGTTCTCTCTCACTCACTCCTGCACACACGCTACGCGATACAGTAGGGAAACTATACACAACAAAAACAACAAAAATTAGCAACAATAAAAGGAACAACAAACCTTAGACAAAAAATCAAATAATGACAGCTACAACAACAATAACAACAACAATAACAACAACGAACAATTTAAAGTCAATGCTAGTCTATTACATGCGTGCGAAAGTGATAGCAGCATGCGCATTTCAAGCGCGCGCAAAGAGTGCAGCAGTAATGTGTAGCAAGAGCCAAAACAAAATGCAAAACAAACCCAAGCAAAGGTACACAGCAAAGAGCTGTGCTGAGTTAAGTGCGCTCACAAAAGCAAAGAGCAAATTGTAAAGAGCAATGAGCGTAGTCAGCGCCAACTGCAGGGGAAAGTAAGCACAACATAAATCAAAGAGTAAATTGCGCACTAAAAGAGAAAGAGCGTGTGAGAGAGTGCGGTTAATAAGTGCGCGGAATGCGATGAAAATGAAACATCATTGCTGCGGCTAATAAGAAAAAGTAAGAGAATTTTGTTGCAAAGGGGAATCGGCACTCTCTGCCATAATAAATCTTATAAGCATTATGTTGCTCTTTATGAGTAATGCTGCAAAGTTGTGCGCGTTTCTCTCTGCAGGCAAGTAAGCACACTCCACAAGCAGACGCACATGCAGAAGTTGTCAAACATGTGTGCGCTCTCCCGCGCTGCCTTGCATTGAGCAGCGCTGTTTCGGCAGAGACACTTGCCGGCGAAATGTTTATTCGTCCGTTTTTATGTTTGGTGTTTTTGTTGTTTTTGTTATTTTCTTTAAACGAGCAGCGCGCCAGAAGTGCAAAGCGACCTCGTGCGTGCAGCAGTTGAACTAACAACGAACGACAACCGGCAACAATTTATGGCTCTGTTTATGTTCAATCACACACATTCATACATCTACGCACGTGGTTATTATTCGATTGCTTTTTTTCCGTCTTTCTTCTAGTCTACATCAATAAAAAACCAATGGGTCAATGGGTGAGGAGAGGCATGCCGGAAAGGTGAATTTGTGGAAAATGTTTTGCGTCAAAGTGAACATTAAGAAAGGGAAATTCCTTATGTTTAAGGAACTGCCGACAAATAAGTTACTCTTCTCAGTGCAGCTTGAAACATTTTTATTTCAAGAACATTGCGAAATATATCTGAGCTTCACTTAAAAGATTCATATAATGTAAGTTGTTTTATTCGAATTTTTTCATTCAATATGCCTTCCGATAATCGGTCATTCCACTAAGGGTACAAGAACACGTCGAAGGTGATGTCCGTCTATGGTAACTTTTACTACACATACCAATATCACTTAAAAGACATGATACTTCATATATACGGTTAGTTACCGTTAGGTTCGCAAATGGATGCTTTAAGTTTGTTGCAATTGCCAAATGACAATTATTATCGTTAAGGTTGTTGTAATTTTCGATATTCCTCTTTGTGCGTTGTTCTTTTACTATTGAAGCCTTGGAGTAAGAGCGGTAACCTTTCAGAGTCCGTTATGTACTTCACCTGTCTATTGCTCATTGGACTTTGCCAACTGATTTGTTTGCATGATGATAAGGAAGACTTTTCAAGCTTCCCAAAGTTGCTGATGGATTATTTTGCCATGACTTGGTCAGCCGACATTTCTATTTAAAAGTTGCAATTTAAACAACACTTTTTGTTGTAAAATAACAATTGTGTAATTAAAAAATGTTTGAATTTTGAAATTCGCCAACAAATGATTTGAAATTTGACTTAAATTTTGTTTGAATTGAATTTCACATGTTTTGCATTGCCAAACTTAAATTTCTCATTTTGCAGACAAGCGAAATTTCAACTTAAGCAAACATTTTTATTACTCACACCAATGCCGACATGTGTCACCCTGTCACTGGCTGCCACACCCTGTTTAATGGCCACAATGCGCATTTCAATTATCGGCCAACGTGTCAATTTCAATCTGACAACTTCGATTGACAAGTGGCGCGCAATGCGTGCTTGCAACAACAACAGCAACAACAACAACATAATGCGTCAGGCTCAATTAAATGAAAAAAGAAAAGTGTATAATAAAATTGGCGTATAATTTTTTATTTTATATGACAGAAAGGACAGAAAAAAAAGCAACGCATTTCAACTCATTTCAACTCGAAGTCATTTCAACTGATTTCAATTTCAATTATTTGTTTTATACTCACGGCTGGTTCTCTCCCACCGACGCTCCTGTCAACGCAGCTGCGTCAAGCTGACAATCGTGAACGCGCAATCATCATGACTGCGGGGACTCCTGCGAGTGGGCATGGCAACGCTGCGTATACGCAATATTTTTTTAGAACGACAATGTGGTGTGTGTGCTGAGTGCGTGCGTAATTGAAAGTGTTCAAAGTGGGTGATCGGCTTGAAGCCATCATCATCTTCATCATCATCATCATCATCATCATCATCACCAGCAACAACAACAACATCATCGGCATGAAGTTGAAATCGTTTTTAATTATTTTTAAATTTATTTGTCGCAAATGATATTTTTTGTATTTTTTTATTATTTTTGAAAATGTCGCATTGAATTTTTGCGTGCATTGCGCTGATAAATAAATACATTTTCAGAGCGGTTGAGCCGCAACCAATTTCAATCATTTAACAGCAACAACAGCTGCAACAACAGCTACAACAACAGCTACAACAACAACAACAACATTCATGAACAAATGCAATAAAACAAAATAATATTTTAATTTTAATGCAATTTGATTGCGTCTCAGCGCAGCATTGAGCTCTGCTGAGCTGAGCTGAGCTACATAACTTTAGCCAGGGTTGACAACTTTGACATATAAATTATCCGCCTGTGGGTGACAATAACATTAACAAAAGCAACAAACACATCAACCATAATAACTTGTGGAATAATTACAACAAATTGTCTTTAATGACACTTTTGATGGATGCAATTAAATGAATTATTTGAAAAATTTATAAAGTAAATAAAAAAACGAAAAAAAATATTAAAATCAATAAAATAAGTAAAAGAATGTATCAAAAATAGGGAACAAAATTGAGATTATAAAACAAAATTAATAAAAGAAATAACGAAATAAAATTAATAATAAAAAAAAAAAAAATGAATCATTAAATAAAATGAATGATAAAATAAATATTTTTTTGGTATTAAAACTTTGAGTTATAGTCAGGTACTAATAAAAACACGCATTTGCAAAATTAGGTCTGTTTATATTCAAGAACAATAAAGTTTTTCAAGCAAAAAACTTATTTTTGACCGATCATTCGAAAGGATGCTATATGCTATAGTGGTCCGATCGAAATAATTGTCAGATATGTAATGACTGGATATATCTGAAGAATTTCTGCGCTTACATTTTTTTCTATATGTTTACAAATCTAGGAGAAGTTTGCACTGAAACAGATCTCGTCGTGCTGATCAAGAATATATATACTTTATATAGTCGGAGATGTTTCCTTCTCTACGTTGCAAGCTTCACGACAAAGTTAATATACTCATTTTTGCAAGAGTATAAAAATTAAAAAAAAAAATATTGAGTGCTCTCATGTAATATTAACTCACACACCACATGCGGCAGTACAAAATTAAACTCAAAGCGCAATCGCATCAACTAGACTGAACTGTCGTATGTGCCTACAGGCCAAATGCAACATAAGCGTGTATAATACTAAATGTGTTTAGCTTCGGAAGCGAGTTAAAAGCAAATGCAACAAGAAACATTTCATAAACAAAAGTGAATTCAAAATTGCCGACGAAAGTCTTCAAATGATTTAGTTTTTCTCCCACAACAAACTCAATAATTCGTGCGGCAACTTCAAAGCATTTTCGAAAATGTTCTTAAGCACATTTGCGCATAATTTTCGTGAATTTATTAACCAAAGAACATGTCGGCTCTCAATTTTTTCATGCCACCACACAACAACAACAAACGTGATAAATATTTTGAAATTTCCTCTCGAGGAATTCATATGCTTCAAATCACAGACAAGTTCAAAGGCATTTTACCTCCTTCTCAGCGCCTCATCGACACTTCTTATAATTTGAAACACTCAATAAAATATTAAGAATTACTGTTATAAATAATTAGCAAGCAAAGGCGCCACCTGGCGGCCGCAAGCACAAGCGAAACCACCCACAAAGCAAGACAAAGCCAACCGCCACGGAAGTTTCTGTCAATGGTGACCATTGTGAGGCAATAAAATGCACAGAGATTAAAAAGGCCGACAACATGAAAGGAACGCCGCACATTTCCGTGCCGTGTGTGAGGGCACTTGAGGTGATCTTCAAAGCAACCCAGCATTATACCTTGTAAAGCAAATACTTTCAATCAACTTGATTGTTTTATGTGTTTTCGACGCTCTTCTCGTTTTCACCCGCGCTTCCCTGAGCTCCTTCTTCTCCTTATTAACATTAACAATAACAATAACATTATCAACCTATATCGATGCTCATGCTCTTCACATTGTTTATTTGTGAGCTCTGTTCATGCTCTTGTGGGTGTGAATTGACGAATGCGTGCGTCAAATAAAGGGAAAATCTACGAAAATAGGAAACAAGTTCAAAGCGTCATGTTTTGCGCAAAGTTCTTTAAAAATTATGATCAAAGTTACTTTTCGTTGTTATTATATTTAATTGACTTATGATCAAATTATGATTGAATTGACTTTGATCTCTGTTGTGAAAATTCATTCATTTTGCTTGTGTAATAAACATGATTATGTGCAAACGATGTGAAAATTTGTGAATTTCTCATTGCGATTTATTGCTTCTCAAGTCTCAAGAGCACATAAAACAGAGATTTTTGAAAAATTTCCACTCATTACAAAGAAGTATTCATAAACGATTATTAAATCTTTTGACTCTTGATTATGATTTCTCCTCATTGGTCATTATTTGCCTGAATAACTTGACCATTGCATAAATTGCGCCGAAAACTACAAAAATAATAATGATATTGATATCGCTTTCCCGTTCTCCTGGCGGATTATGATCTCCGGGCGGTATCTCAATTTTTTCTGGTTTTGACGCCATTTTCCACTTGATGTGTTTAATTTTATACTTGTTGAATAACTTTTTCTTGTATGAAAGGGTTTTGATTTTAGTTCCTGAAAAGTTTATGGATTCAATATTTTTAAATTTTGACAAACTAAGCAAATCATTCACTAACCTTAATATTAAGTATAATAAATCCAACCCTCTGACTTGAATTCTGTTCTTGAAAAAATATTACGTCTCAACAAACTTCATCATTTAATAGAAGTGCAAGCACTTTTATTATACTTCTGATCTGGGTGATCTTGAGGATGATGAAAAGTGAAATGCGACAGTGAGAACAAATTGCCTTACAAATGATTGCCCAAGCCCCAAGAGTATTGTATACATAGAGTGGAAAACGAACTCTTAAATGGAGGGACAATTTTGACGAAATGTTAACATTTCAACTCGGTTGAAATTATGAGCACCCAAAGAAGAGTCCGATTAAAACTTTCAAGCCGACCAAAAAAGTGTGCGCGAGGCATACACATCCATCTCGCTTCGTCCAATGCTTAAATCAAAACAGAACAGCGCACAAAGAAGAATGTCAACATTACAACAAGTTTGGCTACAACAATTGTCAAAGGAGGTTTCACAGCAAAAATGCAAATTTGCAACTGAGTTTTTAAAGAGTTCGTTTTCCACTCCATATATACAATCCTGTTTGGCCCAAACCTGCCGAACTATTTCACAACTGACATAAGTCCTTGACTTTCACTCTTTACCGATTATGGCAAATCTGGTGCCTTAGTGTCAACTAGGTTTGCCACCAACAGTGAAGAAAAACACTGAAAAATTGAAAGTGAAGTTGCTTTCTGTGACCTTTAGGCACTCAAGATGAGTCTTGACTTGGCCTTGACTGCAGAAATCAATCAGAATTCAGTTATTTTTCTGATTGGCCCTCTACCGTTGATCAGTACAGTCACTTATGCCTCATTTTAAGCATTTGTGTTTGTTTCTCATGAAGTTAACATTAAAAAAAAACCCCTTGCAGAAAACCAAGAAATTAAATGGGAAATCATAAATTTTATGAGCAAACAGAGCCAAAACGGGGGAGGAGAAAACGAAAACAATAATAATTTTTATGGCAGACAACGATAGACGTAAAATGTTTGTATTTGTCATAAACAATTTGATATTTTATCAGTTCGTCAAATTGAGAGCGGAGACAAAGCGACGGACAACGCAAGCGGCGCCGAAATGACTCAAATCAACATGCATTGTGCATAGTTTGAAACGAGTTGAACCGAGTTGTTTAGGAGCAGTTGTCAAAATCATAACTGATAAATCTGTGATTTAATGTCGTCGCATCGTCAACGCATCCGGCAAGCGTGTCGAACCGCAACGACCAACTGGCTGGCTGGCAGACAAACGGACAGACAGCCTGTCTGTCATACGGCTTTGTCAGCGGTTGAACGTTGGACGCATTGATAATGTCATGTTTTGAAAAATTTACAAGCTTGTTTTTTGTTTTTGCTTTTGATTTGCTATCAGACAATTTTGTTGATGAAGATTTACGATTTGTGACAATCGATTTGTTTTTAGTGATGATTTCTGTGATGTTGAAATTGAAGGTTCCAACAATTTGTTATTGCAGTTTGAACAACATTGTCGAAAGCTATGAAAGTTTAACTAGAAAACTAATAAACATTTTTTTGCTGATAGTCGAAGTTCATAGTACAATTTTTAGTTAGCTTTGGGTTTTATGACATTTGTTAAAGAAGTAACTTTACTTTGGCCTTTGATTGGGTGACTGATTGGCATTCAAAATATTTTGAGCTTTCATTGACTCGACAAATGTTCTCAATACGTTTACTTTTGACTTATTAATGATTAAAATTAATACAAAATTCATATAAATTCTAAAAAATAGTAATTACTTGCCTTTTTTATCGCTTAACGCTCGAATTGTAAATAATAATTAAAATATTCCAATCATGGTTGAAATAAATAATTCAATTGTTGCCAATAACAAATTCTGTTCCCTGATTATTTGTCGCCTTTTGTTATATTTGTTTGTATTTTTTAGTATTACTGTTTGAAAATTATTAATTAAATTTTTGCTGCATTTGTTTAGGCGCCTAAGCCTGTTTGCTTTGTGCCTTTGATGTTTATTTGTTCATTGATTATAATTCAATTCCTTTTTTTAAGTGCAACAAAAAATTAATTAAAAACGACAAAAACTTCGACCAACGAAAAACTCGATTACAAATAATTATTGTAGCGCATTATTTTTGATCCCGTATTTTAGATAAAAAGCCAATAAAATAATACATAATAATTCAAAAAACATAAAAAAGAAAACCAAAATCTTTTTTGTCTGTTTTTGAATAAATAATGCTAAATGCATAATGTTTTTTTTTTAAACTCTTGTTTTTTTATTGGGTTTTCGTTGTAAAAACTTATATTTGTTGTGTGCATGAGTTTGTGCATATTGTAAAATCTAATCACCTTTGTTTAAAATTTAATGAGCGCAATGAATTTCAGCATTTTTAGTCATGTTAGAACAAAAAGTGTTGACCACCAATAAATGCAACAAAGTTAGTGCAGCACTCAACGACAAATTTTTGTGACCGTTTAGCAAAAGTCTAATGAAAATAAGAAAAAGTATATCAAAGAAAGTGTTTTAAGCGCAAAATAAAATGATTTCAAATGAAAAGTTCGCCTAAAAGCATGCTACAGTTAGGCAAATGGTAATAGGCTACACGAAAATAAAACCAACAGTTAGATTTGTAAAAAGGAACCTTCAAACTAATTTATTCGATAGTTCGAAGCTCATTTGTTAAAACACTGCTTTAGTAAAAAACAAAACTGTAGCATACTTTTTGTCTAGCAATACCTTTGAAGCACTATAACTCGCTCAGTTTTTGTTATATGACTTAACTTTCAAAGTGACTTTTATGGCTAATATGACAAGCAAAAATATGCTATTGAGAAGGTTATAAAATGTGTTAAAAAGCATTGCTAACATATCCGTCGCGCATTAAGTTGTAGTTATCAGCAGTTGTCTTGCATACATGCTTAGCATTTTTGTTGAACAGTGTTGTTGACAATAGCACTAAAAAGAGACGGCATGTGATTAAAAAAAAGATAGAAAATATTATATATTTTTCATTCTAACCAAACAATAAAAATAAATAGATTTCCAACAAAAAGCTCAATAGAATGAATGTTTTGCTGTAAAAAGCAGTAAAAAAAACGAGGGTTTTAATTTTATTTTATTTATCAAATATTTTACAACAAAAACAACAATACAAAAAATGGTCTAAATGACAACAGCAATTTTTGAATTCACAGAAAAAGAGGAAACAAAAAAAACAACAAAAAATATCGCATGCAATTTATTTAACAAATTATCCATTTTTGTATGCTTTGTTTTGTCAAATGAGGTTAATTTGTGTTTAACCTGACTATATAAGTGTATTGGTGTGTCTGTGTGTGCGTGTGTGTGTGTGTGCGAGTGTTTTGGGCGCCAGCATTATGTGTGGCCTATAAAGCAATGCAAAGCCTGAAATGTATCTGTGAGATACTTTTATATGAGCTGTGCTTTGTATTAGTTGCGGTTTGCGTGCTTGCGTTCATGAGTGGTTGCGAAGGTGTGTGTGAGTGTGTGTGTGTGTGTGTGCAGCACTCGTTGACGTTGTCATCAAAATAAAAATTAATTATGCATTCAATTGTTGTTGTTGCAATGGATTAATGTTGTTATTGTCATGGCCATGGCGCTGACTGCTTTTTGTACATGCATTGATCAGATACTGGCGCCTGCATCTGTGTGAGTGAACGTGTGTCCAGTCAAATAAATTACAAATATAATAATTAAGCAGCATTATTTTTTTGACAAAAACTTCACCAAATATTGAACAATGGCACTAAAAATGCATTTGCGCATAGAATTAATTACGCATAATGACAATTTGATAAAATTGAAAAATTACATTTTATTCAAATTGATTTATTGTAATTAAAAATTCCACTCGCACACACACACACACACACACATGTGCATGCTGTTGTAAAATGCGCTTTGTTTTGCATGTGTTTGTGGATTCGTGTTGGCATATTTTATTATTACTATTATTATAAATAATATTCGTGCAATTATTAAAACAATCGAACATTAAAATTGCATAAACGTGTGTCTGTCATTGTTGTTGTTGCTATTACTGTTATCAAATAACTCGTATTGATGGCCATTAAATTTCGTGTGTCAGTTGCAATACAGCAAATTTGCATGTTATTGCCACGCCCACAGCATGCTTCAAAGGCGCTTAGCTGCGCTTCAATGTTGTCAGATTCTGGCAAATAAAAAATGCAAAAAGTTCATTCATTTGAAAAAGATACTTTATTTACAATCCGATAATATTTCAAGAAGATAATACACTGATTCGCAACGCTAGGGTAGATAGATCCTGGATTGGGAGCCGACTTACATATTATTGCAAATGTGTAAATGTGTGTGTGTTGCGTAATGTGTATGAGTCCGGAAAACAGTAATTGAAGGCATAAAAAGCGCTTGGTCATTAGTTTCATTGGATTACATCGGAAAATTACATGACTCGCTTCCAACTGAAATTTATAAGGCCATTCTTGACAAAGCAGAATCGACAAACTATTAATTAGTTTAAAAATGTTTCAAGTTCTATTTGGAAAAGTAATGATTTAAGGTTATTTCCAAAGAATTAAAAAAACTTAAAAGGTATTCTGACCCGACGATGTTTTCTGCTGATTTGAAAATATAAAAACAACAAAGTTTTACGCTTTTGGTTTGCCAAGAATTTGTTCAATTCTCCACTCATAAAAGGTGTGTAAATGGTTATAGAATATTAACAGCTCAACTGATTCCGATGCAGCATCTTTGTCTCCTCTTTGGCAGAGCCTTTCTTCATATGCTGTCAAAGCTTGGCTTGAGGAGTTCAGAACATGGTTAATTAAAGTTGATTTTGTTTGTACTTTACGTTTCCTATCATGATAGAGTTTTCAAAACTGTTCTTATCATCTATTCCCTGTTGTCTTGAACTTAGCATTGAAACTCTCTGACATGATTCAATATACTTTTTCAAGAGCAATTCAGTCGTCAGAGTTTATCAAGAACGCTGGACTGGCTTACAAAATACATAGCCAGTCTGGATATTCTGGAGACTCAAGATCCAAGAAGGAGAAATTGCTCTTCTCAGTGTGTTTCCGAGCATGCCATGCCAGCTTGTGCTTGTTTGAGAATTCCTTATATTTATTTCTTAGATCAGCAGCAGCTTGAGAAACAGATCTCCAAAGACCTTAAGATCTAGCTTAAGAATTGTTTCAACCAACCACAAGAAATTTGATATAACAGTCTTACTTGCTATCTCTGAAGACTTTTGCTTGACGAAGACTTCCTAAAAATATTCTTATTAGTCATGAGCAAATATCTTGTCTTTTCATTTGAATTTACTACATGACATTGTTTGCTGTCCAATTTGCACGGCGATTCGTCTTCGAAAACAATCGTTTGCCTTCATAAGCTTGACCGACAGCGACCAACTGATAAGCGCTTTTCATGTTTGTTCATTTCGTTATTTACTGCAGATATTTTCATTGTTGATTAGAGAGAGTCAAGTCCAAATGCGCTTTATCAGCGTTTATAATTAATTTGTCATCGTCAAAGATTGTAAATTTTCAAATTGTCATTGCGCGCACATTTGGCGGCATAAATCTCAAATTGGACAAACAAGTAATCACTCAAATCTCGACAATTGTCGTCGGGGCCAGGCGATCATATTTCAAATTGAGCGTAACGAATTTGATTATTTCGGTTGAATACGAGAGTGAAGTGTGAAGTGTGTAAATGGGACACTTGAAAGCCTCGTAAATTAGCGTAATCGAAACTGTTTCAAACTTGGTTCATTGGCATGAGAGGTTGGGGGACGGTTGAAAGAGGCGCTTATCGGTGACGATTGAGTTGGAGTAAAGTTTGCTTGAACATGTTGATGAGCAAATTGTTGGCAGAATCGAATATAAAACAAATTACACGCATGTAATGTCATATGGCATTGTCAGTTCCACTGAACTGGCATTTCTTCTTTCAGCTAACAACTTCTTCTACAGGCGCATGTTTCTGTCCTAAAGTGCTCACGTATTCATAGGCGTACTACAAGTCAATCAAACGCTAAACTGACTGTCACATGACAAATGATTTGAAAATCACTTCAAAGCTTCAACACTTAGCACAACAGCACTATGAAAAAAGTTGGCATCTGACAGGGAACTACAAGTAGACGAGCAAACAAGATGATGCGAAAAAAGCAGAACCTCTGGAAAGCGGAAACGGAAACAGACACTTTTAATGCCTCTGATATTGTCAATCAAAATTCAATCGAAGCCATGAATCATGCCACAGTAAAGTTGTTGTAGATGAAGCACGAGTGAAAAAAGCAGAAATCACTCAACGAGCGCAACTGACATGATTGTCTGATGTGTGTCTGACAAGTGTGAAAGAGAAAGAAAGCCTCAGTGATGGAGCAGCATTTCAAGTACTTCATGATGTATTATGTGTGAGTTTTTTTCGCACTCGTTTGGGTTTCAAGAAGCTTTGCTAAAAAAAAATTAAAATGAAATCCTGCTGAGTTTGTGTGTAGCAATGGGCACATGTGCTGCTCTATTGGTGATGATGATGATGATGGTGATGGTGATGATGATAAGTCAGACAGTAGCAGCATGAAGCATAAGAAGCGGCAAACAAATCATCATCAGTCATTGCCGTTGTTAGTTTTGACGTTTTTATGAGCATTTGATAAGCGCTTTGAAAACTCATCAAGTTCATGAGTTGCATTCAGTTGAAGTGCCTGCAAACTTTTCTATGCAATTCTGTTTGTCAATCGAAGTTCTGTAATTCTTTTCAACATTGCCTTGCTTTTCAGCCAAACGACTCACGACGATCGATCGCCATAAATCGATCAATTCTTGGCACGGCTCACGTTGCTTGCACATGTTTCAACATGCCGATAAGATTTCTTTTGACTTAGGCTGGCCCCAAAGTTATGCTTTGCACAACACAACAATTGATGGAACGATGCATTATATTTCTGTTTGATTTTTATGATCAGCAATTGAGGTTTTGATTGATTTTTTTAGAGCAAAGAGTTGAGCGATCGCTTGAAATTCTTTATGGTTATAAATTGTCTGATAGTTTTTCCTTGCTTGTGATAAGCTTTGAATTTGTTAAATTTGATGAATACTTCAATATAAATCACTTTCTTATGGTTAGTAAACTTTGTCATGTGACATTTCCAGCTGACATTACGTAACTTTTTAGCAAAATTGAGCATTTGTTGGGTACAAGTTTGATTAAGTAAACAGACATTTCACAGCTGATTTATCTGTAAAACGCTCATTGAACTTTACTTTCACAAAGTCAAATGACATTTACCATATGACTTTTCTTTGGTCATAATATTAAATTGTATTTTTAAAATTGCTTTTCATTTAATAAACATATTTAACACATGTCATATATCATTTGGCTTTTGTTGCCCTTGTTGCTGATCTGACCTCACGCTAATTTCGAGTCATAAAACATAAAACAATCAAAAAGTCTATTTTATTATTTGCTTTAAATAAAATTTGATTTGTTTTAAAATTTACAATTTTTGCCTACTAATATTCACTTCCGTTTCCGCTTTGTGCGCACTCCAAGACTCGTTTCCGCTTTTCATTGTTGCTTTGCTTTTTTTATATTATTCGTTTCCCTCATTTGATGCTTTTTTGCATATCTGTTATCAACAAAAGTGTAAAAAAAAATAAATTTCATGCAATGCAACTGAAATAATAAAACCAACAAAACATCAAATTATGTAAACAAAAAAAAGAAAACGGGGAAGTTCAAACCCGGAAAAAAAACGGAATAAATTCAATTCACAAATAAATCGTCAGTCGTCGTTGGCAATGTCGCCGCCATTTGACGTTTGTTAATTAAAAATGCTGAATTTATATTAATTTTATTCAAATTGTCAATGAAAAAGACTAAATCCAATTTTATTTTTAATGTCTTTTATTGATTTGGCGCAAAAAATTAATTGTTAACTGTTGATAATTTGTGCAAGTGTGTGTAAGTGTGCAAGTCATTCCTTTATAGTTGGACAGACCCAATGTTTTAAGGTGCCTTGTACTTGTTCGTTGATTTCTTATGATGATTAATCAAACCATCTGCCTTCTTATTTTCTGAGCTTTTATATCTTTAATACAGTTGTATCTAAATTTTTATTTAATAAATCACTTGAAATACTTCAGTTGGTCTTGTATTTAAAAAAAGAAATTTTCGATCTTATGTTACTGATCATCACTAACAAACATACAACAAAACCAAAACCAAGTTCTATGCTTGCTAGTATTCCAATATGACATACAGCACTTGCATATTTATACTTTGCTTAATTTTCTCTCGGCCTCTCAACACTTTCAACGTTCTTAATCTAATGTTGTCCTATGGTACTAAAGGACATACAATGTATAACAAAACTAAAATGTCATATGTGTATGTTAACACTATGTAACATAGGAGTAAGTAATAACAGAAGTTATAATATGTTTATTTTATTTTAAGCCTTTGAGATAAAAAGACTTCTAATATCTGAAATACCTTTGAGCCTTTTAGTTGTCACATTGGATAAGAAGATATTTTTAATACAGATTGCGATATCATACTTACAGAGCGATCTCAGATCTGATCTGCGTTATTACATGTTGGATATCTTATATATCACATCTGCAATTGTTATCTTTCCACCATATCTCGTTGACATTTTATATTATCCGTTACATAAACTGAGATCACTCGTTGACCTCACACTAGAATCTTGCCAAACTGATTTGATTGGATTATTAAAACTTTTATTTTGTTTTGCCTTTTTTTTTATTTACACAAAATTTAAATTTTATTTTATTAATTTTATTTGTCTTTCATTTGTGAAGCTTTTTTTTTGACATTTTTTTTGTGTATTTTATTTATTTATGTTTTTTTTTGGCATTTGCGCATTTCCGTTGTTGATTTATGGGATTTGCTATTTTTGACAGTTGTTGTCGTTTGTTTCGTTCTCGTTATTTGTGTTGCATTTGTTATAATACATAATAATAATTGTTGTTGTTTGTGTTATTGTTGTTGTTGTTACATTTTATAATTTAACATTCCATAATCGGCTTTTCTATATTAATTTAATTTCTATTTTCGGTATTTTATTATAATTACACTTGATATAAATTGTAAATTCACCGATTTTGTTGTTGTTATTGTAATTGTTATTGCTGCTGCAGTTGATGTTTGCAAATAATCACTAATTTTTATTCATACTGGATACATTTTTTTATATACTTTGTGCTTTTCAGCATTTTGTATTAGTTTTCTCATGAAATTGCACATAGCATAGATAGACGCCATAAAGTATGCTATATATTTTAACACAATAATTCGTTACTTCATGTCTGTCTACCGTATGATAAAAGGTGTCGAAAGAAGAAGAAGAAAAAGTCACAGTGATTAATATAAAAGCAACCGGTCATTTACGCAAACTGTCATTTTCAATAAGTGCTAGAGCTCTCGGGATCTGATCTCTGCTCACAGAGACACCTTCAGGCATGCAAAGTATTTGTACGCTGATTTTTCTATTCATTTTTCATAATAAGCTATAAAACCTAACATTTCATCTGTTTGGTATGAAGGAAGTGATATATTGATTGGAAGACGTTGATACTTTTGAAAAAGAGTCTGTAAGAATTGTTAAAGAGAAGAGTAATTAAGGCACGGCATGACTGAAGTTAACAGTTCTTCGTCTGTTTTTTTGTATATGTATTTTTGAGCTCTTTACTTAGTTTTGTTTTAACGGCAAATTTTGAAAATTGTTTGCGGTTTTTTGGAAGTTTTTTCGCCTAAAAAATAATTTTCTACATTTAGATTTTTTGGGATTTGTTTGTAATGCTTTGTCCAAATATTAATAATAATTAAATGCAAATTCGTATAAATAATAGAAAAAACAGTCGTGCTTTTGTTCATTTGCATGCATGTATATTTGTGCATCTAAGCACATTTTTGTATCTGTTTGTGATATTTTAATTTTAATGTCACATTTAATCATAAATTTTGCATTTCAACTCGACTCAACCCCATCGCCCGCCCGCCCATTTGCCCTTGATGTGTTTGTTGCGGTTGGAGTGCATAAATCCGATGCTCAAATTACCTTGCCTTACCCCTTGCCCTCTCATAATTTGCATAAGCGTGTTGTTGCACACTGACAAACTTATAATTACTTAAATTATTAAGCTTGCTATGAAAACAATAAAAAAATGAAACAACAATTTATGAATATAAAACAAAACAAAAAATTGACAACAATTTATAAATAATTACTTCCGATGCGTTTAATTAGCATTCGTTTTGTTCCATGTTTTTTGCAATTTGTGTATTTCGAGTAATTTCACAATTCTAATCCAATTTGCATTTCATTATGAAAAATTTGCAAAACTTGTTTTTTATTTATTTGTTTTTAGAAATTTTTAATTAATAAAAAATAAAAAAGATGTGTTTAGAATATGTTTTGCTTGTAATATGTTTGCCCAATTTATTTCGAATCCGTTAAGCTGAAAGTCGGCCAAAGCTTCGGCCATGCGGTTGATGGAATACTCTGCACGGTTATGGTCTGTACTGACTTAAACTTGAGACTCGCTATATGACGTCATTTCATGAAGGCAGCTAGGATAAAATTATTCCTATATACTATATAATAGAGTTACCAGAACCATGTGTCGATGACTTTATATAGAATACAGTTTTCGATATTATACCATTTTGAAACCAATTTTTAACAAAGTGTACTGTTTTTATACTCTTCACGAAGTGAAAAGTATCACAGTTTTGTCACGAAGTTTGTAACACCCAGAAGAAAGCGGGGCCGACTATACAAAGTACATATATTCTTGATCAGGATGACAAGATGAGTGGATACAGCCATGTCCGTCTGTCCGTCTGTCTGTGTGTATGTGCGAACTCCTCTCTCAGTGTTCAAGCTATCGACGACGTTCGGAACCAGCAAGATCGGACCACTGGAACTGGTAGCCCCCATACGAAAAGAAGAAGAAAACAAAATTTCAATCGTTCTAAGAAAAAGTTTTTTGTTTTGTAAAATAGGGCGCTGAAATTATACTAGTAGCAGTAAACCGTAGCCAGCTCAAATGCCTGAAAGTTTCATTGCGATTGGACCACTGGAACTGGTACCTGCCATACAAAATAAATTCCGAATTTCTGTCACCCAATGAGGTGTAACAGTGAAAATTGGTCTGCAGGCTATGTGGGTAAAGAGAAATATGATTCAAAAACAAAATGGACATGCCACGAAAGGTGTCGTGAAAAGTATACATTTTCGGCAAGGCCGAAGGTAGCGTCTTCACTGGTTTCTTTTTATTTCAGCCACACACATAAGGATAAGGCGGAGGATTCAAGTTCTGGAGCTTAATGTAAGTCAAGGAAACAGTTTCCTTCAATTTTTAAGCTTTATAACTCCCAAACTTTTAATGTACTTAATATGTGAAGCCAGGAATGGGACATTTTAACTTGTTTTACTTTTGGAGCAGAGGAAATTAGCAGCTTCATTGATTTTTTAGACCAACAATTTCAAAGTGTGCCGAGAGTCCCACGCATGACCATCACTTTTCTGTTGTTGGTTTGACATTTTGTGAAAAGTGAAAAGTGCAGAGGCAAAGAAAAGTTCCTGTCTCTCGACTTTGTGTATGTGTATGTGTGTGTGCACGCGTGAGTGTATGTGTGTATTTTCAATTACAACATTATAAAGATCGACAAGCTGTCTCTGGCAATATTGGTCAACACACACATAAGCACATGTGTGCCAGAAATTATTATTTATGTGTGATATGCGACAACGGCGACGATGAGTTGAGAATGAGATGAGGCAAGCGAAACTCATGTTCGACACACGTCTCCAAGGATTAACACAAGTGACCACAAAATCATCATGAACACACACACACAGACACATCAATGACGATAGACGTTGTTGGTGAACAGGTGCGCTGCATGGCGGCTGCTGTTGTTATTGTTGTTGTTGGAAGCCCACATTGTTGAGCACAGCCAACATACCAGACGCCGCCACAGCGCAAATTGTTGCCGCTTCGTTTAGCCGAGGGTGAGGAGCAGGCGAGCGCTTTCCTCAGGTTTATGTCAGCAAATATTTGTTGTTTTTTTTTATAAAAATAAAGTGACGAACTGAAATAAAAACAAAAAGTGGAAGGAATTTATATAAAATAAAAATGTTCCCAAGACACAAACCAAAACCAAACTGAACTCAACTCAACTCAACTCACTTACCCGATTCTGCTTCTGCTTCTGCTTTAGCTTCAGCTGCTTCTTCTTCTTCTTGCTGCTCTGACATTTTATGCAATGCTCAACCAACACAGACAGTTGCGGTGGTATTGGTGCACGTGGGGATTTAGTTGTTGTCAGTAGATGCTCTGAAACATGTCCAGTTTGTTAAAATAAAGTAAAATAACTTAAAAAAGAAAAAAACATTATAGCAACAACAAAGTGAGATGAGTGCAGAAACTTTCAGGCAAAGTGTGACCGAGGAGCTGTCAAAAGTCACTATAGAACTTGTGATGTGTCTTTGCTTATGTGCACCACTCACCCGCCCTCCACACACACAGATGTAGTATGACGCCCACATCAGACCAATGACATTTTTCACACATGTCCGAGAAAAATGAAAAACTTTTGAATTTATTTTATAAGTAATTTTTTAATAACGATAAACGTTACACTTTGAATGACAGTTGACTGAGGAGCACACAGCAGCAATGGCGTGTGTGTTGGCTAGGGGAGTTGGGGCAGCAGCAGCAGCAGCGGCAATGGCACTGGCAGTTGAGCATGAGCCTCACATTGCAAGTCGGACATGGCTGCCAGCAGCAGCTTAAGTGAAAAGTGTCATATGCGCGTCAAGTGTAATACAGCAGCAACACAAACAACAACAACAACAACAGCAACAGTAGCAGTAGCAGTAAACGTAACAGAAGAAGACGACGAGTGAGAGAGAGGGAGAGAGGGAGTGTAAAGAAATTGAAAAGGAGCCAACTGACCATTTCATTTCTCATCGCGCTGTGCTCACATGCTCGCTTATTCCTCACACACAGATGCACTCCTGCTGTCCTTCTCTCTCCCTCTTTCTCTTTCTCACTCCGTTTCTGTTTCTGCTTCTCCCTACTGACAAAGACTCACTCGGCCAAGTCTTATGAACTCATATCAAAATAATGGGCCATGTCAACGTCATTTTCCGGCCGGTGTGAGGTTATGTCTTTGCGGTTTTTTTCCCGCACACACATACACAAAAAGTATAAATACAACAAAAAGTATGAGTGACCATTTTTCTACAAGTTTTTTTATTTTCTTTCTGTTAAAAATACAAAGCATATGTTTGTTTGTGTGTAGAAGTGTTAAAATAATTGTTATATTTTCTATATAAAAATAAAAACTGAAAGTCGTGGTCATTGAAGTCGCAAATACACTGAGATAAATTTAATGAGAGAGTAATTTGAGTATGTAAGAAAATAATAAAAAAAAAGGCAATAATTTATAAATAAGTAAAAAAATAAGAAATTAGTATGCAAGTAAGGGGGGTATATACTTGACAATATAATACCCCGTACACACCAAGTCTAAAAATATATTGTTCATTGCAGTTAAAGTAGGAAAACTCAACAATTTCTTGAATATAGGGAAAATTAATATTAATAACAGATTTCAGATTCTGGTCTTTTCGGGGCAACAATTCGGTGAAAATGATATTTTGCGATATTATTGAGTTTGCATTGGTAGTAGATACAGCAGTTTAAAAAACGGACGGTGCTGCTTGGGTGGGAAGGAGTAGGCGTGGCAAAAATTCCATCAAACTTGAAGTAGCGCAGAATATATATACTATGGGGTCTTACTTTCCTCCTTCTGGGTGTTACATATATTTCGTCTCAAGCAAATTTAATATACCCTGATATATACAGGGATAGAAATGAAAAGATACTGCAATAAATAAATTAATATATTAATAATCAAAAGTGATAATAACAAAAAAAACTAATAACGAGAAAATAATTATAATTTTATTTATAATATTTTAATAATACAACAAATAATAAACAAAACAATATATTAACAATATTATATATATTTGAAAAAAAAAAAAAAACAATTACAAAATACAAGTATTATGTATAAATTATAAAAAAGTAATTATTGAAAACAAAAATAACAGAAAACCAAATATAAAATACAAAATAAAATAAATAAAAAAAAAAATCAATGCAACACTAATTTTTCTCTCAGTGCATTGGACTGCCAGCCATCAACGTCAACACGCAAGTAGTTCAAATATGTCAACTATGGTCACTAAAAATGTGACACGTCGAGTTGTTTCAGCTCACTTTCCCACTCGCTTACACACACACACACACACACACACACACACACAGACACACACACACACATGTATACTTTCCCACACACACACCTCGCACAACCGGAAGCCAACAGTGACCGAATGCTTAGCGGCAATCTCCATGTCCAACGCCATCTCGCAGCGCTCCGTGTGTCGTTCAGTGCGCGTTCGACGCTCTCTTGCGGCTTATCTTTGTGCTAAATAATGATGGAAAGTAAACTCAAAGAAAGACAAGAGAGGATGAAGAAGAACGCGCACAAAATGTGAATAAAGCGAATGTTGTCCTCACATTGAGTTTATTTTTATTTTGTGCTGAAGTCGTGATGTCCTTTGAGAATATGTGAAAGTTGAAGCGTTTCTAGAATTAAACTTGAAAAAAAATATACATAAAAAATAACAAACGAGAATAAAGAAGTAAACGAAAACTTGACGCAAAATATAATAAAATATATTAGGAAAAAAGAAAATGTTTATGTATATAGAAAGTTTAGTTTACTCGGTGAAGTTTTGACGTTTTGTTCGTTGATGCTGTCAATGTGGCCGCTTGTCTCATGCTTTGCTACTCAGCGTGCCGGCGTTGCCATACTGTGCTCAAGTTTGTGTGTGTGTGTGTGTGTGTGTGTGTGTGTCCATTTTGTTTCTACTCTCATGTTTTGGTTTGTCTTCCTTCCTGACTCCGGCAACCGCTGCCATTGTTCGCTGCTGCTCTGTCTCTATTGCTCGTCCAGTGGTCTTATTACAGTCGATGCTATTGTTGTTGTTGTTGTTGTTGTTGCTGTTGCTGTCATTTCTATTTCTGTTATTTGTTGTTGCTGTTGCTGTTGCTGTTGTAGCCCACTTATCATCCCTGGTGACACTTTATAATTTCTTTACTTTTAGTGAAATGTCACTATTTATTTCATTTTTCCATCAAAACTTTTAAGTTTTACAATAAATTTTCAGAGGAAATACAAATACGACGAATGTGTCTTCGTCTCATCTCCAGACAATGTTGTTGTCCAGCAGCAACAGCAACAATTGCTTATTGCATACAAAAATACAACAATAATGACAACAACAACAACAACAACTACAACTGCAACAACGTGAGCGTATGGAAAAAGTCGCAGTAACAACACGTTGTACATCCTGAGCCAGAAGGCAGTGAAGTCGCCAGCCCTTTGCCATGCGATGCAACCTTGTGTGCTCTGCTCCTCCCTCTCACCTCACCTCACCACATCACCACACCGCCTACGTCTTTTGGTTTTGTGCTTGTCTCACTTCATTGTATAAGTGATGTTCACGTCAGTGTCACGATGTTCCAGCAGTTTGTTGTTGTTGCTCCTGTGAGTATTGTTGCTTTTCTTCTTTCTCTGCAAATTTGATATTCCTGACAACGAGTAAATCATGACATTAAATTTTACTTGTTACATTTAAAAACACTCACAATTGATTTAGTTTAACCTTTTGCTTAATTGAATCTGCTTCGCATGAGATTCGATAAGGTTCTTGAAGGTTTGAAGATTGTTATGAGATCACTTTGGCTTGGGTAGAATGGAGACATGATTATGTATGCTGATTTGTATATGTTACTAACTAATATTTTGTATCCTCTCAATAACTGTCGTTATGCCCATCAAAAGATATTATCTCTCGCCAAAGCATCTTAGCAAAGTTTAAGAAGCTAACTTTTACATATATAAAATCCGGGACGGTTTCATGTTTAAGTTCGGTCGTTTGAGGGAAAAGATTATTGATGTACTCGTCATATAAACCCGATTATAACTGCTATCCTTGTTCTGAATCGTAGAACAGCCTTTGGAGTAATAAGCTTATTCGAAAAAGAACTTTGATACAAGAGGAAGATGTTGTAATCTTCTTTTCATGGCAAAACTCCCATTAACAACCCAGTAAGAAACTGAACCGCTTCACAAGGCGTTCTGTAGGATTTTGTTTGTTTTGTTTCAGTACTTGATCAAGCACTTGATCAAGAAGGTCTTTGCTGTAAAATTTTAAAATCGAAAATCAAAAACCATTCAAAACACCTTCAAAGATAAACGGTTCTCATTAAGCTTTAAAAGAAGGCATTTTGAAACGCCTTTTTCGCCAGTATTTAAATGTTTCCCTCTGTGAAGGCATTTTGGAACTTCTTTTCATTCAAGGCATTCTCATTTTGCCTTCTGGAAACAGCAGATTAACAAGTTCTTTCCTAGACAGTTGGTCTTGTATATGTATCTGTTTAGGCACAGTAATGAATCAATCTTTTCTCTTACACATTTGACTATAAACAGAACAGACAATATTAAATATAATTCAGCTTTCGCATAATAAGTAAGTTTTACTCAAGTAAAAAGCACCCATTGGGGTAAATAAAAAGCGAGTTGAAGTAAAAGTTGAAAAAGGGTCATAAAGAAATTTGAAGCAAATGTTTGACCGCACATAAAAAGTGTTACGCCAAAAATTGTCTTAAGGATTAACCTAAATAAATACAAAACAGACGTTAAAAATTTTGCAGTTCAAAGGAGCAGGACAAACAGACAGAAGGATTAAGCGACGACGGGGAGACATGACTCTGGCATTTGCATGGTGAGACAGACAGTGAGTCACAGGAGAGGCGGGAAACGTCGCGGCGTGTCGAGTGTAGTCAACTCAAGTCAGACAGAGAGACCGCAATGATCTATCGTTGTTGACGTCGCTGAAGTCGGAGGAATAAAAATTAAGCAAACAAGCGAAAAGAAGAGGAAAAAATGACTCGGAAAGATGAACGCCCAGGGAGGAGAGCACCGCACAGAACAAAGCGAAAGGCAAAAGGATTTCGCGGCTAAACAGAAGGATTGGATTGGAATGGCGACGTTGGCCACTTCATTATGTCGGAAATGTATGAACTGTTGAAAAATGATGCGCTCAGCTCGCATGACAGGCGTGCGAAGAGCAAAGCTCAAAGCGGGAGGGAAGTGGGGGAGGGGCTGCTGCTATTGTTGTTGGTGTGGTGAAGGCGTCGACGAAGTTCGCCATTTCAGTGTGAAAGTGCATTTGACTTTTATGCTTTGCCATTGCCCAAAGGGGCTTTGGCGCGTTGAATGAGCGTGAATCCACTTTGAGCAGCAGCAGCAGCAGCAGCAAAAATATGCTCGCAGCGCTTTTTGGCTGAGTGCATGCATTTTGTGAGCAGTTATGTGCGCTGGCACACGATTTTTGTTAAGTAACCAAAAGTGCTCTGAAATGAATTTGGTGAAAAGGACATTGAATGCACACGGCGTGCAGCTGCGCCATGCCAAGCCATGCCATCGTCATCGTCAGGATCATCATCAGTGTCAGCGCTTGTTTACTTGATGTGGCAAAAGTTGTTGCTGTCTTGTCTGTCTGCCTGTCTGTCTGTCTGTCTTGCTATCAAAACTCATGTGTGCGTTGGTCGAGGGGTTGGCTTCGGTCAGGCAGAATGTTGAGCATTTAGCCAACTGCTTGCTTACCAACCTGACCAACATCATGTGGAAAATGGACTTGGTCTAAGCTATGCTTGATGCGAGTTCTTGGAAAGTTTGCGTTTACTTTCAGCGAGTGCGCTGCAAGTGACATTTACGAGAATGCTTTTGATGGCTCTGAGACAAAAATGAGCTCAACTGCTGCGCTTCGTTCGTACTTGGTTAACTTAAAGCTGCAAAAAGATGATCAACATTGTGAAGAAGAAAGTTCAAGGCAGAGATGTTTGAGAGAAAGGGAAGGGGAAGCACCGAAGTTGCTTGAATTGATGGACTTAAAGAATTTGTTATGCATTGATAAGAATGTATCGATTAATGTTGGTTTGAAAATTTGATTTGATTGAAAGCCTTGGAGAATAGATGATTAAATGTGAGAATCTTTGATTTGAAGATATACAGACCGAAAATGGAATAAATGAGGGAGAGAGAGAAAGTGGGAGAGATCAGGAAATATTCCTTTCCATATTTTCTGTAAGATCTTAGCTATAAGTTCTTATATCATGAACCTCATTACTTATTATCAGTTAAGAGTGACAGCTACATGGGTTCTCCTTTATCAGATTTCGGAGATCATATAGAAGAGTATAGTATTGAAAGCAACAAGCCTAATTCAGAACCTCCGACCAAACTAGATGCTTCTCACTCTATAAGGCAAAAGTTTTAATGTCTCCTAACTCTATTGCCATTTAATGGAATTATCACTCCAGTTTGAGCATCCGTTAAGAAAGTGTGCTCAGCACAATTCGTGTGTGTTCCAAGCCCAGGTGCCTCAGACTTTCTGGCTCCATCTTATCACTATGAGCTCGGTTCAATATTTATTTATAATCTTTGCTGTGCCACTCAAGTGCCCAAGTATGCTGAAACTGAGAATCTGGCTTAAAACAAGTTAAAACAAATTGAGGCTCTTGTTTCTTACTTGTTCATTTAAATGCATTTTTGAGTCTTTCAGCTTCAACTTTTCAATTTCAGCATTTTAATAGTGCAAAAGTATTTTTAAACTGGTATTTATAAACTTTTATCTCCAATTATAAAAAATTCAACAAATCACGTCAACTAGAAGAAAGTCAAGCTACACTTAACACAAGCCATTTAAATGATAAACTCAATCCAATATACCAAACTCAGCAGATGACTAGTAGGAACCGAAGAGGGCCCGGCGGAGAAGAGGAGGGCAACTGCATTGAAGCAGGACAAAACAGAAGTGCGTCAAAGGCAATTTGAGACTTTGACAGCGACTTGGTCTGGCAGCTAACCTACAATTAAATGCATTTGTATGCTGTCAATGTCACAAAAAATAAAACTTAAAAATGTCAAATTTTATATTTTAAAACTACAGGCGATTCTATGTAGTCGAATGATAAAGATCCCAAGAAGGATGCCAGAAGGGAGCCGGGCGGCGAAGTGAATAAGCAAAGGCAGAGTCAGTAACGTCAGTTGAAGAACAAAACTTTTATGTTTTTTGTCTTTCAACGACGACGACGACGACAACATCATTTTCTGTGTGTTCACTTGAGAATCAAAAACTATTGTAAAATATATTTTCGATTTTATTTCAAGTCATTTTCACTTGCAAAAATTACGAGAAAATCCTTTTTGATTGTTTTCGTTATTTTTTCCCCTCCGCATTTCATTCTAACATTCTCAAAACTGTCTGACGGACATCTTTGAGTGCTTAACTGCCCATGTCCAATGTAACGCCCAAAACGCCCACAAATGCATTCAATGTTTACATGAAGACATGTGTGGCGGTCTGGCGAAAAGTCAATTCAACTCGTTGCGTAGTTCATCATTTCGTTATTGTTGTTGTTGTTGCTGTTACTCAAATACAAGTACATAAACTTAAGTCATTTGTCCATCGTGTAGTTCCCGAGCTGGGTATGAAGTGTGGTGGTCTGTCATTGTACTAGAAGAAGTAGAAAAGTAAAATTTTCAGTTGAGCAAAATCACTCATCAATTTGTATCTGCTTGGGAGTGTTTTTCTGTGTGTGTGTGTTTGCTTGTGTGTGTGTTTAGTTTGTGTTCTTTGTCTTCATCTTAACTTTTACAATTTTAAAATTTGTACATGTTCAACTGTCGTGCTGATTGTCATTTCACATGTACCGCTCGTCCGTCTGTCCGTCCGTCCATCTGTCTGACTGTCATGTCTGCTTGTTTTAACTGTCTATCTTGTTTTCTAGCTGGCTGCTAAATATTTATCTATTCTTATTTTCATATTGAGCACGACAGGTTGCACTTTATGTGTGTATGTGTGCTACTTTGCTTTATTGAATAGTTCTGGCTTAAAACAAAAATTGTAGCATACTTTTTGTCAGCTAAAAAGAAATATTGTAGATTTGTGTTAATTAAGCAAGCTTAGAGTATTGAGATTTGACAACATTTTTTAATGGAACACAAAAAAAATAATCATTAATTGACAGACTTATGATTTTTCTTTAAATAAAAGCTCTAATTCCCTTTAAAGTTTGTATTTGACATTCTCTACAAAATGAGTTAAGGTGACTTAAGTACTAATATAAAAATGTATGTTGATCATTATGATAGTGGAAAGCTCACATTGACTTGGACTTCTTTGATAATTTTAACTGCGTGACTAGCATCTTGTTGAACTCTTGACTCTGAACTCACTACCTTGTCTGATGAGGTGAGTATGGAACACGAAAATACGCCAAATCCCTTCTCCAAAGTTTAGCTTTTTGCGTCATTTGCAATCTTGTGGACCACCCAATCATTTACCACGCAATTTTCACATCATTCCTATATAAAATAATCAACTACGATTCAAATCACATTCCATTATACAACTTCACTTGCTTGTCAATCAAAGTAATTTTCATCTACAGTCAGGCGAGCAGAGAACCTTCAACCAACTGACATGTACCATTAATTCAAGGCAACAAAATTACCATCAATCCGTAGAAACGTTCTACCAGCCATCGATTCAACCATCCGTCCATCCAGCCAACCATTCGTTTCCCTGTCCAGCCGACGTATATAACTTGGCATATAATTGCAGTTGCTGCCAACTCAACCGGCGCTGAGGCGTTCCTCAACTGGCTTAGGCGAAATCCTGTGCTTTTGCTTCCTTCTTTGAAGCTTGCGTTGTCGTCTTTGGTAGTCCGTCAGTCTGGCTACCAGTCAGTCAGGCAGTGTGTTGTGTGTTCTTTTGGTTATAAATTTAGTGTTTAGTCTATTATTATTTTCACATTTTACACTCATTTGCTTTGTGCATCCGTCACCGCTACTACATTCTCTTGCAGGCCTTTGCATAGCTGAGCTGCAGCAATGACCAACATAAAACTGTCTTGTCTGATGACCTCTCAGTCTGTGCTCTCTCAGATTCGTCTACCTCTAGTCCACTTTCCCCTTGCTCAGCCACCTACACTTGAAAGGCTTTGGCAGCCAGCTAGATTCCCATCACTCCTTCATTCCTGGCTGCCATCTACCAAGCTGTCGATCTCTTTGCCTGCCTGCCAGTCGTCTAACTGTTGTGCATCCTTGCAGCCATTCGTCAGTTTGTCTTGTCCTGTAACTTGTCTGTCAGACATACACTAACTTCCTTGTCTGCTTGCATCCTTCCAACTGTCTTGCATTTTTAGTTAAATTCAGTTTACTCGAGTAAATCGTTTCGTAATAATGTGTCCAAGCTCGTGTTGCTGCTGTTGCTGCTACTGACTTTGGCCTCCCTTCATCTCACCGCGCGGTCGCACACTATGCCTTCTCAGCACACAGTTCATCTTCGGTATTGCTGCAAGTCCATTCCAATTCAGTGCACTGTCGACGTCAATCCAAGTGTCTTCTTGTTTCTGTCCATCACTCTTGCGTCATTTGTTCGTGCGACACAATCCTTGCCACTGACGTTGCATTGCAGTTGAAGCGGATTTTAATACAAGTTTTCACTCTGCTTTTTCCACTTCTCTCAGACCCACGTTTGCCTTTTGATTGGCTTCATGTTATATTTACTGATGTATTTTAAATTTTTAGTATGTTAAGCATGATTAGAAAATGTATTTATTGCTGAGGCCAATACCATAGATGATTATGATAGCTTAAGCGCATTTAGCATGCCTTTGGTTGTGGCAAAAGATAAAACAAGACAAAAAGTAATTCAATACATTTTGGTAGGAAATTCTCAGTAAAAATTCTTACTTAAAACTGTAAGTGAGTTTGAGAACTTGAAGAATTTACTTTAAGTAAACCACTTGTCCGACTTATTGGCTCGAAAACTAAAGTCTTTGCCTCAGTGGCCCGATCCAGCCGCGCAATGTGTGCCAACCCTTAGTAGAGACTAGGTATTACTTGAACGTGCTTAGACTCAATGAGGGGTTTGGTATACATGTAAAATGTGATTAAAGTTTTTTGGATAATATAACGAAATATGATTCATAGGATATTTTTGATAATTGGCTTAATAGTTTAAATTAAAATAGTTTCTCCGTTTCGGCGTGAACTTTTTTGCTTTTAACTTCTTTTCTAACGCCTGACTCGATCGGTTTCTTTTGTCACTCTGCTTCTTCTACTCAGCTGCTAGGTTCGTTCTTTACTTCTGTTAACTTCGCTGTTAATTTCGTACATCTGTTAACGACAGTGTGACCCTTTCACACCAAGCGTACTCTTCTTTACATACATGTAGCAGAGCCTTTCTTTTTCAGCCCATTAGGTGGAATAATGTTTTCTGATCTTTGTTATGAATCTTAGTGTAGAAAAAGCATTATATATATGCAAAGAGCAACGTGCATTTTTCCAACTGTCGGCTAATTTAATAATCTTAAGGCTGCTGACACACGTGCGGACTTGTCTGCAACAACATCATGACTCATTAGTTGCTAAACGCGTCATTAATGGGCGACAGTGTGCTCAATGGCCATGCCCGTGCCCATGTCATCTCACTCGCTCTGACGCACACTTACCTTGCTGGCTATTATATGGTAATATGGTCAGTACGCGTTTATATTGGAGTGTAATTTCTTTTTTCATCGAACTGGTTTCAATTATTGGCAAAAATTAATTAAATATTTTCCAAATGAATGACTCGACAAAACGGCCCTGTGTGTGCAGTGTGCGTTGTTCGGAGGGGGGATTGGGGGGGCAACATTTTGACGCAGTGTGGCCACCGTGCCGTGACGGTGACGGTGACACTTATGCACTTCTGCATTTGAATTATGTCAAATCCATTTTATTTTAATGAAACGTTGATTGTTTCGCAATTAATTTTCTATTGTTTGACAGTAATTATTATTATTTATATTATTTTACTGTCAGAAAAGCAACAAAACAATGCAAAAAACAAAAAAAGATGGCGGCTTATGGGTTTATAATCCCATTTGGCGTTAAAACATTTTGTTGTCTGCATGCATGTGTGTGTGTGTGTGTGTGTTTATAATGACATGTCAGACGATAAAATGACATTTTGCAAAAATGCCATTAAACAAAAAAAAAAAAAACGAGGAAAAATACAACAATGAAAAGCCGAAACAAAATGTCAGCAATTTGAACATTAGACAAATCGATTAATTGTGGCATGGAATGTAATTTGTTATTGTTGCGAAATGCATGACAACTTCCCCGACCGCCTCATCGACAATTCGCGTCTGTCATTTATTGCACACCTTTCCTACCTCGCGCCTCTGTCATTTTATTCATGTGTCATTTGAAAGCGTCCTCTTGCCGGTTTTGAGTGTCCTCTGTCTACAATTGTTGCATGGAACCACTTCATCGACTCAACTCTGTGCCCCTCTCTGCTCTTTGCCCAAGACTTATCCACTCCACACTTCTCTGTCCCGTTGTTGTGTCCTTCTCTGAGTGCTGAGCTACTTTGGAGGATGCTTTAGTCTGATCGATCTTAGCTCACCTGCTGCCTACCCCAATACACGCCTCTCTTCTGCTCCGTGCATTGCTCAATTTAATCTACGAGTATATCATGTCTTCTCTATACTTCCCACTTATCATCTCTTTTTCTATTCCCACTTCTGTGCACGCTTCTCAACCTCTCCTAAGGTTTTTCACTTCACTTGATTTCAGACTTACTTTCCTTATCACTCATTGCATTTTGATTCTTATGAAGTGTCTTCATCTCTTTCATCATTCGCGCTTCCTCAACTTAACCCTACTTTACAGCTTTTCGTTTTCTTCTCCATGTTAGCATCATCATCTCGTTCTCTATTAATTCTTTTCTCTTACACACTTCTATCACTTTCTCTCCACCTTCAAAATCTCCTTAAACACCTTTCCCTCCATGAGTTCTTTTTCGGCTTCACTTCAGATGAACTTCATCGCAGCGAATTCACACTCTCCATGCTCCTTTCCCCCACGTGTATACACATTTCTTCACTCCTCTATTTGCTTACCTCCTTATACACTGTCACGAAACTCCATCAAGCTCGGCGATGTCTCACGCTGTTTTAATAGCCATTATGGACTCCATTCGCTGCCATTTGGCTGCCACTTTCACATGCACGACCGCCAGCCGCATTGCAATACATGTCAAATGTTGACCATCTTCATTACAAAAACACAAGTTGCGAGTTTCCATTTGCAACGCACACATGTATTAGCACACATGTCCAAGGTGAAGAGAAACCAGCAAAAGCAACAAAAGCCGCAACTAACTTGGCCAACAGGCAGAAAACAACTCGTTTGCTGTGCAGCCATCTTGAGTCGAGGCCATAAATCGTTGTTCGTCTTCGTCAGTTAATTTAAAACATGTCAGACAACTCCGACAACTTCAGACAATTGATTGACGTTTTAAAAGTTTAGCAGGCGTGCAACAACAACAGCAACAACAACAACAACAGCAACGCACACACACAAAGAGCAAAACCAGCTTGCATGTGTGTGTGTGTATGCCCCCAAGCCCAAGCTAAGCTCGTGTGGGCATTATGCACATGCAGCCTCAGCTAGCTGCCTGGCTGGCCCGGCCCGGCCGGCGACCATCTGTTTGACCAGCTTGCCACTTGCAACTTGTGCCACATTCGGCGTCGTCGTCGTCGTCGTCGTTGTGGTCGTCAGCGTTTTCAAGTATTGCAAAAAGGCCGAACCCATACAAAGTAATTTATTTATTTTTCATTTGTCTTGACTTGACTTGATGCTCATCGTCTCAGACGTCTCAGACGTCCCAGCCTCCTCAGTCTCCTCAGCAGTCGACGTCGACGAATAAGTTTCAATAGATGCCAACGGCGTTGTTAGATGAAGGAGGCATGGTGTCTGCGCACAAAAAGGTGAAGGCGGTTCATCACAGCGTCTCAAGTCATGGGTGAGGGGCGATGTGCGGTGACATGTTGTCGCATTTGGCAACTTTCTAAACAGAGTTTTTTCTCTCAGCATGTTTGACAATTTATTCCATATTCAAATTAAATTGTAAAGAAAAAGTTGGAAGAAACTTAGAAGTAGCACAGCATTAACAAATCTTCCGCGCTACACAAACAGGTTACATATGCCTGACAACACTTTGCATACATCATATTATAGTTTGAAGGTATTTGAGTTCGAAGTCAATTATTTTTGCCTTGAAGTCTTAAAGGAAGTTAATAGAAGCTTTATGAGCTTCAATATAACATATTCAAGAATACCAAGTTCTATTGAGGCCAACAAGACGCAACAGAACTTATGCAAATTTGTTAGTCTTGAACATGGTTTTTTACTACTTTACTTTTCACTTTCAAAACCAAACTTTATGTTTTGTTGAGTTCATAAATTTTTCATTCTACTGTTATAAGACTTAATGTCATATAAGATGTTCTCTGTTGGCTTGTTGACACTATCAAGTGCGATTGCTGTACTTCCTTGTTGAGAACTTGTCCGAATGAAGTGCTCCAAAAAAGTTGGTACTTTTGGTACATTTGTTCAAATCGAAGCATACAACATTTGTCAATTTCTTAGAATTTCTCTTACAGTTTTTTATTTTCATACACTTCACGTACTGGATATCATTAGAACTTTGTCAGGACGTTTGCAACACCCAGAAGGAGACATCTCCGCCTATAAACATACGTAATAATATAAGTTATTGCTTCCCTTTTTTTTGCTATGCGCAGCATTTGAAATTCTCCTGACATCTTCTCTCTGTTTAGTTTTTTGATTTACTGGCCACTTTCCACTTATCTTACCGATATGCCTAAAGAATTACAAACATGACCCACTTTTGAACAACAACACTGTCTCCACGACTGTGACTAAAGCAAGGAATAGACAAAGAAAGAGGCCAATATTAATTGTTGTGTGTGCAAAATACAAATTTCAATACTCCAGAAAAATCATAAAAAGATGTCCTTCAGCTATGAGTATTTGTAAAAGTACAACGAACAAGCAATAATCAAAAATCTGAAGAGGAAAGAAACAAGAAACAAGAAATGTGACATCAAAGGACATGCGAGAGTAGCAGAAGGCGACGAGCTTGGCAAAAAGGCAGGAGGCGGCAGGGACGGCAAGGCAGAAATGAATGAATGAATAAATATCCTTGCAACTCAATGCGAGTTGACAGCTCATTCGTCAAATCGCACAAAGAAATATTTGAACTCTTCATCAGTTTGCATTTTTTTAGTTTTGTTTCTTTTCCATTCTTTATGTTTTTTCGTGCTCGGGTCGCCTGTGAGTTCAGCAGCGATGGGTGGGCGGGGGGTGGAGAGACGGAGGCGGAAAGCGTACGCTATTTTAACAGATTGTCTTGTGCTTCACTTCAGTTTTGGACATTGTCTGCTTGTAATCCCGGCCACTGTTCCGTGATGGTTGCACAGATGAATGACCGAGTTGTTGACGTCTCAATATTGATGCAATGTGCTGCGCGCTTTGTTGCCACAAGATGTGAGGAGCATCATTTCTTTTCTGTTTGTTGCTTTTTGCTTTTGTTGTTGTTTTTGTTTTTGCTGTCTTGCTTTCTTTCTTTAGACTTTGACAGTGTCCTTTTTTGTGTGTTTCAACAAACTAGTCGGACTACATATGTGCCTCTGTGTGTGTGTGTGTGTGTGTGTGCAAGAATGTGCTTGGCTGCCAATACGAAGACTGACATGAAGACTGATAACAACAACAGTAACACGAGGCAAGGAGGCGTGTGTAAGAACTGTAAGAAGCAGAAGCCTTGCAGCACAAGATTGAAGACGACAAGCAGGCAAGTTTTCTATGTGGAAAATTGGTGCATGAGCATGGTGAAGGCATGCGATGACGATGAGCAGTCAACGGAAGCAGTTGCCATCGATAATCCAAAGCGCGTCCAGCCACAAGTCCTGCAAGTGCACACAGTCACTCACTCACTCACACATCTAGTCATACAAAGTGCAAAACTTTTGCCAAGACACACACACACACACACAGACACACACAGACACACACACGTGCTTGCTTGAAGGACATGAAACGAAGCGAACATTCTGAACGTTCAATGTGCCACATATCCTTCATAACTTGCAAGTCGATTTTGATGTACGAGCAATGAGACATGCGTTGCGTTGTGTCTGTCTGTCTGTGTGTCTGTCAGCCAGTCTGTCTGTCTAACTGTCTGCAATGCTTCGGCAACTCTGGCCTCAACTATTATTGATGTGGCAACATTTATCATGAATTTTAACTTGGCTCCGCCAAGACGTTCACGACGAAGACCAAGACGACGACGACGACGACGATGATGATGATGATGATGATGACGATGATGATGACGATGATGAAGCAGTGGCAACAACAGTGCTGGATGTCACTCATGAATGAGTGAAGGAAGCAGTGAAAAATCAAGGAAGATTTGCCCCCAAGGTCTAAGCGAGTATGAGAAGACGAAGAAGAAGATGTTGATGAAAGGCGATGAGTTTGAGTTGAGATTGCAAAGGATTATTTCAGTTTTAGTTTTTTATTCTCATTTGTGTTTATTTTTTTGAAAAATTTGCAGGACATTAAAGGCAAATATGATGTATTTGCTATGCTTGTTTTTGTTGTTGTTGTTGTTGTTTACTTGGCCTTGCTTTTCATCAGCTCTGCTCTGCTGAGCTCTTCTCCTCTCCTCTCCTCTCCTCGGCAATTCACCCGCTGCTGATCCAATAACACATTTTGCCTCGCCTGCAGTGCTTTGGTTTGTTGGTTGATGCGTTCAAGCGGACTTGGCCATCGCATCGCCTCCACTCACTAATGGCTTCGGTCCATTATCTCGTCATGTTTGTTACGAAATTTAATTACTCTTATTTATTTTTTCTCATTTATGTTTTGTTGTTGTTGTTGTTTTTTCCTCCTTTTCCAAACAGTATGCGCTGTTTTACATTCCCCTCCACCACCCGCTCATGCCATCACCACCGCCACCGCTATCGCCACCGCCACTGCCGCTCTTGCACAACTCCTAACCATCATAGTTGCCGGTGCTGTCATCAGACGCTTGACGTTGCCATTGCAACATCAGCTTTACTCATGCTCATCACCATCATCTTGCTGCTGCTTTTGTTGTTGTTGTTGTTGTTGTTGTTGTTGTTGCTGATGTCCTTCCTGCTGTTCATGATTTTTAACTTTAGCCGGAGAAACAACAACAACACACTGTAAGTATGTTAAATGATGGCGAGAAATTAAAATCACAACGTGAAAAAAACAGTGTAAAAATTATATTAAAACACTTTGCTTCGTGTCACGCTCATCTGCATGCCATCATACTCCATCGTCCTGTGCTTCCCCATCCCGTCCCGTCCCTCTAGTTAGTTCTTCCGTTCGCATTTCGTCAAAAGGCAAACTCACGTTGTGTCCGTGCCCCCACCCCCACTTTACCCCTGGCTGACTGACAACGCATCTTGTTCGTTAATGAACTCATCTTCGTTATGCGTTTGCATGCAGTTGACAGTGAGTACAGTTTTGGGGGGCCCCTTTTCCCCACCTTACGTATTACAACAAATTTGCTTTATTTTTTTGGTGTTTGGTGTTATTTTAAAGAAAAGCGCCTTTTTTCGTATTAATTGAATTGTTGTTAAGTGTCATGTGACCATGTCAAACGACAAGGTCAGCTGACATTTGTCGCATGCTATTTATGTATCCACAAACATTCATAATAAAGAATACACAATAAGGCCAAACGACAATTGTAGCCGAGGGTATTTGCTGCGACTCCTATAGGTTCTTCTTAAAGCATTTGAACTCATCCAGTATTATTATTTTTATTATTATTATTGTTGTTGTTATTATTATTATTATTGTTGAAAAGCATTAGAGTTGAGTCTCGCAGTCTGTAACCCCCAAAGAGCGGCGTGGCGGACTACACAAAGTATATATATTCTCGATCAGGATTACAACACGAGTTGATATAGCCATGTCCGTCTGTCCGTCCGTCTGTATGTGTGCAATTGACGGACGGACAGACGGACCTGAAATTTTGCAATGAAATTTTTTTTCAATTAAATAATTTTTATCGAAAGAATTTTGTTGATGCTCCCATGCCCTTTTAAATGCCCCATAATTGCGTAAGCACCGTTACCTTGCGTTTCTTCTTGCTCATTTCATTGCATTTCAATTCCATTTCAGTTCAAGTCCAATATTGCATACTCCCGTCTTTGCTTGCTGGCAAAAGCTCCGTGCCCATTTGCGCAATGTTGCCAATGCGAACAGGCACACAAACACACAAACACACACACACACACACACACACACACACACGCATACAGATATACACTTGCCAAGACGCTTTGCCCTCGAGCTGTCAGTCAATGTGTCGTGTCTCGTTGTCTCTACAACTGTCTGTCACATGCAACGACGACGCATCAAGCTCAAGCCCAAGCCCAAGCAAGACTACAAGACTGCTGACTACGTGACGTCAAACCAGTGAGTTCCTTACCAAAACTAATGCAAGTAGCAAGCGTGATTGGTTTGGTTTGAGGGCGGTGTGGTGGGGTGTGGGGGAGGGATAGTGTCGCTGCTGCTGTAGATGTTGCAAAAAGGATGCACATCACATCATAGCATTATACGTATAGATGAATTTTTGGATTCGCAACTTGCGCTTGGATTACAAGTCGTCTGATTCTGATGTGTGCATTGCCAAGCAAGACCACACACACACACACACACACACACACACACACAGACGTATGCTCTAAGCTTGAACGTATGTGCGCAATAAGTAAAGAAATGTCTCTTCCTCTTCTGGCTCCTCGTCCTTATTATAGCAATGTAAGTTGGCTTTGCCTTTTGTTATTGTTTGGTTTGGTTTGGTGGGCGGCAATTTCATTGCACGCACACACAAATCGCAATCGTGTTTGCCAGTGTGCGTGTCATCTCAGTGCTCAACTCAACTCATGAGTTTTCTTTACTTTTGTCTGTATCCTTTTATTATTTTATTTCTGGCCTTGTTTTAATTCACTGCAGATTTTCTTCAACATAGTCTTGTTGTTATTATTGTTACTGCTTCTTCTCCTGATGTTGCTGCGTCATTTGCCATCATTCTTCGCCTTTTCCATCTTCTTCTTGAACTCATCTTCGTCTCAGATGACATCCTTTTACATCCTTCACAGTAGAATTCCCCTTGTCATTGTCGGTGGGGTTGGCGTTGGCGTTGTTCATCTCTCTGTGGCGTCATTGTCTTTACACCGCTCATTCATTCACTCACACTATGCCCGTCTCGCTCACACAGTACATGTCTCCGAGTTGTAAGTGACATTTGCAATTTTGAAACTATTGAATGAGTGACAAGTTCTGCAGACACGATTGAAACTGACAACCTCAGACTCAGCATCAGCATCAGTTACATCTCCAGTCTCAGCTCTAGATCAGGCAACACATCCTTTTCTTAACACTCTTCGTTACTTTCCTTCTTATGTTGGCTTAGAGATTTTGCTTTTATTCTGATGTACATGTGAATGTGTTGAGTTGAACGCATGTTAAGCCAGTTGCACTTTCATTAAATCCAAGTGTCTCATAAGTTTTTCTTTTTTGAGATAAGTGCAGATTGAATAGAGGAGTCCATGATATGGAAAAAATATTTCACATAATTTCTGATTGGTGTTTCATTGTTGGTTTATTTTTTAATAGAATTACACAAATAATGAATTTTGTAATGGCTTAAGTTACGTGCTTTTTATGGCGACATAAAGCAAGTGCATTTCGGGTATTAACATAAGCTTTATGTTACAAGCTAAAGGCAGAGAACATTAGCTACTTCAACATTAAAAGAATATAACATTTTAATATATTGATGCACCTTTTGTTATCGGCTTGCATTTCGAGAAATGAGACAAAATTTGGTTTAAGACTTTGAGACAAAATTTGGTTTAAGACAAAAATATGTTTGCATGCATTGTGTAATAAAAAAACGATATAAAAGAAATGTGGTTTTCGTTAAGATATGTGAAGGTTTTATTCCTTGGGTCGTATTTTCATTTCAACCTTCTTAAAGTTTAAATAGTTGCCTTTGTGATTATGCCAATTGATACCTTGCGCCCATTTTGTATTACCATATTCGCCATTCAAATTACTGTAAGAAAAGGACAGAATATGTTATTCGTCACAGAAACAACTGAGATTCGCGTTACGCAAAAGTTACCTGTGATGGCATGCACTGTACCACCAGGCGCCTCTATAGAGTCGTGCACAATTCTGATCATGTAAGTCGTTGTCTTGATCAAAAGTTGTAAATTTGCATGACCGATGAGCACGGAGCGAATCAACTGTATTACCATTATAATTACCAAGCTCTTTCATTGCATATTTTTCACTCTCATCCCCTATTTCAAATAAGTCATACTTGGCATATAGTTTTTGATTCTGAAAATCCTCCATTTCTATGAGCAGTTTCTGAGAGGCGCATGTGGTCAGCAGATGAAGACACTCAAGTCCGATAAAGAACTCGCCGGTGATGGTGCCAAATCCTCGCTTATAGTCGTCCCAGCCTCGATAAAAATTGGTTTTGCCATCTTTCCGTCTTTGGATGACGGTCCACTCCCCATTCGACTCCTTGGCATTACATGCTTTCACAATTAGCTTGCCATCGGCACACAATGGTGAAGACAAAGCAATTTGGGCTAATTGTTTGTCAATAAAAGTGTTCAAGTGTTTTGCGTCGTCTAAAAATCTTTTCAAACTGTAAAAAAAATCATTAGCATGCTGCATCATTTTAAGAAATAACGGACTTACTTATACGCTAAATATCCCACGTGATTTGATAAGGTGCTGCAATTCCGTAAATTTAATTGCTTATCAAAAAACGTATCAAAACTTTTGTAGTCGTCCGAGAGAGTTTCAATTCTGTAAAAAACCTTCCATTGAAATCATGTAGATAAATATTGTTAAGACTTTATCGACTTACTTTGGGGTCAAAACTCCGGCGTTATTTGCTAATACGCCGCAGCTCACAAAGTCTTTGACTTTCTGTCTTGACAACGTGTTTCTCTTCGCTCTATGGTGCACTCCATGGTTATCCCTGTGGCTTAGACATATCATATAAAGTGTTTTTGATTTAAATTATATTATATTATTACCTCATTTCGTTTAATTTATCTCTGAAATTGGAATTTTCAGTCCTCAAGTTTGCGTTTTTTATTTTAAGTTGTGCAATTTCAAGGAGTAGTTGACTTCTTTTCTGTTTGGATTCATTGCACAAGGGATTAGAAGCACTGAATTTTTCACAGGACATTTGCTTGAAAAACAGCAAGCTCAAAATTACGTAAATATTCATAATGGAACTTCCTTTAAAAACTTTCAAATAAAGACTAAAATTGAAAGTGTCACGATTGAATACGGGAATAAAAATAATGTGAGTGTTTTCACAGCGGATCTAACAACGTATTAAAGTATGAAATTATTAATTTTAAGCAGGGTCGACCGTGGACAAATTAATTTGCAAATTTATTTGAATTTTTTTTTTTGTTTTTATAGTTATAAATAAATAAAAATTTAATTACGGTGAATGTTTTTGTAAAGATGAATTTGGGATGGTGTGGAGAGGGTTTAGATTGGCGAAGATAACGGATCTGTGTTGATCGAGTGAGGTGCATGATGAGATGATGTCGTGGATATTGTTTATGGACTATTGCAAAAAGAAGAAATGTTGTGGTGTTGATATGACATGTATGCAATGGGCGTTGATATTTTCTTCTGGTTACTTCTGTTGACCTTATTTTGAAGCATGGTTAATGTTGGTTTAGGTTAGATGATTGAGTGTTCGTGTAAGAACGCCGGTGTTGTAGTTGGGAGTGTATATCAGTGGTTTTTGTGGACAGCTTGAAGTTTCTAGAAGATAAAAATGTTTCAATACGGATGGGTTGTACCATGCGCACATGTAGAGTACAAAGTGTAATTGAGTTAAGTAAGAAACAATTTGTAACATTTTGTTGCAGTGTTTACGTTAAACATAAGAACCAAGCATATTTCATATTTAATCCTTCCTTCCTACCAGACCAAGAACTTAGCGTGCGATCGACGAACATTAAATGGGATAGCTGCGTTCGCTATTTGGGAGTTCACTTAGACAAAAAACTTATTTTTTCTGAGCACATTGGCAAAACATTAGATAAAGTTAACAAAACTATCTGCATTCTCTATCCATTTATAAACCGTAGGTCCAAATTATCGTTGCACAACAAGCTAATGTTATACAAATCTATATTTATACCTATAATGTTATATGGTTGTGAGGTATGGGGTAGCTGTGCACAAAGTCATATAAAGAAAATTCAAACTGCCCAAAACAAGATATTAAAAATGATACTAAACAAACCCTTTTATTATGCGACCATGCGATTGCATGAGGAATCGAATATTAAAACGATAGATGAGCTTATCTATCGCGCTTCAAATAAATTCACTTTTAAACTAGTAAGGGCGGTAAAGTTGAGTGTACTCAACCATATAATACCCTGCACATACCCTCACCTATTTAAATGGTGTTCCAAATATCACAAAAATCAGTCAAAAGTGAAGAATTTTCGAAAAATTCGAGTTTGTTGATCTCTGAGGGGGGAAGCCATGAAATAAAGGGGTGTTTTTCGGTATGCAGTTCAAAGGACGTATATTAACTGGACCTGCATACAAAATTTCAGACACGTATATTTCATAGTTGTGGAGATATACATATTTTAATCAAAATAAACTGGAATTTACCCAAAATTTAAATTTGCCGGCCTTTAATGGGTTGTCCAAATACAAAATGGTATTTTCTGGTATGCAGTCTAATGAAGTTACATATACTTTGTCTACTCACTAAATTTCAGGTCAGTACCTTTATTAATTTCGGAGATGTAGGCTTTGACATGCAAACACTATTTTAGGGGTTATTAAGGGTAGGGGAAAAAAGTTAGTATGCAGTTTTAAAGACATACATTTCCTTAATCTGCATACAAAGTTTTAGGTTCGTATCTGTTATAGTTGTGGAGATATACAAATTTTTGTAAAAAAAAAGTGAAATTTACGAAAAATTTAAGTTTGATGGTCTTTGAGGGGTAGTCCTAAATTTAGAGGGGTATTTTCTGGTATGCAGTCTTAAGGATATGTATTTACTGAGTGTACACACATTTGAGGTTCGTACCTTTCATGGTTTTGAAGATATCGTAATTAACAATAAAACACTTTTTGAGGGGTAATTAAGGGGAGGGGGAAAATTTGGGTATGCAGTTTTGTAGGTCTTTACATACTTAGTCGACATACCAACTTTCATAGTTCTAGCGTTTCTGGTGTTCAAGTTATAGCCTTTTCAAAAAGTGGGCGTAGCTGGTTGGGCGGGAAGGAGTGGGCGTGGCTCAAAACCGTTCAAACTTGATCTGCTGCCGAGCATCACGAGTCTATCCTCCAAATCTCAAGTCTCTATCTTTTATAGTTTCCGAGAACCATTGGTGAGGACGGACGGACGGACGGACAGACGGACGGACATGGCTTAATCAATTTGTCTTGTCGTCCTGATCAAGAATATATATACTTTGTAGGGTCCCCCTCCCCTCCTTCTCTGCGTTACATACATTTCGGCCAAACAAACACAATATACCCTGGTACAGTATGTACAGGGTATAAAAATGGTAGATGCTGGATTGGCTTAGCAGCAAACTATTCAAACTTGATCTGCTACCGAGCATCTCGAGTCCACTCTCCTAACTTCAACTCTCTAGTTCTTAAAATATCCGAAAACCATTAGTAAGGACGAACGGTCAGGGCTAAAACAATTTCTCTTGTTGTCCTGATCAAGACAACGTTAGTTGGTCACCATACTCAACATAAACCATTGCATTACAATTTAGCTCTTATATTACTACGTTTACAACGATAACTTATATCTTACAAACAATCGCATATATACAAAAGTTTGTATTAATGAAGAAGCGATAAAAAGGATTTTCCAATAAAAATAACTGAGAAAACGCTTGCAAAAGTATACAAGTTTCGGCAATTTCTGGTATGCAGTCTTAAGAAGTTATATATACTTTGTCTACGAACAAAATTTCAGGTCCGTACCTTCAACAATTTCGGAGATGTAGGCTTTGACATGCAAACACTATTTTAGGGGTTATTAAGGGTAGGGGAAAAATTTGGTATGCAGTTTTAAAGACATACATCTATGAAGTCTGCATACAAAGTTTCAATTTCGTATCTGTTATAGTTGTGGAGATATACAAATTTTTGTAAAAAAAAGTGATATTTACAAAAAATGTAAGTTTGGTGGTCTTTGAGGGGTAGTCAAAAATATAAATGGGTATTTTCTGGTATGCAGATTTAAGGACATGTATTTACTGAGTCTACATACAAAATTTCAGGTCCGTATCTTTTATAGTTTTGAAGATACAGTAATTTACAAAAAAACACTTTTTGAGGGGTAATGAAGGGTTGGGGGGAAAATTTGGTATGCAGTTTTAAAGACATACATCTATGAAGTCTGCATACAAAGTTTCAATTTCGTATCTGTTATAGTTGTGGAGATATACAAATTTTTGTAAAAAAAAGTGAAATTTACAAAAAATGTAAGTTTGGTGGTCTTTGAGGGGTAGTCAAAAATGCAAATGGGTATTTTCTGGTATGCAGTTTTAAGGACATGTATTTACTGAGTCTACATACATAATTTCCGTATCTTTTATAGTTTTGAAGATACAGTAATTTACAAAAAAAACACTTTTTGAGGGGTAATGAAGGGTTGGGGGAAAATTGGGGTATGCAGTTTTATAGGTCTTTACCAACTTAGTCGATATACCAACTTTCATTATTCTAGCGTTTCTGGTGTTCAAGTTATAGCCTTTCCAAAAAGTGGGCGTAGCTGGATGGGCGGGAAGGAGTGGGCGTGGCTCAAAACCGTTCAAACTTGATCTGCTGCCGAGCATCACGAGTCTATCCTCCAAATTTCAAGTCTCTATCTTTTATAGTTTCCGAGAACCATTGGTGAGGAGCGGACGGACAGACAGACGGACGGACATGGCTTAATCAATTTGTCTTGTCGTCCTGATCAAGAATATATATACTTTATAGGGTCCCCCTCCCCTCCTACTCTGCGTTACATACATTTCGGCCAAACAAACACAATATACCCTGGTACAGTATGTACAGGGTATAAACAAATAAATACAGTATAAACCAGTAAGGACGTTAACTTCGGCCTTGCCGAAGATGTATACTCTTCACGACACCTTTTGTGGTACGCCCATTTTATTTTTGGAATCGTATTTCTTTTTGTCCACTTAGCCTACAGATCAGTTTTCGTTGTTATACCTCATTGAGTGCCAGATATATGGGAACTATTGGTTTTGTCATATGTGGGGATGCCATGCCCATTTTGATATCAAAATAGCTTTTAAGGCACATTATCAACATAAGTATGAAATTTCAAGTCGATTAGTTAAGAAACAAAAAAGTTTTCCGTACAACGACTTAAACTTGGTTTCTCTTCCTCTTCTTCATTTTGTATGGCAGGTACCAGTTCCAGTAGTCCGATCTCAATGAAACTTACAGGCAATTGATCTGGTGGCACTAAATTACTACTTTTGTAAATTTAGCACCCTAACTTCAGAAACAAAAAAGTTTCCCATACAACGATTTAAACTTTGCTTCTCTTCCTCTTCTTCATTTTGTATGGCAGGTACCAGTTCCAGTAGTCCGATCTCAATGAAACTTGCAGGCATTTAATCTGGTGACACTAAATTACTAATTTCAGCAGTCTATCTTAAGAAATAAAAAAGTTTCCCATACAACGATTTAATCTTTGCTTCTCTTCCTCTTCTTCATTTTGTATGGCAGGTACCAGGTCTAGTATTCTGATCTCAATGAAACTTTCAGGCATTTAGCCTGGCTATGGTTTATCACTATTTGTGTAATTTCAGCGTTCTATCTTGGAAACCAAAAAAGTTATTCATACAACGATTGAAATTTTTTTTCTTCTTCTTTTCGTATGGTGGCTACCAGTTCCAGTGGTCCGATCTCGCTGGTGTCCGACCAAAGTGTCATCGTAATAAAATACAAGGGTCTGTGCAAATACATACAGACAGACGGACAGACAGACGGACATGGCTATATAAACTCGTCTTGTCATACTGATCAAGAATATATAAACTTTGTATAGTCGGCCACGCCTCCTTCTGGCTGTTACTTCGTGACAAAACTATAATACTTTTCACTTCGTGAAGAGTATAAAAATAAGTAATATAAAAAAGTAAAATTTTTTGATTGCAAAAATGTTGAAGTAATATTGATACTAAGAAACCTCTGAACCGGTGGGGGAAATTTATTTGCACTATGCCAGCTATGCCCCTACTCACAGCCTTGTGTGGTCAGAGTACTTAAAGTACAAGAGCCCCATTCCATCCAAAAAATGACTCAACAAGCCGCTAATCCCTTCCAGATTCCGGTAGGTAGCGTAGAAGGGATGAGTTAAGGGTATTGAGAGAGATTTCAGGTGAGAGGACATGATATAAATTATTACAATTCATACATAATAGGCAAAGCGGGTTGTGAAGGGCAAAGTAAGTTGTGCATCTATGCAAAATTATAGGGACAAAGTTTCTGGTAGTGCGTCGTGGGACGCAGAAGCTAATCCGACTATGTCTGAAGAATCAATAAAACCGTGAATCAATTTATGAAGAAAAACAGCCCCTAAAACAATCCTGCGATGAGCTAGAGGCAGAGTTAAATGAAGCAGAGTTTGGGTTTGGGAGTTAAATGAAGCAGAGTTTGGGATCAAAGAGAAGAGGTCATTAAAAATAGAGACTCGTTCTAATTGGACGTTATTAATCGAGTAAGTAAACAAGTGAGGTTTACTTTGATGATAAGTCATAAATTTGCATTTAGAACAATTAAGCAAAAGCAAATTCATGTGAACACCAAGAGTGCTGTAAGTTCAGATCAGCCTGTAATAGGCCATGTAAAGCAGGCTCGCTGTAAGAAAGACACAATTTATCATCATCGGCATACATAAGTACCCGAGAGTGTGATATCGACAGGGGAAAATCCTTAATGAAAAGATTAAACAAGAGAGGACCAATGTGACTACCTTGGGTGACACCAGATTTAACATGAACTAGCTCAGAGTTGATTAAATCTAAACAGCACTCGTTGGGTTCTGTTTGTTAAATAGAACTAAATCCAAATCAGAAAATTCAGCGGAAATCCCAATAGATTCAATTTATATAAAGCAAATCATGGTTAACCGAGTCAAAAGCCTTACTGAAGTCAGTATATGTATATGACATCGGTTTGAGTGTGATTAATAAAACCATCTTTTACTAAGCAGGTGAATTCAAGAAGATTAGTACAAGCTAATCTCTTTTTTAAGAATCCATGCTGAGAAGGTGACATAACCGACTTACAGAAGCGTTGTATGCTCGAAATTATTATTTTCTCAAAAAGCTTGGGAATAGCAGATAGTTTAGCTATGCCCCTATAATTGGTGACATCTGACTTATTACCTTTTTTATGGTGAGGATTATAAAAGATTCCATCCAAATAGGGGGAAACGATAAAATTAAGAAGCGAGAGCGTGAATAGCTTCGATAAAGGATTTCATAGCGATTTTGCACACCCTTTAAGGACACAAGCAGGGACATTATCAGGGCCAGGAGAAAACGAATTTTTTACAGCAAGTACATAAAGGGTCACATCGTGATACAACTATGCCATTAGGGTCATTAGTCAATACAAGATCAAGAGATCTATTAATTGAGTTCATGACCCAGTTTTTCTGAAACAGGGGAATATCCAGGAGGTTATCGGGAAATTCTTGATCACCAGAAGGTACAAGAAAATTTGAGACATCGAAGTATGACCAAGAGATATGTGGAAGGTTGAAATCACCAAGCACAATGATGAAATCTTTATCATATGTAAAATCATATGCCAGTCTGATTGCTTCAGCGTGCTTCATATAGACCTCATGTCCCGAACCGAGTGAAATATATGAGCACGTAACAAAAACAGTCAGCTGAGCCCAAGAGATCTTGACACCAAAAAATTCATGAACTATATTCAATTGAATTAATTCCGAACCAAGACATGAGTTAACTAATGAGTTAAAGCTAAATACCCCCACCATAGTGGGAAGAACGATTGCGTCTGTAAGAAACAAATTTATTGCAAAAGACTTCGTTGTTTGCAACACAAAGATTGAGCCAGGTTTCTGAAAACGCAATAATATCAATATCAAACGAAAACATATTCCTATACAAATTGGGCAGACGACGAAGAGTTAGGAAATGAACTGACTGGATCTCTTTTTTAAGTTAAACTCATGGACCACCATGAGTTCAGGCCAAAGTAAGGGTTACACACAATGTTCAATGCATCATTCGGTACGCCTTCATAATTTTTAAATGATGCAATCTCTTTCGGCTGAGAGAAGGTAAATTTGTGTTTTTGTCTGTACCAAATTTCGAAAAACTCAGTCAAAAGTGAGGAATTTACGCCTTTGATGGCATGCAGCCTTAATAAGTTATATATACTTTGTCTACGTATAAAATTTCAGGTCCGTACCCTTAACGATTTTGGATAAACAGGCTTTGAAATGCAAACACTATTTGAGGTGTAATAAAGGGTAGGGGGAAACTGTGTACCAGGGTATATTGTGTTTGTTTGGCTGAAGTGTAAGTAGCGCATAGAAGAAGGGGAGAGGGATCCCATAAAGTATATATATTCTTGATCAGGACGACAAGACGAATTGATTAAGCGATGTCCGTCCGTCTGTCGTCCGGTTCTTGGTTGGATGGTTCTTGGAAACTACAAGAGATAGAGACTTGAGATTTTGAGGATAGACTCATGATGCTCGGCAGCAGATCAAGTTTGATTGGTATTGTGCCACGCCCACTTCTTCCCGCCCAACCAGCACCGCACACTTTTTAAAAAGGCTATAACTTGAACACCTGAATGAGTAGGTAGTAAAGATTTACAAAGCTGCATACCACAATTTCTCTCCTTTCATGGCTTCCCCTCAAAGACTTGCAATCTCGAAATTTTCCAAAATTCCGCATTACGACCGATTTTTTGGAAATTTGGCACACCACTTAATTGGGCGATGCCAAATATATATTTTTTATACTCTTGCAAAAAGAGTATATTAACTTTGTCATGAAGTTTGCAACGCAGTGAAGGAGACATCTCCGACTATATAAAGTATATATATTCTTGATCAGCATGACGAGACGAGTTCAAATAACGATGTCCGTCTGTCCGTCTGTCTGTTTCAATGCGATTTCCACCAAGAGTTGTAAAGTTAGCAAAAAACTTTAAACGCAGAAAATTTTCTTCTCTTTGCAGGTATTTGGTATGTAAAATTCAGTTTGATCGGATGATTATAGCATATAGCTCCCATAGAAACGATCCTTCAAAAATGAGGTTTTTGCTTAAAAAACCGCGTGTTTTTGGAGTTATCGACTTAATATTTTGCACAAAAACTTTTTTGACATCAACAAAGATACTGTGTAAAAATGGTCAAGATCAGGTTAGCATATAGCTCCTATAGGAACGATCGGTTAAAAATACAGTTTTTGTTAGAAAAACTTTTTTGTTCTAGAATATAAGCAAACCAAACTTTGCTATTACGTGTTTTTATTAATGCTTCACTAAAATCCAGAATTTTATAAAAATCGGACATAAGGGCGTGGTTCCGCCCATACAACTAAAAACTTAAAAAGGGGACTTTCTCTGCAAACAGACGAGATACAAGATTGGAAAATGTTGTGAAGTTTGACTACATTGCCTTCTTTAAGACAAATAAGTAAATGGGCGTGGCTACGTATATGATTCTTTTTGGAAAATTATAAAAGGATTTCCTAATAAGAATAATTGTGAAAACGTTTGCAAGAGTATACAAGTTTCGGCTTAGCCGAAAATAGCTCCCTTACTGGTTTTTAATTTGAACGTCACACCTCCTACCGTGTGTGCCGGGTATGATATGGTGGATTGTACTCAACTATACCGCTCTTACTAGTTTTATTATTTGGTTTAATTGCCATTGCATCCATTTTGTGCGTTAAAGTTTCTTAAATGATAATTGCTGAAAGTTTCAGTTTCAAAATATTTTGATATTATAACAAGAACTCATGTTTTTTCACGATCAAAAGGACGGACCAACAAACTTCATGTCAGACCTGTTCATGTCACACCTTTTCACATTGTTTGTCATAAATTTCAAACAATTCTTTTTTTTAAAACTCATGGCAATTAAAAATCTTCCGCTTGATATTTTTGCTGGCAAGAATAATAAATATATTTTTTTTGTTGTTAATATAAAAACGTCAACTTATTTTTGGGCTCATCAAATATGAATTTATGCTAATTGTCTTGAACCGAATATGATGGCAGCTGTCAACAACGACAAAGGCAACTTAATTGACTTCAGCGAAAGCAATTCAGCTCAGCTCAGCTTTGTTAATTCACCTTAAATGATCGAAACTGCAAAGATGAAATTAAATGAACTCAACTCGTCTTAATGCTGTTGTATGACTAATACCGGAACGGTCTTAAACCTCATCATTATCAACATTATAATGATGATGCCGATGAGCAAAATATTCAGTGCTGCGCGTGTTCAAGCTTCTTTGTTTTAAAACAAAAATACGTTGATTTTTGACTAATTTATGAAAGCACTTAAGACAAGAGAAGACAAGACCAGATCGAATCGTGTCGTATCGAATCGAAGATCAACTGACAATTGGCATAAAGTCAGAGACGACGCCGCTGTCAAATAAAAAATGTCATTTTATTGTTCAATGATGAGTGAATGAGTGACGAACGTTGGAGAAATCGACGACGGAGCCTTTGTTGATGCTGACGCACCGACCCGCTCCGCACCTCTTTCACACTTTTTGCCGCTTGAGTGTACGACAAAAGTAAATATTTCGAATGTGATTTGTATTGAAAGCATTGCGACAAGTGTTGTGTACGAGGAATGAAGCTCTCTGTGTGGGTGTGTTGTGTAAAAGCAACAAGAGTCAAACTGTCAAAATCGACACTTTATGAAATGTCTATGAGATTTATGCAAATTTGCAATGAATGGTCATATAAAAGCGATTTTGAAAGAAGAATTACGAGCAACATGACTAAATAATCATGCAGACGCAAATTGCGCTCATGCATAGGTGAATGCGAGGGTAGTATGTAAAGTCTTTGAATGTGGAGCAAGGTATATTAAGATTGTCATTGTTTTAAAAAAAAAAAATGTATAAAGCATGAAAATTGAGCAGCAACATTTTTTCTCCTACACCATTAAACTTCACCCTTTCATAAAAAACCCTGTATCTCATGAACTATCATAGATACAAACATCAAATCTGGTATGAAGGCTCGGTCAATATTCTCCTCAAAAACTAAATAAAACTCCACTCTTTTCACATTGTTGCTTCTCAAGGAGCATGAAACAACATTTTTTATAATATCTTTTTTTAACGATTTCTGGAAATTTTTAACATTAATGGGGACTACCGGTGTAGACAATCATTTTAGCGAGGAATTGCCCATCAATTGTGTACGATTTACATATATCGAGAACATAGCAATCTAATAAAAATTAAATTTTTCACAGGCCCATCTATTTTATTAGTATGAATCATTGGTCGGAACTAGCAATATCGGACCATTGCAATTGGAAGCTCCCATTCGAAAAGAAGAAAAATCACTTTCTGAACTTTTCTGAAACTTATATACTCTTACAAACGTTTTCCCAATTATTCTTATTAGAAAATCCTTTTTTTGATTATTCAATAAGAATCATATACGTAGCCACGCCCATTTTCTAATTTGTCTTAAAGAAGGCAATGTAGTCAAAGTTCACTACATTTTGAAAACTTGTATCTCGTCTGCTTATAGAGAAATCTCATTTATAAGGTTTTCGAAATTTTTCTGTTTTTATTCAAGAACAAAAAAGTTTTTCGAACAAAAACCTTCTTATGCTATAGTATCCCGATCTTGACCATTTTTGCACCATATCTTTGTTTATGTCATAGAAAACCATAACTCCAAAATCACCCAATATTTCTAACAAAAACGTCATTTTTGATCGATCATTCCTATGGGAGCTATATGTATGCTATAGTGGTCCGATCAAAATATACAATGACTGCATATATCTGAAGAGCTTCTGCGTTTAAATTTTTGCGATATACTTAAAACTCTAGGAGGAGTTTGCACTGGAACAGACAGACAGACAGACATGGTTATTTGAACTCGTCTCATCGTGCTGGTAGAATATATATATTGTATAGTCGGAGATGTCTCCTTCTCTGCGTTGCAAACTTCACGACAAAGTTAATCTTTTTGCAAGAATACTCAAATTAACAAAAATTCAATTTTCTTGTAAGATGAAGCGCTGAAATTTCACAACTAGTAGTTTGACGTGACCGGACCAATAGTCTGAAAGTTTCATTGATATCGGGCCACTGGAAGTGGTACCATACAAAATGGAAAACATTTTTGTTTCTTTACCAATTGATTTGTAACTTCTTATGTTCGTAAGGAGGCGTAAAATCTATTTTAATCACAAATGGACATGGCACCGACCACCAACTAAAATCAATAATTTCTATATCTCTGGCACCCCAGAAAAAAAGGAAAAATGGGAGTAGTCCCAAAAGGGGCGTCAAGAGTATACAATCATCGGCAAAGCCGAAGATAGCGCTCTTACTTTTTTCTTCAGAAAATATTGTTAAATTTTTTGTTTGCAATATCTAGATTTCAGATTTTCCACTACATATTCCGCCGACTTTGGTGTCAAAGTAAGTACACATTTTTGCACATACTCGTACATATATGAATTAAGATTTCGTATGTTTCGGAAAATTTAATCTCGCATAATGGCCGAAAAACAACAACTTGCTCTGAAAACGAAATTGAAAGACTTCAGAGATATCAAAATAAGAAATAGAAATGCCGACCCTCACTGGTATGCTAGAAAGTACTCATTGACCTTAACATCCCTTTTATTCAAATTGAAATAGTTAAGTACTTAAGAAAATACTCAAAGAGACTCAACTATCACACTTACGAACTAACTTATCTGCTAGATGATTGAGAGTCTGTTAGAAGGCTAAAAAGGCTTCTCGTCTTGAATCCACCTAAAAGTTTTTATTGTTATTTCAAAATGTATATATCAAAACTTGTTCTATTGGAGTCATATCTCTCATGTTTTTATATTAAGCTAATAATCTGTCTATATTCCAGTTGTCAATAATTGAACATGTGAGCCTCGTAGAAAGTCTGGCTTTTTCTTTCACACACATACACACATATATGTATACACTACACTGCCATCACCTATTACGATAATGAAACAAAGATGAAATTGTTATATAAAATTGTGGTTTTAAATTATTTGTCAGCATGTCCGCCATTTGACATTAATTCTGGCGCTATCTGACATTGTCTGACGTTGATTTTGACATTGACTGACATGTAGACGGGCGGCAGACATGACAGACTGTGGCCGTCCTCACCAACCATTTGCAACGCCAGGCAGAGTGGTTTTTGGCCATGTCCTGTCCAATTCTATTCTGTCCTTTGCGATTTCTGTGTTCGATGATGCGTTGGCCGTGTCATTGTCCGCTTGCAGCCCACACACTCACACACACACACAAACACACAAACACAAGTACACAGGCACACATTATGCGGCATAATAAATGAAATTGTTAATGACCTCATTGCGCTATAAGCAGTTCAGACGCCAATGCACCTCCACAACATCGTGAGCTGAGCTGAGCTGAACTGAGTTGAGTTGAGTTTGTTCGTTCATTTGTTCATTTGTTCGTTGCGCTGTTTCAGCCTTTATTTAATATGTTATTTTATTGTTATTCATTCGGTAGAATTATGTAAATTGAGCATTAGTGAGTAATTACTTTACTGCAATGTTCGAGTGGCATTAAGCCAGAATTTATGTTAGATGCCTCTAATTGTGACTATCGCAGGCGCTTTTGTGTCGCGCACCTTCTTCCCCCACTCATCCACGTCGTACTCTGAACACCATGTGACGTCATTAAAGTCATTAAATGGTGCGTAATTTTTAATGACATAAATAAATTCTGAACTCGCACAAAAAAAAGGTACTTTTGAAATAAAGGCGTGCAGAAACATTTTCAAAAGTGATAAATTAAGTTGAAATCGATTGAAAATTAGAATTTAAGAAATCAGCAAAACAAAGAGGAGGGGTTCGGCGCTAATTTATCATATCTTCACAACTGTCAGCTTGATCGAAATCATATTTCATAACAAAATGCTACAGTCACATGTTTATATAACTTAAGAACGAAGTTCAAAAACTAGGGTGCTCTATGTTCTATGTGTTGTGGTGCAACATGAGAGTATAGATAAGCAGAAAAATAGACGCATATTAACATCTTTAGATAACTCAAGGCTTTTTCATGTCCGCAAATAGTTCGTTATAATTAATAATCAATGAAATAATAACAGTAAACCAAAACAACTTTCAGGCTCTTTCATCGTCTTAGTAAAAAAATCAGAAATGAAGAGCGAAGGAAACAACAAATGATGCACAATTACTACAACAAGAATAATTATTGCGCAAGCATTTGAGATCATGAGCAATGATAACGAGAGCATGTGCGAAATTAGACGTGCGACTGAACGCGAGCAACATTTTTGTTCTACTTTGTTTTTGTTGTTGGCAACTCTTGATGATAATTGAAAAGGAAATGCAATGATCTTTTATACATTTGCCTGTCAGCATTTCTCTGTCCCTATGTCCGTGTGTCTGTCTGACTGTCTGTCTGTCAGTCGTTTAGTCTATCTGTCTATTTGCACTGTCTGCGCTGTCCAAATGCTTGTCGATAAGAATTTGTTGGGGCTTTTTTATTTATTTTGTTATTATTTTGCGGATGCTCGTCGATGTTGTCTTGTGGCACGTCGCGAATGGCGGATGCCATCATTCGCAATTGCTTGACTGCATTGCATTCTTGAATGTTGTCTTGTCCACACGCCCGCACCTTTAGCTGCGCCACCCACCATCCACCATCCACCATCCACCACCCACCTACACAGTCACACACACTAAATGAAATGTATCTGCGTATCTTTGCACTGAAAACATATTCACTCGTTTGCAAAATTTGAATTTGATTTTAGTGCAATTGGCAGCAACATTTACTTGCTTCTATATTCTTTTTTCAACAACATGTTGCTGTCTTAGGCACTTGGATGGCGCCTTGGCGATGTTTTTGCTGCTTGCGTCGCTGACATTGAAATGTATCTTTTAGCTCAGCCGTTGGACGCTTCTGTTGCCTGTCGTTCTCTCTCTCCCTCTCTCTTACTACTCGGGGCTGTCTCTTTTGTCTTACATGCGCATACACATCCCCCCCTCATGTTTATTGCAACACTTTGTCAGTGTGTGTGTGTGTGTGTGTGTGTGTGTGTGTCATTAATGGCGCATGCTTTATGATCGCTTTGCTGCGCAATTTCAACACATTTTTCGCTCTTTGCCACTCAAATTCATTTCAAATCACTGCAGTTTCACTTCGTCCCCCTCGTGGTTTTTTGGGCCTTCGCTTGGCGTTGATTTTCATGTTTATTGAAGTGTGGATATTTTTATCTCTTTTAGAGGCGCACAAGTGTTTATTTCATACAATGATTGGCTGCATTTCCATGTTTTTAGTTTATTTTTTTTTCTCGATGCACTTCAATTAGTTGTGAGTTACAAACGCCGAACTATTCGTGTCTATATGCAAAATTCAGAAATGAAAATGTCTAAAATATTGTTTAATAAATTGTTTAATAAACTGAATTCTGTAATTATGGAAAATTAAATGCTGTTGAGTTAATTTGTAGAAACACGCAATTTTTCGGAACGAGACATGTGGGATATAGATAGAGTGATTGATAGAAGAAAACCAAACAATAGATAATGAGTTAGACAAACGCATATCTCGGTAGATCGAAAGATGGGCATGTATAGGCAGATAAATGGATAGGAAGAGTTAGATGGAAGCGTAGATCGATATATATATATATATATATATATATATTTATAGATAGATTGATATATATTAGTTAGATCGATAGAAAAATAATTACCAACGGAGAAAAAAGATAAATATAAAGAAATATATGTATTCAAAAAGAAAGATTGAAAAATAGTTACATAGATATATAGAAAGATAATAAGATACGATAACAAAAATAAATTCAAATTGTAACTGTATATTATCTGTATTTTTATGCACATCGTCAAGCGTTTCATTTTGTTCGACTTGGTCACTTTTCATTTACAAGTATCTTTCACTAGCTTGACAAGTGAGCCAATAAAATTCAAATGCGGCGATTTTGTTTGTTTACGCTCGGCGCTTCAGCAACGCCAATTTTATTGACAGGACAAGACATGCACAAAAACAACAACAACAATGAGACAAACTACAAATAAAAATGAGAAAAAATTGCTGTCAAAGCGTGACAATCATGAACCGAACAGCAACGGCAGCAGCCAAACATCAGCCAGCAGTGAGCAAAACATGCAAAAAGATACAAACTTCAAGTCAAAGCAGATTCACAGAAGACAAAAAAGAAATGAAATAAAACAAAGCGGAGTCCTGCAAACATTAGCGACTTGAAATGACAACGATAGCAATGCCAAATGCTGTCTGACATGCCAAACCGCGACCGTTTACACTTCTACACATCATGCCTCTCAGGGTCTCCCACACCCGGCCGCAGGCAGAAGTGCAAACTGAAACAGACCCTTCAAGTCAATAGTCGTCTTTGGTCACATATTTCGCTTGTCGAGCATATGAATATTGTTGTTGTTGCTGCTGTTGTTGTTGTTGCTGTTGTTGTTGAACGTGGCATAGGACACAAGACTCTGTCACCAAAGGAATTCCCGCACATTCATTTCAAACTTGTTCTCAGCTGAGACACGACGCATTGCTGCGACTCCGCCACTGTCGCATTAAACCCTCACTTTTTGACACCGACACATGCGAGCAACGATTGTTGTTGTTGTTGCTGTTGCTGGCTTGCATTCGGGCATGAGTGACTTTGTCTATGAGTACAAGTGACATTTCACTGACTCAGTCACTCGAATTGACCGAAAAATCGAGAAAACATTTTTCTTTAGCAAAATTTTTTTGTATTTCATTCTTTATTTTATTTTTTTTTCATTATATTCGTACAATTTATGCTAAACCAGCAACATTTCGACCAGCAACACAACTCCTTACAACCCCTTCAAGCCACTTCATGACTGCGTGTATTTTTATTGTAATGTTTTGGTATGTGTATCTGTGTGTGTGTGTGTGTGTGTGTGTCTGACAATTTTCAGATTTTTGCATTTTCGCTTTCGAAATGTGTCAATGATGAAGGAATTAGGAATCTGAGTTTAGCCACTCGCCAATTTATTATCGGACACATTTTGTTCCTTTGTGTCAATTCATGCATCTCTCTCCCTCCCTCGGTCTTCCCCTTTCACTTTCACTGAGTGTATCTGTGTGTGATTGTATTTGATGCCAGCATGTTTGACAATCGAAAACACGCAGTTTTGCCAATAGTCGCTGTCAAACTGTTATTGTGTGGCGGAGTGAAAGGACGAGGCAAGTAAAGCAAGGCAAAGCGTGCACGATATGAGTGTGACATCTGCTGCAGTAGCGAGATATGAGGATAATAATCTGTTGTATCTAAAAGTAAAGCTTGTCAAATAACTTGACAACTTTTTCAAATTTATTTGCACTTTAATTGTTTCATAATTTTCATTTGTATTTAAATATTTGTATACAGTTTTATCAGAGAGGCTTTCGATTGGCTCTGGCGTGATGGATTGCGCTATAAACCCAACTATGGCTATAAGTGCGCAGTACCTTAATAACAGAGCTTTTTCAGTGATACTAGATGGCGAGGAGTCGAACGTTAGGACTATTTGTGAAGGTGTCCCCCAGGCTAGCGACACTCTACAACCTTTTCACGTACGTTATGCCCACTGGCTCAGAAATACCGCTGGATTCAACATACTCGTTTGCAGTCTGGACACAAGACAATGGAACATTGGGATCAACAAAAACAAATGTGCCCATGTGACGCACGCCTTACGGCGGGATGTTTGTCCAGGGGTGTTCATTGACGATCAGTTGCTTGAACATCATTCGGGATGAAAATACCTGGGTATCTACTTGGATAGGCGGCTAACATTTGAGACGCTTGAATTCGAAGATTGCGGTGGCTCCCAAGCAGCAGGAAAAATTTGTCACTGCAAATAAAGTTCACATATATAAAGCAATGATTGCTTCTGCTTCGCGGTTCGGTTCGCGGGCGTTTGGCATAGCAGCAAAATCTAACCTCAACAAGATAAGAGTTCTGCAGGCCAATACTTTGCGTATGGTGACTGCCATCCCGTGGTTAATGCAGACGGCGCATGTTTAAAAAGACTTAAAAAACCCCAAAATTGGCGATATATTAAATAAACAGGCCAAAAAGTACATCGAGAGATTACAGAATCACCCAAATATTTTGGCCAGACGTTTTCTAGAACGCATTAGAGCGTCGAGAAGGCTGAAACGGTCGCACCCAGTTGATCTCTTTAATAGATCTTTGTAAGTTCTTAATATTCTTTTCACACATACATACATATGTAAGTAAGTTATAATGGTTAATTTTTCATACCGACTTAATTTAATTGTGCGGTATTTAGTGGTGCGGTTTCTTACAAAAACATTCTTTTTGGATCGTGGTTGCCTTGGGAGCTATATGCCATAGAAGCGCGATCTGGGCCATTTTTGCACTATATATATTTTTAATCTTTTTCTTTAAAGAAACTTTTTTGCAAAATGGTTATATGAACTCGTCTCGTCGTGCTATTCAAGAATGTATATATAGTTCATTTAGTAGGGGATGTCTCCATCTCTGCTTTGCAAAATTCACGAAAAAGAAAATATACTCTTTTTTGCAAAGCCAAAATAGCTCTCGTCCTGGTTGACTTGTTTTATTGTTTCGTGTGTGTGAGGTTTTTCTGAGTATTAAGTCATACTACGAGAATGTGCCCCTGTCCCGAGTTGCTGAAATAAATTCATCTAAAAGAAGAATATATGTTTTATTTTTGATATGCAATAATATATTATATTAATATATTATGTTATGCAGAAAGATTTCTCAGATGTAAAACTTCGACTTGCGCTGCTGGTATAATAATCTGCAATAAACAAGCATATTAGATAAGATCTAATATGATCTAGATCTAATTAGATCTCTCATTTAATGATCAAACTACGATACTTTTCCATTCGTATATTTTGGCATTACGGCTTCCATTTTGGTGACGACGTCATTTATAGAAGGACGCTTGTTAGGTTCAGAATCCAAGCACAAACTCAGCAAAGTGAAGAGTAATTCTTCCGAAAGCTCTTTAAAATCATCTCTCAAATTTTGGGCTTAAAACATTTTGATTTTACAAGACCAAAACGAAACTATTTAAGTTGAACATACCACCCTTTCCAGGCTTCTTACGCACAACAACCTCCGCCAGAATAATGGCCCAACTAAACACATCGCTTGCTTTTTGAATGTGGCCCTTAAACAAAATAACAGCTAATTGAATGTTGAGTAACAAAATACAAGAAAGATACTTCGGGAGCAATGTATGGTTCACAATCAGATCTACTGGGATGCTTTAAAACGCCTTCGCCGTAGACAGAAATTTTAAGTTGATGTCGGTTCTTGTCCGTAAGCAACAAATAGTGTGGCATTAAAGGAAACGGCAAAAATAGTTCTGAGCAAATATCATGGAAGTACGCAATCCCCTGAAAATTCAACAGAAAAATAATGATTTTTATTCTAAAATTACTGTTTCTCACCTTTGCACATTGATGTGCCCAACTCAAAGCAACACTTGCTGAGTACTTGCGCTTTTTATCGCCATACAAGAAATCGTGCAAAGATAGAGTTCTAGTGAACTCCATTACAAAATATCGGCTATCGATATCACAGGCATATCCTAAAAGTTTCATAATGTTTGAATGGCTGTGCTTCAGACAAATTTTTAAGTTTTCAGTACTTAATGAAACGTTTTGCAGAAGCACCGAACGATTGTGCCACTTGCCTTTTCTAATTTCGCCACGTAGGACAGCATCCTTGAAATCAAAATTAAAAAAATACAACATTTGTTTTAACTACAAACGGAGAGTGACATACAAATTTCAAGTCAGCTATCGGAATTTCGAAAATCGTAAAAGTCATAATTTTTTTCAAAGAAGACACAACCTCGTTTATTGAAGGACGATCTTGAGGTTGTTCTTTCCAACAAGAGGTTACCAGAGCGGCAATCGAAGCATTCCAATCATTAGGTATCGACGGACGTAAACCTTTTCAAAATGTGTGAAATATCCTTTCATTAATTGAATAAAAAGCGATAATCAAACAGTTACCCTTATGTGCTGTTTGGTATTGAACAATTTCAGCTCTTAAATTTCCGTATGGCCTTTTACGGTTTAGAATCTCCCAGAGAGTAATTCCCAAACTATAAATATCACATGTCTCCGTATATTTGCCTCCTTCAAATACCTGTGAGAATTTGAAAGAAACTCAAATTTACTTAAAATGTTCTCAAACTTCGAGTTACTTACTTCTGGCGCCATGTAATTAGCAGTGCCTCTGTTAGTGGTCATTGTTGATTTTAATTCAGCGACGGTACCGAAATCACAAATTTTCAGACGACGTCCTTTTTTGGTAAGCAGCAAGTTCTGTGGCTTAAGATCACGATGAATCACCGGGGATGGTTTTAGATTATGCAAATAACCAACGCCCTAAATGTGATAATAAGTTTTTGGAAATGTTCTTGAAGAAGGGGAAGTAGAATGAACTTTACTTCTGCACATTGTAGCGTCCAGTTTAGACCACGCTCTTGGGAGTACGGACGTTCACTCTCGTGCAAATATTTATCCAGCGAACCATTTTCAGCGTACTCAATTATCAGATAGTTCAAGTTACCATTGGTTGAAGTGGCGAAAACGTTGATAATATTGCGGTGCCAAACACTTGTCAATTGCTTAAGCTCAGTTGCAAAGGCTTTCTTCATGTTATCGGTTCTAGTGTCGATCTGCTTCGCTGCCACTGTGCGTTTGTTCCACTTAGCTTTATGTACTAAACCATTAGCGCCATGGCCAAGTATCTAAAAAATACAACACATTTAATAAAAGTTGAAAAGAAAACCAGTTTTCACCTGTGAAGTCTTTATAAATTTAAAATCCACTTCGGGGACTGTTGGTCTCTTTGAAAGATAGCTACTTTGCAGTATGAAAGTGTCGTTGACTTCGATTGAACGTAATTTTGAGACCACGTCGTCCATGTCATCCATGTCGTCCATGTCGGTTCTTTCAGATAGATCTCCGAAACAGGATTTTATAAGGTGGAAAATAGATTCCGGCCAAACTAAATTGTATGTATCTTTGATTTCATTCAAATCGCAAGATATGTATTCTTCCCTAAAATTCGAATATTTCATCGGATTTTGCCGAGTCAGTATCTCTTTCATAAGAATGGTCCAGCTTAACATGTTAGTCGTCTTGGATTGGAACTTCTGTTGATTTAAAAACATCTATTAAAATAAAAATTGCGGCAGCAAATGTAAGCCATCTTCACCTTGAATAAGATTTTCCTGCCCTCATAAGAACATTCAATTGGTGGATAACAGTGAGAATTTAATTTGTAAAGTTTCAATTGTCGAAATTGTTTGGTCAGAAGAAGCTTACTTGGCCTTAAATCGGGGCGTAAGGCAGAGCATGATTTTATATTGTGCAAATAGGCGACAGCCTGTCATAGTGATGCTTAGTAGATTAAAAATTAAAAAAATAATACGCAAATCAACTTACAGATGCGCACTGTAGGGCTCAGTTCAATGCCTGCGTCCATGAATATTTCTTTTGCTCATCACCGTGCAGGAACTCATGAAGAGTACCATTTTCGGCATACTCGGTGATCAGACACATTTGATAGCTGGGCGACAATGAGACACCATAAATATGGATTAAATTCGGGTGAGACACACGAAGAAGTTTGCGAATCGAAGAGTCTTTTTCCTCTTCTTCGTCATAAGTCAAAACGGCTACTTGACGATTAAACCATTTCCCTCTAAAAACACGGCGGCCTTCTTGAATTAACTTAAGAAGGTTCGAGTTGAGTTAAGTGTTATTAAATTATAATCAGAATTAACGTTTTAACCTGATCAATATGAGGTTCATTTAAATTTTTAAAGTTTTCCTGGTTGTTTTTTAAGTTTTTGAAATCAACTCCACTGTGAATTATTTCCTTCATCTTTATTTCAACTGTTGTCATGCTTAAACGTTTTCTAGGGTTTTTTCTCCTGCAAATTCGTATAAGCTGTTTAATGTCCTCTGGCCAATTATCATTGAGCTGTAATTCTTTATCAGACGATGGTTCTTCACGCTTGAGCACTTCCCACAAAAAGGTTGCCCAGCTGAACACATCACTTTCTTGTGAGAATCGTTGAGCACTGATCTGTCAATATAAGATCATATAATAAAAGGTTAAAAAGATTATCTTATAAAAGGAACAAGAACTTAAGTATCACTCTAACAAACTCTGAAAAATTATATTAACAGTTATATTATTTTACCGTGTGCTTAAGAGTTGTAATATAAATCAGAACCAGTAAGGGAGCTATTTTTGGCTTTGCCGAAACTTATATACTCTTGAAAAAGTTTTTCCAATTATTCTTATTAGAAACACCATTTTAATTTTCCAACAAGAATCATATACATAGTCACGCCCATTTTCTAATTTGTCTTAAAGAAGGCAATGCAGTCAAACTTCACTACATTTTTCAATCTTGTATCTCGTCTGTTTGCAGAGAAGTCCCCTTTTTAAGCTTTTAGTTGTATGGGCGGAACCACGCCGTTATGTCCGATTCTTAGAAAACTTTGGATTATAGTCACAAATTAATAAAAACACACTATTGCAATAATTGGTCTGTTTATATTCAAGAATAAAAAAGTTTATCAAACAAAAACCTTCTTTTTGGTCAATCGTTCCTATGGGATCTTGACCATTTTTGTACCAGATCTTTGTTCATATAGAACTATGTGCAAAATTTTGGATTGATAACTCCAAAATCACACTACTTTTCAAGCAAAAGTTTCTTTTTTGACCGATCATTCCTATGGGAGCTATATGCTGTAGTGGTCCGATCGAAATAAGATGAGATATACAATGACTGGACGTATCTGAAGGGCTTCTGCGTTTAAATTATTCCGAGGTCATATGAACATACTGACAAGACTCTTTCAACACGTTTCATCACAGTGATCAGAAGTGCTTATGTAATTCCAGATTCTATCGATTGTATGTTGCAATCTTCATAAGTTTACTACACAATTTAGAAAAGTCTTGGGACTTACCACTTCCGGTGCAATATACGCAGTGAGTATTTCGGAAAAGACTAAATTCTGTAATACAAAAAAGAATCATTATCAATTAAATGATACTTATCAATACATTCTTTTTAATGCCGAAAACAAGTCCTTGGTAATTGGCCGTAAAAAGACAGGATCGCTGATTCCACACTCGCTTATGGCAACGCATGCTGAATTAGTTGCCGTTTATTATTATCATATTTATTTTGTTACGACAGTTCAAGTCGTTTCTTAAAAGTTTTTGAGAACATTTTAATTCCGCATACCTCGCAGTTTTGATTTTCGTTTCCATCTGGAATATATCTGGCTAAGCAAATGTCAGGTATAAAATCACAAATCTTTATTTGCTTTCGCTCCTTAGTAAGCAGCACAAAACGCGAATCCAGATTGGCATGAAATATTGGTTCTGGTTTCATTGCATGCATATAAGCCACGGCCTGAAATTGTTGTCATGTCAGAAAAAAAATTTCAAATAGTAAATGGTGTGCGAACAAACCTGTGCACATTGAAATGCCCAATTCAATGCGTCGTCGGGTGAGTGATCAAATCTCTCATCGTACAAAAGGTTGTTGACTGAACCGTTTTCGAGATATTCGAAAATCAGATGTGAGTCAAAATAGGTTCCTAGAAGTTCGATTATGTTCGGGTGTCGGATTCGAGAGAATTTTAAATACATTATTCTGAAATTGCAAGGGTTATGTATCTTATAGAAGACTTTGCAATCGCGCCACTTAGTTATTGAAAATCGACCCATTATTTCGCATATCTCAAAAGGAGGGAAACTTATTTCGCCACTGGGAATTGGGTTAAACGAATGAAATTTCTTTGTGCACATCGAGAATTTGTTGATATTCAGGAGTATTTTTTGAACACTGTCATATACAACTCGCTTCATATCAGGTCGATCTTTGTTCGACTGACTCCAGCAAGCTCTCAATAAACATTTTAAGCGTTTTCTAATTGATCTAATCTGATTTTCCAAACATAAATTCAATTGAACTTCTATGCCTTTGGTCAAAAGAAGATTTAAATCAGTGGAAAAACTTTCGTCAACTGGTGGTTGTAATCCTGTAGATAAGATAATGTTTAACCTATTAAAGATGCCTCAATCGGTGGATGTACTCACCAATGCTTTTTTGGCTGTGCAAGTGAGTACTGTCATTAAAATCGCTGTAGGGAGTTTTGCGAGTCACAAGCTCCCAAACAATCATGGCCCAACTGTATACGTCACATTTGTCGTTGCAGTTCACTCCCTCAAAGACCTTCCAGTTGTAAAGAGAAATAAGGTTAGCGATCTTTTCAATATAGCAAATCTTATCAAACCTCGGGTGCCAAATATGAGGAGAAATAGCAATCTGTATTGGCCCTTGAACTTAATGTTGCAATATTACACCCAAGCGAAATTTTCAGCTTGCGATATTGGTCTGTAATAAGGAGCGATTTTGGATTCATATAGCGAAGTATAATCGGTTCTTCCAAACTGTGTAGATAAGCAATGCCCTGAAAAGCAGCAACAAGTAAATTGTAAGTTCATAACCAATTGTCAACACTTACTTCCGCACACTGAATTGCCCACTCGAAAGCCTCTTTGAATGAATATTGTTTCTGTTCGTCACCATGCAATAAATTGTGAAGCGTTCCATTTTCAGCGTACTCCATTATTAGATACTTTGACCGACTGTCCATCGATGTTGCAAAAAGTTCGATTATATTTGGATGACAGACGAGCGACATTTTCAGAAATTCTGTTTCGTAAGCGTTGAGTTCTGTATCAGCATTGAAGGTCTTAACAGCCACCAAGCGATTTCGCCATGTGGCTCTGTGAAAAACCCCAAAACTTCCTCTACCAATCTCCTAGGAAAGCGATTTTTTTTATAATAATTGAGGGATTAGATTTTTAGAATATTTACCGTCTGAATACTAATGTTGTCACCATTCAGCATTCTGTTCCGATTGACGTTGTAATCAAACTGATGTGCATTATCTGTTTTAGTGCGACCCTAAGCAGTAAACTGAACTGACATTTTACATAGAGTGCAAAAAGCTTATTACTTTTCACAAGCCGTTTGAGCATTTGTTTGAGCATTCACATCCGAAGCGAATAAATTCCTCATTGCAACCAAAGTATTTTGTTAGTAGAGCGCCGCTTGAATTCTCTGATGGCTCAATCTCTGAAATATATTGAAGAGATGTAGAGAGTGTTTCATTTGCATTTATATTTAATTTAACCTTTGACAATTCAACTTTATTAGACAAGTATATGTATGTAAATTTCACTTTGCATATCAGTTAATTAGTTTATTATATAAATCCTAACTATTAGATTTATGTTGCGTTTTTCTTCCACTGATGTGTTGTTTTGTCAACATACTTCCGTGTTCGCGCTTGTTTTTCTGATGATCTGATTTCTTCAGCCCCTTCACTTTGTGCTTTAGCGGTCTAAATAATTATTATTAAGCCTCTCATGCATTCATACACACCTTATTAAATAAAGTAAAATTATAGAGTTTTTCTTATACTCTTCACTCAGTGGTATAACAACTTTGTCTGGAACTATGCTCGGTACTCTCTTTTTACATAATCTAATTAATGGCTTAATGTTCTCTCCCACATTGTTGGCGTATATACAGGTGAATGTCCCTGTTTGTATAACCAGAAATTTTATTCCGATCTATCTAAGTACCTGCAGGTCGACATATTTAGAGCATGACTTTTTTCATGTACCATATTAAGCGTAGTATACTATCGTATTTGAATAAGTAAATACTTGTTTATCGCTTAACGTAGTGTGTAAAACTTTACGGTAAATGTTCAACTTAGAAGTAGTTTTCAAGAAAGTATTTGTAAATTAGTGTAAATCCTTTCAATTGTTTGTAGAGTTAGCAGTAACGCGGCTGTTGGCTTTTTATCTGTTTTTAACAGCCAAAAGGAGATATCTCCGACTGTGCAAATTATTTATATTCTTGACCAGTTCGCCAAGATGAGCTCATATAGATATGTCCGTCTGCACCTTCGTATGCTTCCTTCTCCCACAGGTTTGAAGCTATGGACCTGATATTTAACACAGACCCTTGAATTTAGTACCATAAATCATTGGTCAGAACCAGCATGATCGGACCACTGGAACTGTATGTGATTGTATGAATAACGTTTTTGTTTTGTAAATTGGCTGTCTACTGGAACTGGTACCTCCCATACAAAATGAAAATGACGAATAGAAGCAATTTGAAGCCGTTGTAATGAAAACTTTTTAGTTTTTTCAGCCAATTGACTTGAAACTTCACACTTATGTTTATACGGAGGCGTAAAAACTATTTTGGTAACAAAATCAATAATTTCTTTATCTTTGGCACCCAGTGAGGTTTTACAATGAAAATTTTTATTAAGGCTTTATAGATAAAGATAAATAAGATTCCTTTGGAAAAATGGGAGTGGCACCAAAAGGGACGTGAAGAGTATACAATCATCGGCAAAGCCGTAGACAGCGTTCCTACTGGATATATTTATATAAAGCAAGCTTTAAGCTGGGTTTACACTGCGAACATTTTTTATAGATTTAGAGAAATACTAAGTGTTTTTATTTTTCATATTTTTCCTCATTTCCGCACAAAAAGCGGATTTGCTAAAATTTTTATAATTGTCTGTGTACGAACCTGAAACTTCTTATGCTGGTTGAGCAAATGTACGTCTTTAGAACTGCATACCAAAAAATACCCTTCGTTGTTGCCCCTCAAAGACCCTAATACCTAATTTTTATACCCTGTACATACTGTACCAGGGTATATTGTGTTTGTTTGGCCGAAATGTATGTAACGCAGAGAAGGAGGGGAGGGGGACCCTATAAAGTATATATATTCTTGATCAGGACGACAAGACAAATTGATTAAGCCATGTCCGTCCGTCTGTCCGTCCGTCCGTCCGTCCTCACCAATGGTTCTCGGAAACTACAAAAGATAGAGACTTGAAATTTGGAGGATAGACTCGTGATGCTCGGCAGCAGATCAAGTTTGAACGGTTTTGAGCCACGCCCACTCCTTCCCGCCCAACCAGCTACGCCCACTTTTTGGAAAGGCTATAACTTGAACACCAGAAACGCTAGAACTATGAAAGTTGGTATGTCGACTAAGTATGTAAAGACCTATAAAACTGCATACCCCAATTTTCCCCCCAACCCTTCATTACCCCTCGGTTTTTTTGTAAATTACTGTATCTTCAAAACTATAAAAGATACGGACCTGAAATTTTGTATGTAGACTCAATAAATACATGTCCTTAAAAATGCATACCAGAAAATACCCATTTGTATTTTTGACTACCCCTCAAAGACCACCAAACTTACATTTTTTGTAAATTTCACTTTTTTTTTACAAACTTTTGTATATCTCCACAACTATAACAGATACGAAATTGAAACTTTGTATGCAGACTTCATAGATGTATGTCTTTAAAACTGCATACCCCAATTTTCCCCCCAACCCTTCATTACCCCTAAAATAGTGTTTGCATGTCAAAGCCTTCATCTCCGAAATTGTTGAAGGTACGGACCTGAAATTTTGTTCGTAGACAAAGTATATATAACTTCTTAAGACTGCATACCAGAAAATACCATTTTGTATTTGGACTACCCATTAGAGGTCGGCAAACTTAAATTTTGGGTAAATTCCAGTTTATTTTTATTAAAATATGTATATCTCCACAACTATAAAATAAACATGTCTGAAATTTTGTATGCAGATTCAGTTAATATACGTCCTTTAAACTGCATACCGAAAAACACCCCTTTATTTCATGGCTTCCCCCTCAGAGATCAACAAACTCGAATTTTTCGAAAATTCCTCACTTTTGACTGATTTTTTATATTTGGAACACCATTTAAATGGGTGAGGGTATGTGCAGGGTATTATATAGTTGAGTATACTCAACTATACCGCCCCTACTAGTTTTTATTAAATCTTGAACAATGTGTTTATAGGCAACGTCAAATATATATATTTCTAATTTATTAAGGGCGTGGATATGCCCTCCCGACTAAGCCGGCTTACTACTGTCTTCACACAAGGTAATAATAGCATAAAACAATCAACTATTATTGTTATTACCGCAGTATTGCTTTAAATACTTTGTAATCCCTGTCAACATTACATTTCTTAGATATAGACATGGAAATGTCTACCGTGAGCAGGGTATTATATTGCCGCGTATACTCGACTATACCGCCCTTACTTATCATACCCTGTACCTTATGGTTCAAGGTATATTAGTGTTGTTACTCGTCGAGAAAGCAACGACTAACAGAAGGCGTGGCAGACCCTTCAAAGTATAAACATTCTTGACCAGTAACGAAAGAGAAGTCGAATCAGCCACCTCCGGATGTCCGTCCGTCTGTCTACCCGTCTGTCTCTATGAACGCGTCGAACCCAGAAACTGTTATAAGTAGATTCCAAATTCCAATTAGTTTAGCGGTGGGTGGCAAATAACAGGAGCTACCTCGGATAAAAAAATACAAAAATCGTGTTTGCTCGGTTGTCTTTTGAGACAGAATCATTCCATTTAGAGTGTGCATCGCTGACTCAAACCGCAACAAGATAGAGTAGAAAAATGGGCGTGGCCACAGCCATATCACACTTCTGTCTTTGGAACCATAAAACATAGAAGAATAAAACTTTGCGTGCATTCTATTGAGATGGGATGTAATGAGATTCAATCACAAAATGGGCCACGCTCACATATAGAAAAACGTTGTCTCTCTGGAACCAATTGGTCCAAATGAGTAAAAATTGGTATTGAGTAGAAATGACATCTGGGTGGGGCAACGCCCGCTAGTAGTCGTTACAAATTAATGGTACAGGGCAGGGTATGTAGAAGTCCAGTACTCTCGACTGCAATTGCTTATTGTCGTTTACTATATTATATACTTATATAACAATTGATTGTTGGAGAACACGCCTGCCTTACTTTCTATGGGTATATATATTTGGTTTTCTCCTGCCGACTGACTAGCAAATACTTACTTAGCTGGACGATGTTTTGCCTATGCTATAATTCCTGGTTTTTTGTTTTGCACAATTCTTGAATAGAAATGCACAAAAATTGCATTAAATTTTTGCGGCTGTCAACGCAATTTATGTCTTTGACAGCGATAGGCATTTCCTTTGAACTTTTCGTAATGTCCATGAATGTAAGCGCCGCCAGTGACGTCGTTGACGTAGTTGACGTTGACGATTTCGTTGATGGTGCGCTGGTGCGCTGGTGCAACAAACAAACCCACCAAGCCCCCATGCTTTGTCACACAAGCAGTCAAGTGTCTGTCGCTGATATACACGAGTGATTGCACAAGCCAAACGACATGCGACTTGGCGTCGAGCATCGACAGAGTGGAGTGGAGTGTCGCACGGCCAGTGTTGCCATGTCATGCGCGTATATTTTGACGGAAATGTGTCATAAATAGCGTTGAGTGTTGCCATAAACCAAATCGTATACAAAAACAAACCAGCAAACACAACAACAAATTGCTCAACTAACTTTTCACATAGCGCGGCGTACTTTATGACAAAGAAGCATATCGTCTGACATGACATAACATTTGTGTTGCCTTATTGTACCTGCCCTGCCCTCGCTCTTCCCCTGTCCTACCACCTATTCACGGCACTTTTGCTAGCGCTTTCAGCTATGTCGCATTCCTTCGACTGTCCGTTCATTTTTTGACGACATGACGAAAATTTATCAACGTCCATAAATAGTTTAGTTCAGACTTGACTCAACTCGACTCAACCTCGCTTCACTTTGCATTTGCTACGAACTTTGTCTGAGTTTTTGCTATGACATTTTTGCAATGCATTCACTCACACACACACACACACACACACCTCAGCTGCCGCTCAACAACATTATGAGTGTAAGTCAGCGCGGCAGCAAGTTGGCATATATAATTAAGTGCGACTATAAACTTGCATGAATAATTGCTGCAGTGCAATTAGACTTGCAACATGTCGTGCCACAAAATAAAATGACGCGCAACATTTTTTTTTGCTTGTTGTCTTTATTACATATTTTTGCATTTGCTTAAGTTGTTGTATTTGTTGTTTTTATCGGTTGTTAAGTGATGATTGACGGCGTTGCGCATTAATGGTCTGGGACAAGCACAAAACAAGGCTAAGAGCTGGCAAAATAAAAAAAATCCAAATAAAAAAGTTTATTCAAAAAAATTCATCTTTCAATATAATACAATCTGACAAATAATTTATAATAAATCACTCATGTCAAGATAACGTTAAAAACTTTATTGATGTTACAAGCAAGCTAAATCTAACTAACAAAATTTTCTGTCTTATCTTAGGACAATTATTTTTTCATATCATAACAATTGACTGTTAATTTAGTATTTAGATAATAAATTATAAAAAACCAGTAATGACTCTTATACTCTTCGCGACACCTTTTGTGGTACGGCCATTTTATTTTTGGAATCTTATTTCTTTTTGTCCACATAGCCTACAGATCAGTTTTCGTTGTTATACCTCATTGGATGCCAGATCTATGGAAATTATTGGTTTTGGTCATATGTGAGCGGTGCCACGCCCATTTTGATATCAAAATAGTTTTTAAGCCACATTATCAACATAAGTATGAAGTTTCAAGTCGATTAGTTAAGAAATAAAAAAGTTTCTGATACAACGATTTAAACTTTGCTTCTCTTCTTCTTCTTCATTTTGTATGGCAGGTACCAGTTCCAGTTCCCCGATCTTAATGAAACTTTCAGATATTTAGTCTGGCTACGGTTTATTACTACTTGTACAATTTCAGCGCTCTATCTTGGAAAGCAAAAAAGTTTTTCATACAACGACTTCAATTTTACATATGGTGGCTACCAGTTCCAGTAGTCCGATCTCGCTGGTTCCGACCAAAATGTCACCATAATATAATACAAGGGTCTATACAAAATTTCAGGTCAATTGCTTCAAAACTGAGGGAGGAGTTTGCATACATACAGATAGACGGACAGACGGACGGATATGGCTATATCAACTCGTCTTGTCATCCTGATCAAGAACATACATACTTTGTATAGTCGGCCACGCCTCCTTCTGGGTGTTACAAGCTTCGTGACAAAACTATAATACTTTTCACTTCGCGAAGAGTATAAAAATTATAAAAAACTAGTAAGGGCGGTATAGTTGAGTATACTCAACCATATAATACCCTGCACATACCCTCACCCATTTAAATGGTGTTCCAAATATAAAAAATCAGTCAAAAGTGAGGAATTTTCGAAAAATTCGAGTTTGTTGATCTCTGAGGGGGAAGCCATGAAATAAAGGGGTGTTTTTCGGTATGCAGTTTAAAGGACGTATATTAACTGAATCTGCATACAAAATTTCAGACATGTTTATTTTATAGTTGTGGAGATATACATATTTTAATAAAAATAAACTGGAATTTACCCAAAATTTAAGTTTGCCGACCTCTAATGGGTAGTCCAAATACAAAATGGTATTTTCTGGTATGCAGTCTTAAGAAGTTATATATACTTTGTCTACGAACAAAATTTCAGGTCCGTACCTTCAACAATTTCGGAGATGTAGGCTTTGACATGCAAACACTATTTTAGGGGTAATGAAGGGTTGGGGGGAAAATTGGGGTATGCAGTTTTAAAGACATACATCTATGAAGTCTGCATACAAAGTTTCAATTTCGTATCTGTTATAGTTGTGGAGATATACAAAAGTTTGTAAAAAAAAAGTGAAATTTACAAAAAATGTAAGTTTGGTGGTCTTTGAGGGGTAGTCAAAAATACAAATGGGTATTTTCTGGTATGCATTTTTAAGGACATGTATTTATTGAGTCTACATACAAAATTTCAGGTCCGTATCTTTTATAGTTTTGAAGATACAGTAATTTACAAAAAAACACTTTTTGAGGGGTAATGAAGGGTTGGGGGGAAAATTGGGGTATGCAGTTTTATAGGTCTTTACATACTTAGTCGACATACCAACTTTCATAGTTCTAGCGTTTCTGGTGTTCAAGTTATAGCCTTTCCAAAAAGTGGGCGTAGCTGGTTGGGCGGGAAGGAGTGGGCGTGGCTCAAAACCGTTCAAACTTGATCTGCTGCCGAGCATCACGAGTCTATCCTCCAAATTTCAAGTCTCTATCTTTTATAGTTTCCGAGAACCATTGGTGAGGACGGACGGACGGACGGACGGACAGACGGACGGACATGGCTTAATCAATTTGTCTTGTCGTCCTGATCAAGAATATATATACTTTATAGGGTCCCCCTCCCCTCCTTCTCTGCGTTACATACATTTCGGCCAAACAAACACAATATACCCTGGTACAGTATGTACAGGGTATAATAATTCTTTATAATCGACTTTATGTCAAAGGAAGTAATATGAAAATTTCCGAATTACGGGAATTGTCTGACTAGGCCTCCGGAGTGTCGAGCGTCTGGATTGTCGACTGTAAATGTTATCTCTCTACCTTTTCCTGCATTTTCTTTCTTAAAACAGTTAATGAAGAAGTGTTGAAGATTGGTTCGACCATATTTTCCTCTTAACCCCCATTCTTTGTTAAACCTTTCTGCTTGTGTTCATTATATTATTTTTATTCTTTCTCAGTTGCTTCATTTCTATCTAATCTTAGAAGTTCCCTTACATGTCTCTCTCTTTTCATTTATTAGACTATCGTCAACATTTTAAAAGGTTTGAGCCTTGGCTTGCCCCCGTAACTTTGCTCATTCTAAGTGCTTCGGTATTTACACACTCATACGTATTTATTAATCAAATACTCACTCTTAGCTTCATGTTAAAAAAAGAAGAGGAAAAAGCAATGTTAGCCCCAAGTCAAATTCAACGCATGTACACACCGTCCCCCTCTCTATAAAACACAAACCGTTTGAATTGTCAGACATTTATTTAGTCGTAATTTTCCCACACCAGAGTCTAATTAAATTTACCGGCGATTAACCAAAAACCTTACAACTCAACGCATACCAAAGCGTATTGTCACACAACAACAACAACACAACAACAACATACATGAGCATATGCGAAGTTTGTCATATGCGTTTGTAATTCGTTTATAATGCTTAGGACATGCGAACAATGCCACAGGACATTTATAATGAGCGTTGCTCGCCTTAGAGGTGCGTGACAAAATGAGTGCAAGCGAGATGGAAAATAAGTGAGAACACTGTTGGCGAAGATGTAGAAGGCAGCGGCAGATGAGTGGAATATTTCAACATGAGACTTTGTAAGCGACATTTGACAGACAGACGGACTAAACTCACTCACTGACTGACTCACTGACTGACTGACTGAGCATTGCCCACTGAACAAAGCGTTGACATATGGCCAAAGGGTTCCAGCGCAGTCATGGCTTGGATATTTGGCTTTGGCTTTGGTTTTGTTGGGTGCAAGTAGCAAAAGTGATGCTTCAAAGGCGTCGCTGACTTGTGGACAGACAGACAAACAGACAAACGGCCAAACAGCAAAGCAAATAAACAGTGAGGCAGACGGACAGGCAAGCAAGCTAGCAGAGAGGGGTTGTGAGGCGCAACGACTGTTGAGCTCATCATCAGACACATGTAAATGCGGTTGATGTGATGTGTAATGACGAAATGGGTACAAGTCGTCAGTCTTGGTTGGAGTGGGGAGGGGTGTGGGGGGGGGGGGTGTGTGTGTGCAGCAGAGCTCTGTTTGTCACTCTCTTTTTACTTAACGCACACATACACACACACTACACCTTCGAGCAGCGCAGCGCACCACGTGCTTCTTCTTCAACGTTCTCATCATGCTGGCCGCGAGCCAAAGCAAGCAGGCTTTTGTCACTCGTTGCTTTGCTATTGTTCTTGTTGTTGTTGTTGTTGTTGCTGTTGTTGTTGCTGCTGATGTTTGCTGTTATTATCATCATCATCATCATTGTTGTTGTTGTTGTTGCTGCTGATATTGCGGTTGACATCGTTTTGTTTGCCAAAGGACAAATGCGCGTATGTTGTTGTTGTTGTTGTTAAAGATAAGAGGGCGGGCGGGGGCTTTGCGACGCTGTGTTAGCGACGAGTTCGTTGTAGTTGTCAACCGCGCATAAACCCTTAAATCCGCTTCCGGTTTTATTGTTGTTGTTGTTGTTTGTTATTGCATTGTGTACTTTGACGATTTTGCTTCATGATTTCACTGATTTGTGGCAAGTTGAAGTTGGAAGTTAATGTTTTGTCATTGTTGTTGTTGTTGTTGATGTTGAGTTGAAACTCGTTGCCCCTCTCACTTACTTGCCTCGACTATTGTCGTCGCCTTGCGGCCTTAATCCCTGATGTGTCGCTGACATTCGCTCACTGACAGTGACAACACTTTGATGAGCAGACCAGTCAAAAACAGCACCATCATCATCATCGCCACCATGCCCAACCATCTTCGTCTTCGAAGTGTCGGCAAATTGCAAAAGCCATGAAACGAATGCGCCTCAAACACAAATGTTTGTTGTTGTTGTTGTTCCTCAACTAGAAGTTCATTAAAACCAAATTTTTTACACAACAAAATAAGAGATTAACTTCAACTGTACTCAGAACTGAGTGCAGTACACTTCTCTCTCTGTGGACTCTGTGGATCAACCAAAAAATATGGTGATGTAAATATATAATTTACTTTGGGTTTTTCAAGATTTGTAGTTATGTTTTTAAAGAAATTTTCATTACTTCAAGTATTACTTCTCGGAGTTTATTCACCTAACGATTTTAGCTTGAATTGAATGAAAAAGTGAGCCGTGTGGTTTATGTCCTTGCTAAGACATGTTAGTACAGACTTGAAGTTATGGCCACCATGATAAGAGATATGGGGTAAAATATAATTGTTGGGAACCGTAATGACTAACGTTTTAAATAATCTTGGGATCGATAATTGGTTAGACTTATGTAAGATTCCTTAAAATATCTAAAGTTGTTTATAATCTTGTTTTCTATACACATTTCCTTTTGGAAATGAACTCCAGAATAATCTTAACGGTTCTTACTAGAGGTTAATACAAAGTGTTTCTATTGTAGATGAACTTTTCTGGTAATAAGATGGAATATAATGAATGCACAACACCTTGTAATAATAAATATAACTATCAAGCATATACATATATACATATATAATATAAATACAAATATAATATATAATAAATATAAACTGTATTTCAATCTGTGCAACAGACAGACAGACATGAAGCTCCTCATTCCGTGCTCTCTGTTGAATACTTATTTGCATAACAAAACTCCCGACAAATTATATAAAAAGCAAAAAAAGAAACCACAAACTTTAAGTAATAATAAGCGTTGCTATTTAACCCATTAGCTTTGCTAACGACTGTTTTTATTTTTTCCTCACTTGTGGCCTCTTTCTGCTTCTTCTTTTTCCCCAGTCAGTTTCACTTTCGCACGCTGATGAAGACATTCATCACCCACTCACTTTGGTCTCGACGGCGACAACAACAACAACAACAATAATACAATCTACAATAACAACAACAACGGTGTTGAAGAAAATTTGTTAACAATTTTCGTTAGACAAGACACCGTGTAGACAATCTGATGAGAGTCGTCGTTGTTGTTGCTGTCTTTTGCTATATCAAGCCAACTATCACTACAGACTGTGCCTGTGCCTGTGCCGGTGTGTTGTTGTTGTTGTCGCCTACGTTTTACTTTTATGCACACGCGAATATTTCCTATTTTTTGGCTTTTTTGCTTTTTCTTCCATTCATTCATTCATTCATTCATTCATTCATTCGCCTAGTGAGTCAAGTTCCCATTTTGTTAGATTTTATTTCGTGTTAAGTGCAACAACAATAACAACAAAGAGCACAGAAATGCGGGTGACAAAAGTTTTGTTGTACAAATGTTTGAACAACTTCAACTAAATGGCAAAAAAAAGAATGTGTGAAAAAACTGAAGATTAAAAAATAAGGACTACAACTCTGGCATGCAACAACAAGTGGGAAAATTCGCTACTTGCAAATACAGAAATGGCTCATGTGTAAAATGTATCCCAGTCTCTGAAAGAAAAATTTTGTATAAGATCAAAAGACATATTATGGAAAAAGTTCTGCAAAAATAAATGTTCAAAGAAAATTTGCAAAGGAAATCTAGTAACTTATTAAACAAGTATCCAAACTGACAAGCAATCTACTCAAATAAGTAGGTTTTTAATAGGTATGGAGAAGAGTTTACTTAAAAATGTTTCTGAGACAAAAAGTGTTTTTGTATGTTTTAAAGCAAAATAAATATTCAAATCTGAAAGCCGTTTGAAGTATCTAATCTTACATACATGTTTGTAAGTAAGTACAACAACAAACAACAACAATTGATTTGCGGTTCTCTTCTGGGACCTGTGTTAGTCACTGTTAATAGAAGTATTTACAAGACATCTCTATAGGATTTTAAGAGGTCACCGTATTTTCAACTGGTGTTATTTTTCTATCAGTAATGATTTTTTTAATATATGCTTTTTTGATCACGTAACACTGCTGCTATTTCAAGAGAATATTCACTCTGTCGTGAAGTTTGCAACGCAGAGATGGAGACATCTCCAACTATGCAAAGTAAATATATTTTTGATCAGCTCGACAAGACAAGTTGATACAGCCATGTCCGTATGTCTGTGTATATACGATCTCCGCCCACAGTTTTTAAGTTATCGACCTGCAGAGTGTCTTCATAAATCATTGTTTGGAACCGGCAATACCGGACCAATGGAGTTGGTAGCCCCCATATAAAAAGAGAAACAGAAATCAACAGAATTCAAATCGTTGCATGAACAACTTTTTTGTTTTGAAAGATAGAAGACTGAAATTTCACATTAGGTGGTTTTAAGTGCCCAGACCAAATGTCTAGAGGCTTCGTTGAGACCACTGGACCAATGTAATAATCAATAGTTCGCATATCTCCGACTGGTATATAAGCTCCTAAGATCATGTTCTTACTGGTTATCTAATAAACTTCATACTGTTTTTTCTTAATCAATGAATGAATAGAGGAGAATACTTTATGCATAAGAAACTATGAAATCCTTTTAATCGAATCTTATGCATTTGTTCGATAAACGATCAACATGGAAGAACGTCAATGACTTGCTCGAATGGTTATTTTTTAGTTTTCAGCCATCAATGGCAGCACAGAATACTCCAACTCGGCCACTCACGAAGCTTCTTGCCTGGATGTTGAAGCAAGGCCTCGATGTGTGGGGATGCGTGTGCTGGGTGAGGTGGGTGCTGGGGAACAGGTTGGGCCATGAGGCAGTCGCTTCTGTTATGTTGCACGCCAGAGCACAACAAAGTTGACACTTTGCATCTTGTGCAATCACCAAAATATTGTCAGACTCCAAAGCACTGACAAGACGACTCCCGGGCCCAGCCCCTTTCTGGCTATCTCTCAGCCTGCAACTGTCTTTGTATCGAAGTTTGCACACAATCAGTAAAATATTTTGGACTCTGCCATTGACTGCTTCGGTTACGACCTCATTTTGCTGCTGCTCCTTGTGCATTGATGCTCGGAATGTTATTCTTTCCCCCCTCGCTTCTCCGAGTCTTTCTCGCTCTTGCTTTCTTAACATTTCTTGGAAGTTCCTTTTTTTTTAATCTTTTGCCTTTGCTAAGGGCAAACTTTTTGGCGTTTCATCTGCAGCACATCAATTTTTGTTGCTGACGAGCAAAAGTTGCATTGAACAGCAGCAGCGGCAGCAGCAGCGCATCATCCTGCGGGGCGTTCCGTGCATGTATAGACACACGCCCAAGCCAATCCCGGCCGTCGCTGCTCACCCCACCCCCGTGGCACAAGCACTTTGACAATTCTTGCACTGTCCCAAAATCTTCTGTTGTCTGTCCGCATGTCTGTCTGTCTGTTCGTCTGACTGCCTCGCTTATGTCAAGGCTTATGCGCGCCTTGGGCGTTTTAGGTGATGGCATGGGCGTCAGTGTGGGCGTGGGCGTGTCGGTCGGTCGTTCGCTTGGTCGTTGTTAGTGTTGCTGATTGACGGCAACTGTCAAGTTTCTACTTTTGTGCTCCTCTCTGTCTCACCCTCTCTCATTCTGCAGCTGTGTCTCTCAACTACTCAATCAAGTGACGCTATAAGATGCGCATAGCAAGACACCAGACTGGTGTTTTACACACACACATACACACACACACATACACATGTATATAATGCAACAACAACAAATTTTGCACTCGTTGCATTTTATGTTACAAGTTTTCTGCTCTGTTCTTTTCAGTGCGGAAAAAGTCATTCGAAGAAAAACATTTTCGTAAATTTCTAATCCTTAAGTATATGAAGACTGTCGCTCCAACTATCTGGCCTTCTGTCTGTCTCTTCTTATGACTATCTTTCTATTTTTTCCCTTTCAGTTCTCTGTTTGTGTGTCGCCTGTCACGCTTCACTCGCTTACTTAGCACTCTGCTCTCCTTCCCTACTATCGCCCTCCTACACCACATTACATAACATGCTTGCATACGAGCTCTGTTATTTGTATATGTTGCAGTAATCTTGAAGCTCCATGCTGCCCCTCCCCCTGCCTCGCGCCTTGTGTGGCACGGGCGAGGCACATACTTGTCCTGTCCTTCATTTGGACACACTTGTTTCTCTACTTCAGCTGCTGCAGCCTCCTTTACTCGCTTGTCGTTATTGTTGTTGTTGTTATTGTTATTGTTGTTGTTGGTGTCAGTAGCACAACTTTCTTTCTAGTCGCTTGCAAATGAACAACTCGACTCATTCTTCTCTTGCACAAATCATTTTGCTCAGCATTTCTTCAACCAAGACACTTTGTTAAGCAAACACGCCATCTGTCCGTCAGTTTGTCCGTCAGTTGGCCAGTCATTTTGTCAGTCGTCCCCCCCCTTTCTCTCTCTCTATGTCAATCTGCCTGCCTTTATACTTGAGTCATGCTCAGTGACAAGCTTGAATGCAAGCAAAGGACTTTATTGCATTTCGGCGACATGCAACTTGACAAAGTTTTTGCATAATTCTACAAAGGATTTTTGCATGTTCGAATGACAACTTTCAAGTATATTTGTTTCATTTTGTTCGTGTTGTTGTTGTTGTTGTTGTTGTTGGTGGTCGTTCGTACTTGCTTGGCTTGTGTTACACTTTCATATCCATTTTTATGTTGTACTTCTTCTTCTTTTTGGCTGACGAATCAAGTCTCTCTGTTGGCTCTGCATGGCTTGAAGATTTGTTGCAAGTTGCAAGTCTATTTTTGTGATTGATTGTCTTATGCAATAATATTTTGTGTGTGTGTCCTTAGGCAGGCAAACTGTAGTAACAAGCTGCTTTTCTACCCAGCAAAGTTCATCAGTTGGCAAGCATGGAATAAATTCTTGCTTGTCATCAAAAATAAACCCAAGTCCAGTTCAACGTTGTGCACCGTGCCCCACCCCAACCACCAAAGCAGTCGCGACATGGAGGCGAATAGCGCAAGACAAGCAGAAAACGACGTCGACGACGATTGACAAGCTCAGTTCGATGAGTTTGTCTTGAGCTCTGAAGCAGCAGAAACGAAAAAAGAAAGCGTAAAACAAAAGCATCCATAATATAATCCTTGCCAGTTTGGTTCGCGTAAGCACAACAGCAACAACAACAACAACAGCACTGATGACCACATGAGCAAGTGGCGCTGACAACCAAAAGGAGAAGAGCTCATTGCCCCACTGAAGGCGCTAACATGAATAAACGCGTACATCGCACTAATACTCACACACAGAGGGCGTCTCGGGCTGCGTTTGACGCCTTGCCTTAGCGACACAAACGTCTTCCTCTTGCACAGCTCTCACTGCCACGTTGGTTGCCACCATTTGTCGCTTTGTTGTCTTCCTTTTTTGGTTCTCTTTGTTTTTTTTTTCTTCTTCTCGTTGCTAAGAAAACTTGTGAATATTGTGTCCTGGAAGCCATCAATCGTTTTGTTGAAATGTGCAATAAAAGAAAAGTCATGAAAACTTTGCTCGCAGATTTGCTTTGACGTTCCTACGTCGATGTCGATGTCGATGTCGTCGTCGTCGTCGTCATCGTCTTCATGATGATGGCACCAACGCCGAACTAATGCCTGCGACAACTTCTACGCTCGTCTCATACAGTCTTTTTCATAATGTCCACAAGCTGATGATGTTGTTGCTGTTCTTCTTGCCTCGTCACTTGCTGCCTGCATTTGACAGCAGCGCTGGCGACATTTGACGATTGACGAGGACGCCACACAGACGTTGCTAAACTCGTTGTGAAAATGGCACAATAAGACCGTAAAGAAAATGAAAGAAAAGAAAAAAGTAAAAGGTTACGTCGATAATGTTGGCAAGGACGACTCGACTGCTGCTGGCTAAGACGGCTAACGAAGGCGAAGTAGAGTTGGAGACGTTGAAGCTGATGTTGGTATAGCAGCAGTTGACGAAGCCATGTTTGGCCTGTTACAACCAGACGACGAGAGGTGATGAGCGAAGGCGGCCAGCAGCGGGCGAGTTTCTTCACAGCATTGATGTTGTGCCATGATGATGTTTTGTCGTCCTTTTTGAAGTTTTCTCAGCAACTCTACTCAAGCCAAACCCACGGTGTATTCCTACGTCGAACTTTGGTTTAGAATAATGTACAGTAGTTTATGGCGCTTCGATAATATTGTGTAAAGTTGAGATACTTTCGATTAATGCTAACAGATATTTGATGTGCAAGATATTCTAGTTTTAGGAACTTCTTTGTAAAATTCCTTATAGTAGAGAAGCTCTTAGAAATCTTAAAAGTTTCTTATTTATCTCTGGGTCTCTCCAGCTTTCAATTTGGAGACTTTTAAGATGAGTTTCCTCATGGCTTATGAATCCAAATGAACGTTCTTTGATTATTATTTCCTCTTCTCTCTATTATCATCCAAAGATCCTCATCAGCCTATTTATATCTCCAGCCTTTTCTCATCTTCTTATAATTTTCTCATGTAATTCTTATTAAGTCTATTATGTCTTTATCCTGAGTTCCCACAATTTCTCATCTTTAACACCTTCACCTTTCTTGTTCTTACCTTATTCGCAATGCCTGCCTAAGCCATCTTCTTGGCCCAACTCTGATCATCCCATTTTGTATTCTTCATAGTCTCTCTCAAAGGATCCCAGTCGTAAGTGAACCTTTTTCTTTTTCAATTTCCTATTTCGATCTGAATTCATTTTATACTTTGCTATTTTTCATTATTCCATCGTAGTGTCGTTTTCATTCCATCTTCAAACTATTTCCATCTCATTGTCAAGTCTTCGTTTCAACCACTGTGCAACGGTCAGTGACAAACTTGCCTCGTCTGTGCTGCTGCTGCAAGTATTTTCTGTGTGGGTGGTCGTCCGCCGCCACCATACGGGCGACATCATCATCATTTTGTATTGGATTTGTACAGCTTGCCTGATGTTCGTTGGCGTCTTAGTGTCAGCAGACGACGCGATTCAAGATGGAGCAGGCAACTCCATTCGGCGATGGTTTGAGTTGAGTTGAGTTGAGTGGAGATGAGTTGAGTTGAGTTGTGGTGTGTTGTGTGTTTTCGTTGGCTGGTCGTCACCATTGCATTTTTCAGTTGTGTCGATTTTTCGCTCCGCTTAGATTTTTTTCCAAGCTTTCTCCCACCGCCACACGCTCGCTCGGCACATTGCAGTTGCTGGTTGCATTTGCTGTTTTGTTGCCCACATCGCTGTGTCTCGTTGCGCGCTGCGTTTCTATCAATCCGCAAACAGAATTGAACGACAGCGTCAGGATTTTTGCAATTTGAGAAGTTGCTACGTGACATTTCAATAATTTTTGAAAAGTTTCTTATACGACTTGACTTCTTCTTCCTCTTCGTCATCGTCTTCGTCATCGTCGGCGACGTTGTTGGCATTGCCGTTGCCTTTGCCATTGCCTCATCTTCGTCTCGTCGCGCCGTGTCTTTTATTTTATATATTTTATAGTGTATTTGCTCGTCGTAGTGCTGCCAATAGTGCAATAGCACATCAAAAAGTAGCCCCAAGTGGGTGGGTTCTCCTTTCCTTGCGCTATGTTATGCGACGGAAGTAGGAATTTTATATTCTGCAATTTTCGTGACAACGTCATTTTGTCCACGACATTTTTCCTGATGCGTTGTCGTCTCAGTTGTCCCATTTTTGCGCACACACACATACACGCTTGGCCTTTCTCATGCTCACTCACTCACTCAGTCAGTCAGTCATTCATTTTGTCATTCACTCAGTCAGTCAGGCATTGAGTCAAGCAAACGCTTTTCATTTTCGTTATGTAAGTAGAAATTTGTTGTGTGCATTAGGAACTTTGACGCTTGACTGCTTTGCTTGTCACACTCTACCGCTCCCTTTCTTGCACACCAGCATCATCTTGCACTTGCTCAATAATATTCGTTTTTGTTTCTGTGTGTCGTTCGCTCTTGGCCTCTCCGCCTCTCAAACTCTTTTTTTCGCACTGCCGCCCGCCCACTCAATCATTTCAATGTTTCGGCATTTGTTGGCGCTTTGTTGTTGCGGCTGCTGCTGCTGCTTCTTACTCCCTTCGTCTTACTCTCTGTGCACTTGATGCTTGTGAGATTTGCGCCTGCTGCGTCTGTGTGTGTGTCGTTTCGTTTCGTTTCATATCTTTACGTTTCGTTCGTTGTCCGACTGTCCGTCGTTTTGACGTTTGAATTTTGATGTTGCTGCGACAGTTTATTCGATTGTTTTTCTCGCTTTTGCTTTACGAAAATTACGGAAGTGCGGTGGCGGCGCAGCAGCAGCGCAGCAACAGCGGCGCCTGTTTTCATGCATTTGCTGCAAGGGCTGTGTTAGTAAGGCACTAAAAATTGTCATTTGTAATGCTTTTTGTTGTTACTTGTTACTTGTATTTTGTTTTTTGTTTTTTCAGTGTTCATTAGTAAAAGTATTTATGTTTTGATTGTGCATTCATTGATGGCACTAATGATATTTTTATCTATTAATGTCAGCATTTAATTAGTGCCAAGTGTCTTTTTTAGCTAAAGAAAACCAACTAAAAATATTTAACGCTCCTATGAATCATCTTAGCAGCTTTTCGAACGACCGTCGTGCTCATGGACAAGTTAAGGTCTCCATAAAAAATGACGCTCCTCTATTAACAACACATGCGCGTTGCCTCATACCTCACACACCTCCTTTGGTAAAGGAAAAAAAATTCCAGACAATTACGCTAAATGACGATTCCGACCCGAACTTTAATCATGTCGGACATGCGAACATTTTCAGTCTGCGTGCCAAGCGAGACTTGCCACTTCAAATTGACTGCCACTGTGACCAACTGTATTTTAGCACGGGCACCAGTAGTCACAGATGCCACACACACACACACACACACACACATACACACACCTCACGAGCGGCGGCACACACTCATTCACTCACTCAGCTGCGCATGTGCATGTTCATGTCGAAACGGCGGCCTGCCAACTCTCCGACGTAGCTGCGCTGCGACTTTGGTGCTTCGTGTCAAACGTCAAAGTGACCAAATGCCTGAACGAACATGCGCGCATTCGAATGCTTTCCAAATCGAAAAGAAACACCCGGTCTTGCCAAAGGTTATATACTCTTCAGGCTGAAATCGTGCCACGCCCATTTCGATTTAATCTTATTCTGTTTAACTTAATAGCTTATATACCAACTTTCACTGTCTTAGCTCATTGCGTATCGGAGATATGCAAATTACTGAATATGGATATAGCAACGTAAATTTGCGTCTCTTCCTCTTCTTCACTTTGTATTCCAGTTCCAGTGGACCGATCTCAATGAAGCCTCTAGACATTTTGTCTTGGTACTAGTTGCGAAATTTCAGCAATCTATCTTACAAACCAAAACAGTTTTTCATGCAACGATTTGAGTTTTGTTCACTTTTTTCTTCCTCTCGTATGAGGGGTACCAGTTCCAGTCGTCCGATATTGCTGGTTCCGACCAATGATTCGACTGTAAGAAAATTAATATTGCCTGCAAAATTTGAGGTCGATAACTTGAAAACTGTGGGAGGAGATCGATTATACACAGACCGACGGACGGATGGACGGACATGACTCGTCTTGTCGAGCTGATCAAGAATACATATACTCCTTCTAGGTGTTACAAACTTCTTGACAAAGTCATAATACTATTCACTACATGAAGAGTATAAGAAAGGAGAAGAGAAAAAAAATAAGGCACAAGTAAGACACGGCGGCTGTTTGTTGTTGCTGTTGTTGTTGTTGTTGTTGCTGTTGTTACTGCTGTGCTGTGTTGAACAGCCTAAACGGCAACCATTTGGCATGAAATATAACCTCAATCAACATTCGCTCATTACCACGAAGCGAATTTTCTGTGCGCGGGATCAGAGCGAACGATTAATGGCGGCAGCGACGGTGACGGCGGCAGCGGCAGCGACAGCGATCGTAGAGCGGCAATGGCGTTTCACAGCCTCAGATGACATTTTATTTATGAATACCAAATTGTAAATTATTAACATGTTTCACGCAAGTTATGAACGACAAATAAACAGAGCGAGACTGCAGCAGAGCAGCAGCGCAGCAACAACAACAGCAGCCGGCCGGCCACCCGGCCGACCAACAAGTCATGAGGCTGAGAATGTGTTGAGTTGCACCAACACGAATGAAGAAGCGAGCGAGCGAATAATGTTGTGTTGGAGTGAGAAGGTGAAGTGCTAAAGAAGAGCGCAGAGTACAAATTCAATTGCCGCCCTGCCAGAAGTCAAACAAAGAGTTAATCGATCTTCGCGCCCCCCTCATTCCGATGCTGTATTAAGCACCAAAAGAGCGTGCGACGAACTTTGCACCTGCACACTGCCTCTCTCTCTCTCTCTCTCTGCTGCACTCACTTGAGTCTTATCGTTTCAAACTATTTGAAAAAACAAATAATTGTTTCATTTCACAGCAAATATAAAAATATTTTACAAATCGAATACTTCAATATTAAAATTGATGAGCAAAACCAAAAAAATAAAAGATTATAAAGAATCTTTGATCTTCGACTTCGACTTCCTTCGTGCTGCGTTGCTTCTTTACGACTTTCATTTATTTTATTAATCGTTCAATTATTTGTATCGCACGGCAGAAGATATTTCCAAGTGAGAGGTGCTTACAAAGTAAATGAAGTTATTATTTTTTTTGTTTGTGTTTTCTCGCACATTGAGCATGCAAACGTGTTCTAAGCGCTTTCTTGGTGTTGTAGACAAGTCTTTACTAACTTATTGGCAGTCAGCAAACTCATAAAGAAGTCTTTAAGTTCATTGGCGAACATAAAGTTTTGATTTCGTTTATAAATATTTACACGTTGTTGTTGTTGTTATGCGTGTGAGAACTAAGAGTAATATTTATCAAAGAGAAACTTATATAATTATATATTACCCCATGTTATCAGGCGTTGTACATTACATACGGCAGTCTAGCTTTATTAAATGATGCTATATTCATGTACTTTCCCTCCTTACTCAGAACTCCTTCGAAAAATATTATATTTTAAGCTGATAACCGACCGCTCCACTTGGCTGGTGCACAGAACTTTCAGGAAATCAGTTCTTAGAGACGAAAGTGGTCATTATGCAAATTTTCAACCCAATCGGACCTAAAATTTCAGAGATCTCATAATGTGTTTCAGTCAGTGCTATTTCGCTTATATGTACATATATAATGTATGTCAAGGCTCAACCTCTAAGGTAGAGTTACCCCGCCACCCTATAAACGTTGCCTAAAAATACTCAACAACGAAAGACAAGACCACTTTGTTTTGAAAAAAAACACCGAATAGAGAATGCTATTAAAATTACCCATCTCGCTTTCTTTAATTCTTACATCTAAGTAGAAGAACAGCACACAAAGAGGAATAAGGAAACAACAGCAATCGTCCGCGATAAATTACAACAAAAATGCTTAAATTTGAGAGTCCATTTTTGGGGCTATCCCTATATTGCTCTTTGCCTCTGAAATAATCTTGAAATATAATCACTTGATGATCAATCCTGCCGATATTGAATTCTTTTGACAGCGTACTGGCATTTCGCTATTTCTGACACTTTTATTCAACCATTAAAGAGGACTTCGCCACAAATTAGGTGAGGTCCACAAATTACGTGAGGTAAAATTACGGATGCTGGTCCAGAAAAAGTTCACCGAGGGAAAAGGGGCTCATTGAAAATCTCACGTTAACTTCTTAGACCATTAATTTAAGATGGGGGAGGGGTGTAATTTCAATAAGAAATCTCACGTAAAGCGCCTTTTTCAATTGTTACTTCATTAGTCAACAAAAAATAAAAAGGAGTTCCCTCCAAATGATGAGCAATTTGAAAATCAGCTTAGAAATCACGCTTTTCCACCAATTTGTGCGCAGTTTCGGGACAAGTCAACTTGGCTTTGTAACTCAACTTCGATGCGCTCACGCTTTGGCTCATTGTCTGAGCCCAGCGGGTGACCTGAACTGCGCCAACTTCAAGTGTTAATAAAACAAGCGCTTGGGCTATTGAGTCGCACTTCGACGATGCCAAAGTGGGAAAAGTCGTGATTTACATGTGCGGCGGCGCAGTACGCGGCCTCAGACACTCTGGCAATTGTTTTGCATAACTCGTGATTGTCGATGAATTTGTCTTCACTCTTTTCTTGGTTTTTCTGGGTTAGCAGTGTTAGAAGTTGGAAGAGACAAATAAAGTTGTTGGAAATTTCAACAAAGTGTTAATGATGATACGTTTTGAATAATGTTTTTGCAATTCGTGTGCATGCAATTCGTAAATGCAAATTTTCTGTCGGCGAACAACAACAACAACGACAGGCAGCAAGAGGCAACAACAAGCACCGCAATGCAGGCTGAGTCTGAGCAGGAGTCGGAACCCGAGCTGGGTAATCACAACTATCAGTAACATGTTTGCGCCAACGAACGACATTTATGACAAGCATCGCATTTTCGGTCTGACATTCAGTCATCACCGCCTTCGCGCACATGCACATGCACATGTACCTTCCCATGCCCTTCGTTCGTTCAGCAAGAAGCGTTCAGCGTTTATGGTGTGTGCAAGATTCGCCAGAGAACGCGCGCTGAGATTGTCAACATCAGGCGAGGGCAAATAGCATTATTTACATACATGGCAGCGCCATCGCCTTCGCCATCGCCATCGCCATCATCGTCATTATCATCTTAGTCGTAATCATGCCCCTAATCAGTTCCAGCAGCAGCGTCAGCAACGAATTCACATCCTTGGCACGCTTGTCGTCAACGACACTGAAGCATTTTGGAGCAGACAACACATATCACATCATCACTGGGAATGCATTTTGCAGCGCATCATGTCACATCTCATATCATCATATCGTATCTGTGTGCATTCTTCAGTCATATTTCTTGCTCTTCACCACACTTCACTTCCGTGGCACGCATCTCAAGCGTCTTCTGTGTGCTGCATGCACCAACTTCATGGCTTTGCGCCTGCTGAGCACAAATAATTTTAGTCAAGTTACGATGAAATATACATCACATTCACATTCACATACATCACATACATCACATACATCACATACATGTTTGTTCTTGTGTCGTGTCGTGTCGAGTCGAGTCATCTCTCGTGTCTCAGTCGAAGGATTTTGTTGCGTTGCAAATGAGTTGTGTCGACATTAGATAAACAATCGTATGATTGATGCATGTTTGCGGCTTTCAACTATTGGCAGAAGCAACTTCTCTCAACGCAACTTTAAACTGATTGCCAGTTCCAAGTCGTAGACATGTTGAAGCTTTTGCTTACTTGCTTAGCATTGCTGAATAGTAAGTTGGTGGATTTGGCATGCTTGTCTTTAAAGTAACCGGAACTGAGAAATGGATAGACTGTTGATGGACCTTTTATCCACGAACCTAAATGAGCAAAGGCAGGAACTGCTTTTAGCTAGAAGAGTTATGTTGCTTATCTGAAAGTGCTGCCTCGTTGGAAAGAGATTAGCCCCTTCCCCTGTGGTGATTTTATTCTTCTCATATGGTCATTTGAAGTTGCTGAATGATAGCCCCTTGGCCTAGAATCTCATGCTCATAACAAACTTAACCATCTATAATAACTATGATAACTTCCTCACTTATGATGAACTCTTTTGATATTTTCAAATTTTATCATTTTAAGTGAATCATACCTGAGTTCAGCCATGTTCCCTCCAAGAGATTTTACTCTGGAGCTGTTTTATTAACTCCAATCTACAATCGTTTTGATTAATCAAGCCTGTGATAAGTCATGTTCTCTTTCACAGTTTCATTACCTACTTTATCCAGTATTTACTAGATCATATTTTATATCGAAGTTCTATTATTGCCTTTCAAAGATTACCTTTCTCTTTCTGTATCTTCTTCGTCTCGCAGTTCATGTCTCATATCACTGATTGACCATCATTATCACTCAATGTTTTTTCTTCTGTTTACCATTTCAAGTACTACACTTGATTGTTGTTTACATCATCCTATTCCCAAAGCTTACAACTCATACATCATCATTTCGTCTGATCTGTCACTTCCTTACTTTTTGACGATTCTTATACCTTCCCACACAATTAGTGCCCCCCTATCTATTTAAAACGTTGCTCAATCACATCATCAACGAGAATTGCCATGTTTGTAACTCATATCACACGCCGTTCAACAAATCAACGCACATTCAATGGGAAATGCTTAGTTCGTGCAGAGTGACAACTATGACAGTCATGACCACATGACTTTCCTTCTTTCTTTTGTCAACATCAATTTTCCGGCATGCAGAAATAAAAAATAATCACTGATCAGACAATGTTCAACCCACTTAGCGGTGAGAGTCGAATCGAATCGAATCGAGTTGAGTCGAGTTGAGTTGAGTCTTCTGGAATTTGGCAGCTTGTCACAAGTTGTCGTTATTCGCACTTGTGACATTTAATTGCAAACAGATACATTTTGTCACAGAGCGCACACAGATGCCGTTGCCGTTGCCGTTGCCGCTGCCATTGCCGATGCAATTTCAGATTGTGGCATGCAAATGCAAAGAGAAAGAGACAGACGGACGGACGGACAGACTGACTGGCTGTCAACCAGCGACGATAGATACGTGCATTGCACTCGCTTGCATATCCGGCCGTCAACGCTGCGCTCAATAAGAAAGCAAATTAAGTATACGGCGTGATGAAATCGCTGCGAATCGCACATGCTGACAGCACTAGACTGACACGGTCTGAGTTATATGCATCAATGTAGAATACACGCTTGCATTTCCGCGTGATAAATTCTCGACTTGTTGCCGTTGTTGTTCTTTATTTAATTTTGATGCTTTTCAAATGGCAACGCCAGCGCCATCAGTTTTCAATCATGCGTTTCTGTTGAGGGCTTGCAACTTGTTGCGCCGCACAAAGAGGCATGAACAAAGTGCAAAAAATCACTTTGCACAACTTTTGTATCATCTCGACGCATTTGGCCCCCAAAGTGGTGTCAACAGTGCCGCGCTGAGTGATGAGTTACTCATCCGGAAACGTTTTTGCAGTTTTGCCGACGACGACGATGACGACGACGAGGACGACGACGACGACGAGTCAACTTTATAGCGACAACAACAAAGACGCGCCTGTCAACATTTGACAAATTGGGTTGTGAAAATTTCAGTCTAAAAAAACAACGCGAAATTCAAGCGCAACAATCACGTCGTTGGCTGTGTGTGCGTTGTGTGTGTGTGAGCGAGCGAGGAAGATGTGCGTTGACATCGTCAGCCATTAGCGTTTTGTCGCTGCTTAAATATGCCGGCGCACTTAATGAGCAACGTCAGGCAGTCGGTCGAGCAGACGGACGAGCAGACGGACGAGCAGACGGGCAGAGACAGCATGAACATTGTCCGTCATCAGAAGTTCAACGCAGTTCAGTTCCTGTTTAATGCTGTCAAGTTGTATGCTGGACAAAGCAACTTTTGCTTGAGACACCAACAACAACTACGGGAACAACTCAGATGGAAAATGCGAAAAGTTCATTTTAGCGGCACTTGCAATGAGTTATTTCATTGTACTTCAAGCAATTTTCTTATCTTTGATTAATTTTTTATGCGTTTCATGCTTGACTTCATCTTTGGACACATCACAGTATTCTCCTTCCTTGAGTGACAAAATATTGACATACCTTATGGCTTTGAAGCAAAACTCCCTTAAGTTGTTTCTTGATTGGGTTATTGCTAGAAGCTTCAATAACATTGGTTAGTCTACAGTCACGTCTATCAGGAATAGTTTTTGAAGGCTTTGTCAAACATAATGACCGTAAGAAATGTTCGTTAGTTTCATCACTGGTCTCTGATAAGATCTCCCAAATTCGACCCATAGAAAGAATCGCTCGTTTAATCTCAGTGGTTCGTTGGCGACTAAATGTATCTTCCAAAATGGATCGAAAGCTGTGATCCCTCGTCTGAGCTCAGTAGTGTGTTGGCCTCTGATTGGATCTCCCAAAATTCTTAGTAGTTCAATGGTCTCTGATTGGATCTCTTAAATTAGATCCAATGAATGGATCGCTCAGATCTTCGAAAGTCTATGATTGACACTTTCAAGTTTCTTCATTTGAGAAAACTCTGCTTACACTTAACTTCTAAATGTCTCAAAGACTCCTCATAGAATCTTTACATCCTCAACTTCCCAAACTGATTGCAATTCAGATAACTTATCGATGCTCTTTGATTACGAGCACTTTCTGCAATTCTTCTACTCTGCAAATTAATAGAACACAACTTATAACCGCGAAATTTCAACACCGTTTTCATTTACTTAAACTTTCTCACAACATAATTTTTCTTTATGCACAAACCATAAATCATGAATATTATTATCGATCAGATCGAAAATAATCAATTCTTGAATTTCCATTATCAGAAGAACGCAGCAACTTTCATTTTGGGCGAAAATCGGAAGGTGTTAATAAATAAAAGCAAAACTTGTTGGCATATGGCAGATTGTGATCGTCGTCGTGGTCCGTAGTCAGATGTCTTCGATGTTGTCGTCAGATCGTCTGTAAAATTTATCATGTTGTATGCCACAAATCAAGGTGCAATAAAATCGCACGAGCAGCGCTACAAAGATACTCATCACAATTTATCATGAGCTAAAGAATTTCAGTATTCATGACCGTTGGTAGACGACTCGACTCGACTACGAGTTCGTTAAGTTGGCTTACTGAAGAAAGAAAGAAATAAAAAGTAGTCTTGGGTTTGGCAAAAAAATTTAAATGCTAAAAAAACTTTCCAAGTGAAAATCAGGGAGATCATGAGAGACAGACAGAGAGAGAGAGAGCATTTACCACGGCCATGAGTGCGAGTACGAGTACGTTCGAACAACAATTTATCTTTCTCATATTTTGCAGATAAACATGAAAAGTAGACGGACTGCAAACAAATCATGCGACTGACTGCATAAATCACACACACATTTGACACTTTTGGGATGCTGCTGACACAGCGTTGAAACCCAGCCCCGGCACCGTGTCTCAACTCTTTGCGGTAGCGTGGGGAGGCACGGGTAGTACTATGTTGCTTAGCTGAACAAAGTTTGTGCGAAATGCAACTGAGCTGAGCTGAGTTGAGCGAACATTGACGAACATCCATGCTGACAATGAAAGTCGCGCACAGCGCACTTTGGCGGGGTTGGGGGCGAGGCCGCTGGCTGGCAGTGTGGCCAAAGCTGATTGCGAATGAAATTTATTAAATTCAACTTAATGAGGCCAAAGAGTTAGAAACGCATTAAAAAACCAAAATAAACAAGACTTGTTGCCTTCGTGTGCAGAACAGCACAGCACAGCTCAGCACCGAACCGAACCGAACCGGACTGGATGGGACCCTCAAAGCAACATGACAGTCAGCTAGCCTGCCTTTTGTCGTTGGCCTTCGCTTAGTGTAGGTGTCACGAACGAGCGGGATCATCGTCCAATGACGCGCAGCAAAGTTGATTACGCTGATGGCGTTGCTGTGTCGCTGTCAGCTATGCTGATGCGAATGCCAATGATGAGGACGGCGACCAAGAGCATGCGAATACGCATGTTGTTGCTCGGCGATGATGATAATGATGATGGCAGCGACGAAGCCTTCTTGTTGTTGTTGCGGCTGCGAGCCTTCGACTTCAATCAGTTGTTTGGATCTGTTGTTGTTTGTCTGGCTCGCTTAGCAGTCTCAAAGAGTTAGAGAGATAGAGAGACAGTGGGAGGGAGCAACGTTTCGGAAGCTTGCATGCAATAAATCTGTCACGAGTGCTGAGTTAAGTTTTATGGTCGCAGCGGCCACAAGTCACATCAGTCAACGTTGATTGGCGACTTGGCGCATCTTTCAATCGGCATGCACACTGGCCTGGCCAAGTGAAAGTTGCCTCATGTACATCTATGCTAGACACATGCATGTATAAATAATTGTATGCGACACTAATTTTTAATAGCGGCAAAACTAAGCATCGCCTCACAAGTTTCTGCATTAATGCGCTGAAAATTATTAAGGAAATGTGCGGGAAAAAAAGTCATTGTAAATCAAAAATAAACTACAATTCATAAATTCTCATGAAAAATCACACTTCTTTACTCGTACATGTATGTGGCCGACTAGCACACGTTGCGTTCAACCAACAGCGACATCACCAGCCAGCCATCAGCAGAGACACTAAGCCTTTTGGTAAGGCAGGCACAGCAAGGCATATGAATGAATGTCATATTCTTGACTGAACATGACGAACTGCTGACAGGTGGGAACATCTAATTGGGCTTCTCTTAATTTTTGACACTGATTTACATGCAACAGAAGCTAAGCATTCGCTCAGATCGACAACAACAACAACAACAATGATGATGATGATGACGCTGACGCTGACGACTACAATTGTACGCGAGATTGACTAAGAAAGCGAAGCGTTTCGTAGAAGTGCCAACATGCCACTCACATTTTCCGCACTCATCTTCGTCGTCGTCGTCGACGTCTGTCTGTCTGTCTGTTTATCTGTTAAGTCAGTTAGTCAATCATGTCAGCGAATTTGACAGACGCCGGACACATGCCGCCATACGTCGTCAACGTCATAATCATCATAATTCGCGTTATTGTCGTACGGTTTTCATACACTTGCAGAAAGGGTATATTAACTTTGTCGTGAAGCTTGCAACGCAGAGAAGGAGACGTCTCTGACTATATAAAGAATACATGTACTTGATCAGCACGAAGAGACGAGTTGATGTAGCCATGTCCTGCGGCCGTCCGTCTGTTTCAGTACAAACTCGTTCCAGACTTCTGAATATATCGAAGAATCATTCTTGATTTAAATCAGACGAAACTTTAGGGCAATAAGGGGTTTTATTTATGCTTGACTATATTTCAGAGATTTATAAAGATCGGACATGAGACAAGTATTTTGAAATGGGATTTCTCTATAAGCAGAGGAGATATAAGTTTGCAAAATGATGTGTAGTATTACTTTCTTCAAGACACATTAGAGAAAGGGCATGGCTACGCCCTAAATTCTTAAAATCTTATATATTTCCAACTGGAGGGATTTTCTTTTAAGATTATTTGGTAAAAAGTTTGTTTATAAATTTTGGCAAGGCCGAAAATAGTTCCCTTTCAGGTTTTTTTACGTTTTTCTTTCACTAAATACCAAACAGCCCAAAAAAATGGCAAGACAAATGTTTTGGCGGCTGAAGGTGCTCGAGAAGTATGACAGCGACCAACCGAGCGACAGATACAGATACAGATACAGTTTTGCTGTCAGTGTCGTCGCTGATGCTTGTCACTTGTCAGTTGTTTGTCAACTGACATGCAAGCGAGCGAGCGAGCGAGTGACAAACTGACTAAGAGACTGTCTGGCTGCCTTGGCTGGCCTATGTGACGGACTTGGCTGTTGCATGAATGACTGACTGAGTGATGTATAAGAACACACATTCGTGGCATGCCGCTGCTTGACTTGACTTGATCCGTGCCCATTCCAACGTCGCCACTCATGCTCATGTCGTTGTCCGAGACTTGTCGCGGCACTTAGACGCAAAATTCTCGCGTACTTAGTGTGACTTCTGTTTTGTACAATCATCAACCTCATCATCATGATCATGTTCATCATCATTGCCCTCGCCGTCGACAGCGGCATGTTGTACCCATTCTAGTTGCCTGTTTTTTTTTCATTGAAAATTTATTGCCTCATTTGTTGTGTCTCGTGTATGTTACAACAAACAAAAACAAAACACTCTTTTGCGGTTAAGTTTTTCATATTTTTCACATGTCACTTCTGTGATAAATCACTGGCCAAGTGAAGAACAGCAACAACAACAACAACAACACGTACTTATTGAGCAAAAGCGTTTTATATTTCAATCGAGAATTTTTGTTGTCAGTCTTTATTTATCATTGGACGACAGATTACGCATCTAGAATTCCGTAGGAAAGCTCATTTTTGCTCTTCGGCCTTTTCCTTGGCCTTGGCTGCTTCGATTTGTGCTTGCTTTTTGGCCTCCTCAGCCTTCGCTTTGACGACTGTAGCCGCTTCATCGGCCTTCTTCTTAGCCACTGCAGCCGCTTCATCGGCCTTCCTCTTAGCCACTGCAGCCGCTTCATCGGCCTTCTTCTTAGCATCAGCAGCAGCAACCGCTGCTTTAGACTTGGCCGCTTCAGCTGCCGCTTCAGCTTCGGCCTTAGCATCGCCCGCCGTCGGTCGTGGCCTTATTTGGGATTCATCCGCCTTGACTTCATCATTTGTTTGCGAAAATTCAGACATTATTCTATAAATTTCCTTTTGCTTACGAATATAAAATAAATCATAAACATTTTACTCTTTTTTAATATAAAATTTGAGTTTAAAATAAAAATTAAAACCTTTGAAGTTATATATTTTAAAACGATGCCATATTTTAATAGCAAAAGTGACTTTTAATTAAGTTGTGATCCAGAGCAAAAGAGAAGTCAAAGAATAGATCATATAGGCACATAGGTACTGAATTGATACTGAATTCACTCAAGGCTCTGAATGCACGCGAAACAAATACACGATTTTCTTGAAGCCTTGTCTTCGAAGTCGGTGATCAAAATAACTTAAGAATGACCGATCGTTTTATATTTTATTAAATTTTGCTATACTTTTTATTAATTATTGCTAATTGTTGTCCGGATGACTGAAGCATTTTATTTTTTTGGACGACTATCTTTTTATGTTGGTTTCAACCCTTTTCCAAAAAACATATTTCAAGCATATTTCTTCTACCATTATAGAATTACAAGTAGATCTTTCTGTATATTTTCAATTCCAATGACCCAGTGACGAGCTAAAGTGATCACTATCTCTATTTCCCTTATTACTCAACAGTCGTTCTATATAATTTATGTATTTTCGAGCAATGAATTTGGATAAATATTTATTATTAATAATTTTAATGTCTATCCAAAAACAAAATTCTAAATAACAGCTCTTTTGGACTGCCCACTTGTTCCAACCCCTTAAGACTTAAGCTGAGAGCGACTTATATGTAAGTATTCAGGATCATTGAGAATTTTTCAAGTAAGCCCAACTTTTTCGGGTTTCTAGCAGCTTCTCTTCAGTCTTTCCTTTGGTTGTCATTGTCTTCTTCTTCTTTCTCAGATCTTACTTTTGTAGCTTGGGTACAATGTTGTTTGGTTTGTTGGCAACAAGCTGCTTCGTTGTTTGTTCCGTCAATGGGGTCACGCGCTGCTTCCCTAGCCAAGATACCCTTTTCTCTCGCCATTGAAATCGCACTCTCAGCCTTGTTCTGTGCTATTACCCTGGCCTTCGTTGCTTCCTCTTTGGCTAAAGCCGCTGTTTCTCTGGCCTGTACTTTAGTAGCTTCGGCAGCTTCCCTGCCCTTCTCTTTAGCCACAGTTGCGGCTGACTGTGCTTTCACGCGCGCCGCTTCACCAGCTTCTCTTCATCTTACTTTGGCCGCATCAGCTGTTTCTGTGGCCTTGACTCTAGCAGCTTCCGCGGCCACCTTGCCTCTCTCCATGGCAACAGCAGCTTTTTCTTCGCTTTTAATTCGAGCAGCTTCGCCCATTTCTCTGCCTCTTGCTGCCGCCTCACTAGCTTTGACTCGAGCAGCTTCCGTGACTTCCCTGCCTTTCTCCTTAGCCGCAGCAGCTGCTTCTTCGGCTTTCAAGCGTGCCGCATCTCGACCTTCTGCGGCCCTTACTTTAGCAGCATCAGCAGCTTCCTTCGCCTTGACCCTAGCGGCTTCGGCAGCTGCTTCCTGTGCCTTCACACCAGCCTCTCTACCTCTTACTCTAGCTTCATCAGCTGCTGCACTAGCCTTGACTCGAGCAACTTCTGCGGCCTCGTTTGCTTTTTGTTTAGCTTCTTCAGCTTTTATACGGGCTGCCTCAACGGCTTCCCGTGCTCGCTCTTTGGACATAATACTAGAAGCTTTCGCTTTCTCGTTCTTAGCGTTTTCCAGAAGGAATATTCCAGCCGTAACATATCTCTATTTTGTGAAACATTTCTCATATGACTTTTCAATTCGTTGTCAAATAAAGCAAAGCCTTCTATGAATTATTTCGAAATATTTTCGTTTATGTTGATGTCTCTTATGTTTTATGTGTCTTTTCACTCGTCTATTGACGTCCTTAATCATTATCTTTGTAACTACAAATAACGTTAAAATGGCATGCCAAACCGCGTCACGTAATATTGATTGACGAAATGAGTCAAAGTTGTGTGCGGCAAAGGGATATGAAAAGATGCAGAAAGACGAACATAAGTCAAACTAACTTTGCCATTGACAGACAGACAGACAAATCGAGCCAACTGGACGCTGACAACAAGCCTTTGCCACCACCTGACCCCCTCATCTCCACCTGCCTTTCAAATTGTGCAAAACTTTGCCCGAAACGAACACCTTTCCTCCGCTGCCCCGCCTGTTCACGATCAAACGTGCGGTTATTGTCCTTGCATGATGAACGCACGTAGTTTTCACTCTTGGCAAGTGTGTATGTGTGTGTGTGTGTGTGTGTGTGAGTGTGTTTGTATATAATTTTTCTACAAGTTATTTAATCTCATCTGTCCATCAATCTGTCCGTCAATTTGTCAGTGAAGTGCTTTCGCTTGCTCCAAAACGTGTCCTTCGCTCGCATACACACACACACACACACATATGCACACTTGCTCAGACAGTCATGTCAGTAACATGTCTGTCCTGCTTCATCCTTCCGTCTCTAAACTGTTTGCTGGAGTTTTTTTTGTTTATTCTTTTGCCAACGTAAGCGAAACATATTAAACTATATAAACACACACACACACTCACACACTCACACACTTGCCAAGAGTGAAAACTACGAAAGCTGTCCATCATTTTGTCTACTCTATAAATTTTCTATTTTAAATTGACAGCGACTCAACTTGACTTGACTCGACTCGACTCGACTCAGTTTGGTTGCTTTCCTTTCAGCTCAACACAGCTCAACTCTGCTCTGCTCAATTCAGCTCAGTTCAGTTCAGTTTGGTTGTGTTCAATTCAACTGTTTGACTGACAGACTGACGTACTGTCTGAGTGAATGAGTGAGCTGACGGATTGACTGACGTCTTTCGTATTCATTGCCATTGTGTCTGTGTCTGTGTATGTGTCGTGTCTGTGCTTATGTGCGTATATGCATGTGTGTGTGGGTGTTTTATCCTTGAATCAAAAAAAGGGTTGTATGCATGAAATGATACATTGATTTATTGCTCAAACGAGTTTAAGTTTATTAGGTTACAGTTTATTATTAAAAAATATGTTATAATTTCAGGCAAATGGAGAGAGAGGCCGAGAGAAAGAGAGGAAGGCCCAAATATTGTAATTAAAATCATATGAACAAATTTTATAAATGCTTATGTTTCTCGGGATCACACTGCACTTACGCCAGTCTAACATTAATTAGAAAAATATTATTTATTTATTATTTATTTAATATTATTTATTTATTTATGGAAAACATCACTCTACAGTTCAGAAATAAAATAGAAAAATTAAGATTTGAAATGAAATCATATAAAGAAAAGTATATATATGGCAATGTTTCTTGGAGCCACACTGCACATACGCCAGTCTACCATTAATTATGAAAATCATGTTGAAGAGTTCATCGATGAAAGCTGGAATGCCTTATGTGAAGTGTGCTTTAATGTGACATAGGAGTATACATTGTTTGAATAGCTTAGCAGCTTATCGGCATCGCGAATAAAAATTTAACTTTAACGTTTTTAAAGAACACAAGGAGAAGACTTTTAATAGAATTTAAGATTTTGTTTATAATATCTCTTTTTGCATTACCAAAGCAGAGCCAATCAAGAAATAATTTCCCAGCTATCTCAATACATACTCTTCACTCTCGTCTTTAATTTTAAATGAGTTATACATAGCATACTGTTTTTTGGTTATCGAAATCATCCATCTCTATTAGAAGTTTCTGGGGAGCGCATGTGGTCAGCAGATTAAGGCTATCAAGACCGCTGAAGATCTCGCCGTTGTTGGTGCCGAAGCCGGCTTATAATTGGTCCACCCTCGATAAAAGTTCTAGCTGCCATCCATGCGTCTTTGAATAACGGTCCACTCTTAATTTGATTTCTTAAAGTCGCAGATTTTTTTCATACTGTATTTTGTCAACAAACTTATATGAAGACAAATTCTTCCGATTGGATTGACATACTGTTTTTCAACTGTTGTCTTTTGTGTGTTTTTTCTGTATTTTGTCTGATAATGTCAGAAAGAAAAGAGATTGGTCAAAGCACTACAATTTATAAGACCATGTCGAGGTCTTCTTGGTCTGTATTCCTTTTTTCTCGATGGTTCACTCTACGGTTTTCTCTGTGATTGAAGACTTTACATTATTTAATTACGATTTAAATTTGCTTGCTTATCTTATTTCGTACACTTCCACTTTCAAATTGGAATTCTCAACACTCAAAACGCGAGAATTTTTTTGGGTTAAAGGAGCACTTGCAGATGTCGTTGCTCGAGCTCATCGTATAAGGACTTGGAAACGTTCAGACTTAAGTCCGCGGCGTACAATTCATGAAAAACCCAACGTATTGTATTGAAAACCTTCATAATGATAAAGTTTACTTCCATGACTTTGAAATGCAGACTGAACGACTTAGCAGTAGGCTAAGAGTGAATTTCGGATTGTAGCGGTGCGAATGGCATAAGTCAACACTTGCAAAAAGAAGGTATTATATTATATATTATACTCTTATATTACAAACTACCGCAAGTCACATAAAGCATTCTAGCATTCGCAGACGTTTGAAATGAAATTAAAACAAAGCTTAAACGCTGACCTACCGTATGTTGCATGTATCATGTATTGAACATGCGCCTAATCATTATTGACTGTTACATTGGCAAAACAAAAAAAAAGAAGGCAAATAGAAAAAAAATAGAAAAGCAAAGTTCTAATTCACTTTACTACTGCAAAACCAACAACATCAAAGTGTAACACGCAACAACAACAACACAATGACAACAACAACAACAATGAGTAAGTTAACGTTGACGAACGTTGTCAGCATACAAACATAGGACAATAATGAAGATGGAGAGGAAGACAATATAGATTCTTGCTTGGACTCACTTGTTTTTCTCTTCTTCTTCTTCTTTTTATTTTCTTTATTGTCATCTTTCATACGCCACTTGCTTTTCATTTATCACAAATCCTTTATCTAACAAGTCTTCGAAGATGTCTTTGGTGTTGTTCTTGTTGTTGCTGCTTTGCACATCCTTCATCCTTTTGATGGCTTTGGCTCGTTGTTGTTTGTTGTTGCTGTTGTTGTGGTTGTTGTTGTTGTTGCCCACACCCGCATATGTGCATTGAAGCAGATAACAACAAAGATCCTTCAACAGATTGACTGAACTGAAGGCGAGTGAGCGAATAACTTTATAATTTCTCATGCTCTTTCGGGCACTTTGTAAAAGCAACAACTACAACAACAACAACAAGACAATGAGCACGACACACACACACACACACTCATCAACACTCTGTTGTATGTATGTACGTATGGATGTGTATGCGTGCGTATATCCTTTGTATACGAAAGGTCCTTCATTAGAAAAATTTTCAACTTGTCATCTTTTTCGTCATCAAGTTGAATCTTCTTCTTCTTCGATGCGCGCCAACCAACTGAACTTCTTTTACAAATCAAAGTCCCTGCTTACGCCTCACCGCTTGCCTATTGTCCTTTTTACCCCTTCCCCGTCGTCACTCCTATTCTATTCTAACTTATTTTTAGTCTTGTGCCTTATATAACATCGTTTGTTCAACTGCTGCCCAGACTCATGCCTCAAACACTTGCAACACCAAACTTCAGCTTCAGTAATGTCCTTCTTCTTCTTCTTCTTCCATGTCTTGCTCTTGTTCTTTAAACAACTTGTGCTGCTGCTTCTTCTTGTTGAACGTACATTTTGATTTTCATCTGTTTGATGAAGGGTCACAAGAGCAGATTTCAACGTTGTGTGCTTCATGTTGATAAATTGTGAACTCAGTTTGACGAACTTCAACTTCCTGGTAAGCACAAAAAAGCCAGAAAGGAAGTTTTTTCGGCCATGCCACAACTTATATACTCTTGCAAGCATTTTCAAAATTATTCTAATTGGATAACCATTGCTACAGTGTTGCTAATAAGAATCATACTAGTTTGTTAGCATGAAGGCGCGTAGCCATGCCCATTTTCTTGCAATCCTCTCTCATCTTATTTCTGAATGAAAAATCACGTTTTGAAGCTAATCTTTATATGAACGGTGCCAAGCCCTTAAGTCTGATTTTTATAAGACTTTGGATTACTGTCAAGTATAAATTAAAACACGTAATTAATAAGTTTTAACTCTTTATATTTAGGAACAAAAAGTGTTTCGAACAAAAACCTTTGTTTTGATCAATCGTTCGATCATCTGATCATATATGAATATGCTATAGACACCCAATCTTGACCAATCTCGCACACTGTTTTAAGGCAGTTATTTGCAATATAGTATGCGGATCAAGATAGTTCTGAGACATTCAATGCCTGGACATTATAGGAGGAGTTTTCACTGAGACAGTCGGACAGACGGAAACAGCTATAAGAACTCGTCTCTTCCTGCTGATCAAAAATATATATCCTTTATACAACTGGGGATGTCTCTCTCTCTGCTTTGCATACTTTATGACAAAGCTAATATACTCTTTTTTGCAAGAGTGTAAAAATAGACGTGAAAAAGAAGCATATTTGAAGTTCTTCTGTTCTAAAAAAAAAGTGATGGAAAAGTTTTTAATTTCCAAAAATTCAAGTGTCGAAGGAAAGACAAGAAGAAGTATGCTGACAACGAATGCAGACAGTAATGTTGTTGTTATTGTTGTTGTTGTTGTAGATTGAGTTGAGTTGGGTGCGCATTTTTGCGTTAATTGAAATATTCAAAAGCAAAGGAACAAAACATAAAATTAACATAATAATGATAATAATAATGTGCATAGAGTTGCCAACAATTCATGCACAAAATGGGCCAACATTATATTTAACCCGCATCAGGTGCGAATATTTTTATAAAAGTATTTCAATAATTTTTCGCAACACACTTGTTTTTATTATTCATCTTTTCATAAGCACAAGAGTATAAGTAAGAGCTGACCTGAGTAGCCAGGGCTGACGTTTTGTCGTTACTTTATACAACGCGTCAGTGTCAACAACATCATCATCATCATCGTCGTCGACGTCGTCGTCGTCATCATTATCAGCATCAGCATCAGTTGACAGCAAGCACGTTAAGAAAAATGTCGAGAAGATGACCGAACGAGCGAAGGAACGAACTACCAAGTCAACAAAGTGTCCTCCTCTGCCGGTGAGGGGTGCAGTGGTGAGTAAAGGCGTGACGGTTGCTCTGAACTCTTGAATGCTTCAATGAGTGGCAGCAACAGAAGCAGCGACAGCAACAACAACAGCAACGACAACAACATGTCTAAATACACTTCAAAAGAATAAGTTGACAGCTGACGATGACTTGTCAGTGACAGGATTCTATCCTTTTACAATACATGTGCACATACACGCTTAGATACGCAAGTGTGAGTGAGTCAATGCGCACGCTACACACACATACACATACACTTGACTGACCGTCCTGTCCACCCTTTTTAGTTTAGGTTGTGTCCATAATGATTTTTCAGTCAAGTGAAAATAATTTTTAAAGCAAGCAATGCTGACCAAACGCCATCACCAGAGTTTTCACCTTTTCTTGTTGTCATTTTTTATTTATTTATCATTTGCTTTTCTTTTGTCAAAGTTGTTAACTTTAGACTTGCATAAATTTAGTGCAGTCGACAGAGATATGTGTGGGACAAGTTGACTACTGGACGCTCTCGAAATGCACAAGCATTCAGCAAGATATTCTTCAGTTTTATTTTTTAATTCAGTTAAAATGGTATTCTGTTCTAGAATCCATTTTTGTACTCTTCAGGCAGTGAACAGCAGTAAACCTTTGTCATCCAGAAGGAGGCATCTCTGACCATATAACGACGTCTTTCTTAGGAAAACTGTATTTTTGTTCATTTTTCCGATGACTGCAAAAATTAACAACATTATAACTCCATGTTTTTCATTTTTTTTGAGAAAATTATGTTGGCTTCCTAAAATATCAATAAACATTTTGTAAAATATTCTTATTCATTTTTTTGTCCTACGCGGAAAAACACCTGAAATTCTGGCTTCTAGACGAGAATCCTAGCTAACTAGCTACAACAAGAGCGTAGTCAAGTTGTCGCAAAGGGGGTCCAATATTGCCCTTTTTATAAATCAGACCTAATTCGAGTATTGGTAGTACCAAAGTTGTGTTGTAGGGGGAAGCACAGACCGACTCTGCCTCCTCTAGGATACGCCCTTGAGTCGCAACGAATTTTTAATATTCCAAAGCAGGGACATTTTGCGAGGTCGGGTCTTAAGTAGGTTGTGGCACGTGAAAGTTGCCGTAACGATTAGTCAAAGCATTACGGTGGAAGGATTTAAAGAATTAATTAAAAAAATATATGAAGTGTTTTCAGGTGAAGTTTCAGATTTCAGGTGAAAGGATCTCATACAATTTATTTATTCAAATTTTCAAAAAGGACGCGAAAGGATCGTGAAGGGCATTATATTCTCAACTAGCTATAAAAAAATTCAGCAATAGTTTTTTAAAATACAGACCATCACCCGGGAAGACCCTCTTATACACAAGATATGTCATAAAGTTTCGAATACTACCAATATTAAGACCCTTTGGAGAGCCGTTTGGAGATGTTTTGGTTCTCGCATTTACTGACGATCTGTCCGAAAATACCATCAAAGAGAGATAGTTGACCCAAAGGGATGATAGTTTTGTGCCGAAATTATGTGTCAGAAGACCCTTAACGAAATTCCTACAGAGTTCTACTCAGTGAATCCGTGCTGAAGACGAAAAGTTGCTTTAATAATGTCGGAGATGAAATTCGAAATGTTTAAAAAACTAAATGTAGTAATATCTATAGAAGGTGTGACTGCCAAGAAATCAACCTTATCAACCTTGGATTGGACTACTGTTGCTTAGTTAAGGAGTTATGGAAACCGTTCGTTGAATTCATGTTTAGGTATGGGCAATGACTTATTACAAGCATGAGAAATTAAAGGAGCAGGGTATTTCGAAGTCGGGCCTCTCGAGTGCAATCCTTACTGGTTTTTGGTTAGTTCAAGTTCAATCCCGAATCACACTGATCGTGATAAAATTAAAATTGGACGAAACACCTCTACTTGTCTGGCAAACCGATTATTTCGACAACTCCACAACTGAAAGTCGTGATAACTCATGTCCCAGTTTTAGAGTTATGAAGTCGAAAAACGATTATTTTTATTTGAGTTTTGTGTAATTTAAGCTTCTTCATTATGTTTGATTCAAGAGAATTCGATAATCTTTTGTGCTTTTTTAAAGTTATCACAACAAAATCTCTCCTAAGCCTGTAAATCTCATCGACTTGTCTGCCTTGCTGAACACATTCTGTTGCATATTTGTAACAAGATTTCTACTCCTTTTTAGTTATTTTTTTTCTCTGTATATGAATTAAAATAAATTGCGAAAATAAATTGAAAATATGAAATATCGAAAGGTTGACATCGCCCTGCGCATTATACAGACTGATTTATGCTTCCGTTTGTCGTTCATCTGTAGTCCATCTGTCTGTCCATCTGTCTGTCCTCTTGGCAGCATTTTTTGGCACGGAGCTACATGCTCATTGTGTCCACGCCGTTTATTGCTCGACTCTGACAACCTTCGGGGATGCGACAACGTCAACGCAGAACATCATCATCATCGTCGTTATCATCATCATCATCATCATCATGGCGGAGCGTCGTGGTCGTCGAAGTCGTTATACGCTTGGATTTTCTTTCTTCGATTTTTTTTTTTGAAAAATGAGTAATTTAGCTTTCGTTGTGATTGAAGGGTGATATTTGACAGATTCGATTGAAAATCCTTTTGGGCAACATTCATACAACTGGACATGAATGAAGGACTGCTATTGCTGTGAGTGACAGGCTGCTGCTTGCTGACCAAGTGAGCGTTAGAGCAACTGAGCGCAGACAGACAGACTACGGGTAGAAGCAGAGACTTCTCAGGACAGAGAGTCAGACAAAAGGAAGAAGGAAGACGGAAGGAAATAAAACGTGGACCGCAAAAAGGGTAAATAAAGAAATCCTGAAATAAATTGAAAGCGCCATCAACTTTACAACGCCTTCGATAGAGGCAACGAAATGTGTAAGAGAGAAGGCAATACGAGTGTGACAGAACACATGACAAGGACGTGTTTTGTCATGGTTGTCGTGGGCGATTTTATTGACGATGACGATGACGAAGTTGTCTTGTTGCTGTTGTTGTTGTAGACTGCCTGCCTGTCTGATTGAGTGCAAGGTGATTGAACTCATTTGCATTTGCGACCAAAAAAATAAAAAAAAACACAAACTTGCTTTCTTTTTTTCGGCAACAAGAAGAATTTAAACATACAACGATTTATATTTTACTCGTTATACAAACAAAAGGATTATTAGGAATGAGTTGATGGCAAAGGAAGTTAAAAAAGACGAAGACGAAGACGACGTTGACAATCTTGCCGGAAAAACATTCATGCCGCCGATAGGCACTCAACTCAACTCAACAATTGATGGAAAAATGCATTGGGGAAAAATAAGCGCACATCTGTTTTGAACAAATTCATTCATTTCGTTGTTAACACCAACGACAGCTTGTGGTGCGAAGGAGTGTGCAAAGCATAGCGAGAAAAAGAGACAAGAACAATTGTAGCATAGACAGAAAACGGCAGAAAAGTTCAATCAGAAATTAAGAAAAACCGCCGCGAAAAATTTGACGCATCAGGAAGTGAGTGAAAAGTTTTTCCGGCAACGACGGCGACGCGTCAATAACAAATAACAGTAAAAGCAGCAATGACATGAGTGTGAGTGAGTGAGCAGTGTGAGTAAAAAAAAAAAAGCAAAAACAAAATTAAGGAATGGCAAAGAATATTCGCGAAGAGAAAAAAATGCACTTCAACTGATAAAGACAAGGCGACACAACAAAGCGTACGACGACACTTGGCGTTGTTGTTTCTTCGCCACCTTCTCACTCATTACACACAAACGTACAAATTCACTTGCGCAGCCCATCAGCGAGAGCATGAGTGCTGATTAAGTGTGGGTAAGTGACTGTGAGAGAACGCGACGCGCACCTTCATAATGCAAAACGTCACTTGTGTTTTTGTTTAACAACGGTTTTTAGCGAACACAGGTCGTGGTTTGGTCGCAGCTCGTTCCGTCTCGTCTCGTCTCGTCTCGTCTGGTTTCGTAACGTTTCGTTTCGTTTGTTTTTCTGTCTGTAGGCTGCGCTGTCTGACAGAACGAAAGAATGTTGAATGGCAAACTTCTTTTTCTAATAATAATGGCACACACACACACCCACACTCACACACACATCCAAACACAAGACTTGCAGGCGCAGAAAATAATAATTGAAAGCATTTCGCGTAGATTGAAAACTTTATGCAAGTGTTTCAAGGTATGAGCATTTGGCATATGGCGGTTTGTTGTTGGTGTTCTAAGAGTACGTCTGCGAGTGTTTGAAGTAATATTGAAGAGAATTGAAATTAATTTAAAACAGTTAAGCTTTGCAAAGAAGTTGTAGGAAAAATTTGTACGAAACCATATTTTTTCATTCAATATTTCAAACTATTGACATTCAATCTTTGCTTATTGACTGTTTTCCGACAACATTTGCACATTTGTATGCAATTCGTGATTTTGGTTTGTCGTGTCGACATTTTCATGTTGCTCAACTTTTGTTTTTCTCACATTTTACGGTAATCTTTCAACACTTGACACACACCCACAACGAAAGAAGCAAAACAAACAACAACAAATCGCATTTGGCAATTGACGCCAAAATGAAAGCGAAATCGTATAAAATGTCAACTGCAACTAATTAAACTTCGCTTATCGCTTGATCACAAACAAATTGCGATGCCGGACAGACAGACAGACAGACAGACAGCCGGGCCAGCTGGGACGGGACCGATCGGACGCATGCGGTGTGCACAGTGAGTGGTGTGGACAGTTGGCAACAATGACAGCTGCAAAAATGGAACTGCAACACAAAATTAAGTGACAAAATGTCAGTACACCGAAAAGAAAAAAAGAGTGAGCAAGCGAGAGGAGATGCGAAACAAAAAAACCAACAAACAAACGAACGTACAAGCGACAACTACAACAACAGCAACAACGACGACAATCGACAAGCAAATAAAAATTATTGACTGAGTTAGCAACATACAACACAAACAACAGCAACAAAACAAAGGGGGGACCGACCACATGCATATGAGCGCCGGCAACATTTCGTCTCATGTTGATGACAAACAAAGACAACGGATCGGCAACAAAAATACGCCGCAACACTTAACAGCGCTGCACTACACTCTTCTCGCTCTATCACACACACTACACTCAAACGCTTTGCACACACACACACATGCTATACCCTTCGCTTTGACATTTCAGTTCTGTACACTCGCTTAGCAAGACAGCAAGTCGCACAATAACAACATTAACAACAACAACAACTACAACTGCAACAACACAACACTTGCGAAAGCGATCGAGCTGAAATTTATTAATGCAAGACTTGACACATTTGGCAGCACTGGCAACACTGATGTCGCCTGTCAGGCAAGTGTCATGTGCGCACAAAATTTGCACCGCAACTGTGAGGCGTATCAAATATACACACCGTGCGCCCCCTCTGTCCATATATGTACATAAAAACGACAGTGTAATGTTGGCATGGCTCAGTTGCAATCATACAGATCAAGCAGCTTACACATGTGATGGCAACTTAAGAGAGAGAGAGAGAGAGCGTCTTGAGCAATGAAACGTTGAACAAGAACAAGTGTGTGTGCAATAAAAGTGGGCATACGAAACGATGCAATGAGCGATTAAGTGAGAGCGCAAAGAGTAGTGCAGCACGTCGGTCGGTCGTTCGTTCGGTCTATGCTGTTTTAGGGTGGCCGACGCAAAGCCTAGCCACTTTTGGGCTTTGTGTGAATTTCCCCCCAGGCGTTCGGTTGTTCGTTGGTTTCTTTACTCACTCATTCGTTCGGTCGTTCGCTCGTTCGTTCGTTCGTTGAGCGATCGATCAGATCGATCGCGCTGCAAGTTTGCAAGGCAGGCGACAAGAAAAATCAATTAGTGAGCGACATGTGACGATAATAATGCCAACAATAAAAATTTTCGCGGCACCAAATCGAAGATGGACGGACGGACAGACGGACAGATGGATGGACAGAGAAGCAATGTTGAACGACGTTGCGATATGTGTTGCCTAAAGCTTTGACAGCGGCAACAGCAACAGCAGCTTCGACAACAACAACAACAACAACAACCACAGCAACTGTCAACGACAAGCCCAAAGCAGCCGACGCCGCCGCCGTCGCCTTCACAGACTTAAGTCAAACTGAGCTGAGATACGATTTGGTGTTGGAAATTGTTGCTTTGCCACTGACAGCGTCAGTTTGGCACAAAAGATCGCTGATCATTCGTCGTTGTCGTTGTTGTTGTTGTTGTTGTTGACTGCAATCGATACACACTCCTACCATGAATTTCAATTTCCTTAAACTTTAGTTGTTGTTGCTGTTGTTGTTGTTGCTTTCATTTTCTTTCGTCTTCGCTGCAAATCAAACTTGTGGCATGCAACAATGCGCGATCGATAGACTGTCTGTTGCATCTTTACTCGTCTGCTGTTGCGGTTGTTGTTGTTGCTTTTGTTATTGTTGCAATTGGCATGCAAATAGAGAAAATGAAATGTGTGTGGGACCGACATGGAGACCTTGCCCCCAGGCACCAAGCACAAACTTGAAGGCCAAGAGTCAAACTGTAATCGTTCGTCGTTCGTTGTTTGCATGTTGAATGTTGGATGTTGAATGTCGTTTGTCGATTCGTTTGTTAATTGAATTTTTGGTATTTCTTTGGCAACTTTGGCTTGCAACACACACACACACACACACGCACACATACGCACACAATTCAATGCTAGTTGAAAGTGTCAGCAAGTGAGTTGCAAACGTTTTGAATTATTTTAAAGCGGTTTGAGTGTGGAGGGGGGACGGTTAACTTATGTTGGTTTGGTGAAGGAAGTTGTTTAGAGAAGAAAGTTTCTTGGTAGATGTTTTAGATTTGTTTATGAAGAACTATGATAAGCGTTTGTAGAAGACGTGTGAAGATTCAAGGCACTTTTGCCAATTTTAATATTAGCTACGCCTATGTCATAAGCGCTCATACAACACTTACGTTTATTTAGCATTTGAGCATCTTTATTACATTTCAATATCAAACTGCAGTTTGTTACGTTAAGCGTTATGAAACTTAAGATTATTTAAAGTTAGGAATATTCAAATAAAGAGAAATAAGTAAATGGACTTCAGTTGGATGAGATAAGATGGGATAAGATTAGATAGGATAGAACAGGACTCTTTTCAACGTTAATGCCAAAACTGCGTGCGACTTAAGAGCTTTTTTTATACGATATGAGGATTGCTCCTCCATTTATTTGAAACTATAATATAATATATAACCTAATCTTAGATATTCGGTCGCTATTTGTGCTCCACTGTGCAACAAGCTTGGCTCTGTAAGCCCTCTGACTGGTATGAGAATCGCACTCTCTTTCATCGGAGATCAGCGGAGTTCAATAAGGAATTATTCACGAGCGAACTTCAAATGTTAATATTGTTTCATGTTTGAAAGACTTCATGCAACATCTGACTTGCTTATACAACTTGTAAGCCAAATTTTTGTTCCAATTCCCCTTCGCTTTGACCAAACGATTTTCGAAAATTGTAAAAGAACTCTTCGTCTTTTAAAACACACCAAAAAAAGAAAGCAGCGAAATAAATAAAGTAAATGGTGTGTTTTTGAGCATGGCATGTGGCAGAACGACGCGAGTCGACTACACTTCAGTTATGTGGATCATTATAATGCAACAAGGAAAGAGTTGACGTAAATTATCGATAACCATCGATAGTTTATGTCACACCATTGACTTTGATATACGACGAGATTTCTCACAAATCATAAATAATGGCAAATCCGATAATAAATTTGAAATTTCCTGGCAGCGGCAAATGATCGTCTCGCTGCTCCACGTTGTCGTTGTTGTTGTTGCTGCTGTTGTTGCAGCAAACGGTGTCGTTGCTGCAGTTGTGCACGCTGCAGTTGTTGTTGCTGCCGATGCTGCTGATGTGCTTCATTCGTCTGCCTCAACATTTGCCTTGCCAATTTGAAGTTGGATTCAAGCAAACCATGATGATGTTGATGATTATGACGATGATGATGATGATAATGACGATGATGATGGTGCTGTTGAATATGACGACGACAGTCAAAGACAAGCAACAACAACAACAACAATGTCAATTGCTGCAAGTTGCCATTTGTATAAAAGGTGTTGGACGACTCGTTCGCTCTCTTTATCTCTCTCTCTGTCTGTCTGTCTCTCTTGCTCCTTCACTCTCAGCTTGATTCGTCTCGTACGTGCAATTTATTCATAAATGTTTTCACATTCAAAGCATATTTCGTTATGACAACGATGAATTCATCATGGATGAATGATGGATTGTAAGACTGCCAACAACAACAGCAGCAGCAACAACAACAACAAAATGGCAAGCAGCATAAGTCAGCAATTGCAGTTGCCGTTGACTGAGAGAGCGGCAGCGGCACAGGCAGAGGCAGAGGCAGCGGCAGCAACATGCCAAGATGGCGCGGCCGTTGGACGACGTGTGAGAAATGTACGACATCGACACCAACAACAACAACAACAACGACAACAACAACGAAAACTCGAAATTCTATATTGAGATATGCATAAACGACGATGAGTGAACGAAGCGCATGTGTGTGTGAGTGAGTGTGTGTGTGCACAATATAAAATAATGGCGCAGGTGTTTGGCTGCAGTCAAGACGACGACTAACGACGACGACAACGATGATGATGAAAGAGTTTAGATTACGTTTGGCGAAATCAATCATGGCGCGCTTGCAAGCGATAAACTCTTTCAATGGCCGGGACGACGTTGCTCATCATCATCCACATCATCATCATCATGACTGTCATGACTGTGCCGATTGCGTGTGAAATTTTGGTGAAAGCTTCGAAAATTGATTTTCCAATGCAAAAAATTTAAGCCAATCAAAAGATGATGATGATGGTGATAGAAAAACGTTTAAACAACAGTTGTCTTTATACACTCAGAATTGCAGTTGAGAGTTGATTAAATTTTGATTTAAAAAATGTTTACCATTAATCATTATGCATTTTACTGCTTTTATCTGTCAAAGTGACTTATGTGTCTGTGCGTGTGCTTGTTACTTGGAGTAATCCAATACTGGCTTGTTTATTGCTTAGTGGGCATTCATTTATTATACTAAGACGATTTTGGGGAGTACAGTAGAACTTCGATAGTCCAGACACTCAATAATGTGAATGTTTCAATCATAACTGAAGTCAAAATTCTTCTTTCGATAAAAAGTAAAAAAAATAAATAAAATAACTAGCATACTCAACCATATAATACCCTGCACACACGATAGCAGGTGTAACGTCCCAATTAAAAAAATTGTACATTTGACATCAACAATTTAAATGGTGTTCCAAATATCAAAAAAATCAGTCAAAAGTGCGGAATTTACGAAAAGTTCGCCTTTGCTGGTCTCTGAGGGAGGAAGTCATGAAATAAAGGGGTGTTGTTCGGTATGCAGTTTTAAGGACGTATGTTAACTGAACCTGTATACAAAAATTCAGACACGTATATTTCATAGTTGTGGAGATATACATATTTTAATAAAAAAAAAACGGGAATTTACCCCAAATTTAAGTTTGCCGGCCTTTGATGGGTAGTCCAAATACAAAATGGTATTTTTTGGTACTCAGCCTTAAGAAGTTATATATACTTTGGGTACGTACAAAATTTCAAGTCCGTACCTTTAACAATTTCGGAGATAAAGGCTTTGACATGCAAGCACTATTTGAGGGGTAATAAAGGTTAGGGAGGCAAAAATTTGGTATGCAGTTTTAAAAACATATATTTATTGAGTCTTCATACAGATTTTCAGGTTCGTATCTGATATAAATGAGGAGATATAAAAATGTTTGTAAAAAAAAGTGGAATTTACGAAAAATTTAAGTTTGATGGTCTTTGAGGGGTAGTCGAAAATACAGAAGGGTATTTTCTGGTATGCAGTCTTAAGGATATGTATTTAGTGAGTGTACATACAAAGTTTCAGGTCCGTACCTTTCATGGTTTTGAAGATATAGTAATTAACAGTAAAACACTTTTTGAGGAGAAATGAAGGGGAGGGGGGAAAATTGTGGTACGTAGTTTTATAAAAATTTACATACTTAGTCTACCTACTTTAATGATTCTAGCGTTTCTGGTGTTCAAGTTATAGCCTTTTCAAAAGTGGGCGTAGGTGGTTGGGTGGGAAGGAGTGGGCGTGGCTCAAAACCGTTCAAACTTGATCTGCTGCCGAGCATCACGAGTCTATCCTAAAAATCTCAAGTCTCTATCTTTTATAGTTTCCGAGAACCATTGGTTAGTATGGACGGACGGATGGACAGACGGCCATCGCTTAATCAATTTGTCTTGCCGTCTTGATATAGAAAATATATACTTTATGGGGTCCCCCTCCCCTCCTTCTAAGCGTTACATACATTTCGGCCAAATTAACACAATATACCCTGGTATAGTTTTACCGGTATAAAAATTTATAGAACAAAAACAAATAATTTTCTATAAATAGTATATGTCACTTCGTCACTATCTGTGAACCACTGTGATTCGTTGCTAGTGATGAGAATCGCTTAAAGTAAAAACGCCTCACAAAATGAAATTCGTGATTCTTTGTGACTCTGTAAGCCTTTTGACTCTATAAACATTTCCAGTTGTTACTTTACCGAACTAAGGTTCGTTCTAGTTTGAGTGTACCCAGTACTAGTACCAGCCCAATTTACTCTCCCAGCTTTCAACTGTAGAGTCTTACAAGGGGATGTCATAGGCAAGGGTCAATTGTCACAAATCTACCACCTTTGATTAGTTACCACACAAGTCTTCGGGTACTACCTTGGGGCATTTGAACGAGAAATATGCAACAAACTTAATGGACAACGTAACTTTTATTTTTTTTTTTTTTATATTTTTGAGAAATTTAGTTAATTTTTTAATGTAACCGGTTATATAAAACTGCATGTTTATTTTAAATAATAATTGAGTTGATAAACATTAATTTAATAAGCATTTAAATTCTGGCGGCGCTGGGGTTCGAACCTCATATGTTCGGAGTCATAGTCTGACACACTCAACTCTGAGCTACGGAAGGCGACACAGAAGCCGGTGCTTCCATGCATTACGTCTGTCAATAAAATATACTATTCCCATTTCACTAGTTCTAAACTAGTTTCCAAATAGCGAAAATGGGTCAAGCCGTTTTTAGACTGGTGTGATAAAGCGCCACCTTTGACTAGTTCTTGTACTAGTTTCAAATTCGACAGTTCGATTCGATAAATCTGTCCTGAGTTCGTCAAACTAAACTATTGAGTTGGGACAATTTACACAATGAGAACCGCTGGGTTGTGACTCACTGTGACCGATTCTCACATCGACCAACCGAAGTATTGCTTTGTTCACATAACTTTTAAGACATAACATTTTTTTGCTGATTCGCACTTTCGAAATTTGTTGTTGCTACAAACAATACTTGTTACTCTTTTCTGCATGTCAATTTTATGATTTTGCAGCTCCTGCCACAAACAACTTTCCACACAAGGCTTCCAGAATGTCTCTGACATGCTGAAATGTTCAGCCAAAGCTCACCTATTAAGCACATGAAGCACACACGCTCTTACCTCATTGCCTCAACATGTGCCCTCGCCATGTGCCCATGCTCGTTTCAGCACATCACATTTCGTGTACACATGTTCAATTATTCATTTTTACATTGTGGGGCACATAAAATTTGATGACTGTGATTGACAGCTGAATCAATTATTTTGACAATTTTCTCGTTATGCGAATGTACAAGGACAACGACCAAAGTAAGCCCCAAAAGAAGAAAAAAATGAAAATAAAAATCATTTAATGCCAAATGAAAGGACATGCCAAAGTGAGCTACGTCAAATGCCAGAACTGAAATGAAAGCAAAAAGCAGCGAGGAAAAAACCTTCGATAAATATAATTACACAGCTTCAAATACTTTTAATAAATGATTTTTCTTCTATTCACTCAATTTTTGTTGATTTTTTTGGTTTTTCGTGCATTCTTATTGAAATGATTTGGGTTATGTGCCGCACATGAATGCTGACACAAGAACTTTCGCACATTCGCACATCACCCCAATGTGCCACTGCCCGAACGACACACCTACCCCCACCGCGCACAGTCATACCAATCACTGTCTGTCTGTCTGTCAAGAACTGACCGACCGTCAAAGCATTCAAACGTCATATACAAGAAACTTCATCCCACGTCAAATGTCGTCAGCTCATTTTAAGTTCATGTTTGAGTCGATATCTCAGTTCATGCTCATGTCCGTGTGTCTTTGTGTCTGTGTGTGTGTGTGTGTGTGTGTGTGTGTGTGTGTGTGTGTGTGTGTGTGTGTGTGTGTCACATCACATCAAAAGCATCAAAAGTTTTTGTCATGTACATGTATATAAAAAATGCGTTCTCTTCTTCTTTTGGGTTTTCTTTGCACCTGTCTTGAGCACAAAACGTCGTTGACATATTAATCCAAAATAGAAATTTCATCAAGCCTCAAGTTTGACAACAACAATAGTCCGACTGACTGCCCATCTGACAATCGACCGGTCGCTCTGACACGCTTGGAAAACAAGTGAACCAGTATTAGATGCGTGCGTGTATTTGTGTCTTGTGTGTTGAAGATGTCAGACGACACTTGCAGACAATGCCGTCTTAGCTTAGTCAGCATTCTGCGCGCTTGCTGATGGGTGAGCCTGCCACGTTGAGGATGATGGTACTTGAGGAGTATGAAAAGTTCTTACAACAAAGAAAACCTACATTGAGCAGACCGGGTTTTATGAGTTTAATACTTTGAGATACATTTGCGACATTTTTATAGATAGTTTTTTACGCAATTGCTGATTTCATACCATGCCATCATTCCCACATACGCGTACCTTATGTTACGTTGAACTACATGCGAACATATGTGTATTTGTTTGAATGCTAAACTGCTGCATGTGCTGTATGACTGAACCTAACATAAGAGTATGTAATTTAAGTACATCGCAATTTGAAGCTCTTCTTATCGTTCTGTCTTTTTTGAGCGTGCTTGAACTTCGCATTGCTTTCTTAGAGCGCATGAGTTCTCTTCCCGTCTTCAATATTATTTATTACTCATTTGTTATACAGTAGAACCACAGTATACAGTGGGACAATGAGAGATCGGATAGTGTTCGAGTAACCGAATTGTACAGTTTACTGGACTTTTTATGTTTTCTTTTAAAAAATTAAAAAAATTGTTTAAGAAAGAAAAAAGTAACGAAATTTTTTGTTTTTTAGTTTATTATTAAACTTTTTTTGACTTATAACGCAAGAAATACTTTAACTTCTGTCATGTCCGAATTGCTAGAACCTCACAATAATCGAAGTTCTACTGTAATTTAATGAATAGCTTATCAGGCTTTATAATGAGTGGCTGTTCTTTGGCTATGATGTTTATACAAGAGTATATAAACTTGTCATGGCAAGGCATATAAGCAAACATCTCTGACCATATTAAAAATCTAAAATCTTGAACAGCACGGTGAAATGCCTTCTTATAGGCATGTCCTTCTTGAAATTTAAATGCAGAAATTGTCTATGCATGCCTATGACATACATGAAATTGCTATAGAAATTGCTTTCTTTAGGACAAATCAAAAATGGGCACCTTTAACTTTTCTTTTTTAAAAAATCTTTTACATTTCTTATGTAGAATATTCCAATAAGAATAGTTCAAAATGAAGCCAGGAAGAGTGTAAAAGTTTCGCCAAAGCTGAACATAACATAACTAGCGTATTTTCTTCGGTGTATTTACGTTAAGTCGCTTATTGATTCATGCACCGTACAAACAATGTGCATATTAACTTCTCTCATGTCACTATGTGTGCCACACAACATATGCGTCAGTCCTGCGTTGCTGGACAACTAGGATATTTAAAGTTTAGACTGCTTTATGTGCGGTGCGGCTCTGTGCAACATAAGCGCTTCAATTTGAAATTCGTATATATTTTAATGGTATTATGTCTTTGCGATAACCTCGAGATTTTTTCGCTTGCCAAGGCTTATTAAAGCTGTTCAGTTCACTGAGTTTATACTTTTAATGCGATAATATTGTGAAAATAAAAAAATGAAATTGTGATAACTTTTAATTGGCAACATTGCCAGCAGCATATTGAGCTGTTAATCAGCGCTCACCTCACACACACACACACATACACACACATTTTAAGCCACTTCAATGGAATTTGTAATTGTTGTTGTTGCTGATGTTGTGACCTCAAAGTGTACTTTTGCGCTCAGCTATTTCAACATTGCATACAAAGAACAACAACAACGACGCAAACGTAAAAATAATCAATCGAATTAAGTAATTTTTTCCGCAATAAATGTCATTTGCGGACTGACATGTCAAATAAATTAATTTGTGCAACGAGCGACGTCAAAACTAATTACGTTTACTGCCAACAACAACAACTACGACTACGACTACGACTACGACAGTTGACCGCAGCAGCAATATGAACACACCTCACACCAACGCCGCTCCCCGCCCACCGCCCACAACTGTCAACTGTCGTCGCGACGAATGGCAGAAAATCATATGCAATTGCCAAAGTACAGACAAAATATATTAATGACGTGTCAAAATTAACATTTCATTATGTGAATTTATAACCGAAATGCAAAATTGACAAGCAAAAACAAAAACGGGGAAAAAACAGTGAAAGAACAATAAAAAAGAGAGCAACGCATGAAGCAAGTCAGCAGTAATGCGCTCGCTCCCCCACACACACACATGCACATGCAGAGTATCAATGCATTGGCGTGTGCAATGTTGGGTTGCTTGGGTCGAAAGAGAGCATGCATGAGTATGGTTTGAGTATGATGTATAACCGAACTGAAGGTTTGTGCGCTTTGCCAAATAATCTCAACATGTTCGCGTACGTTGTTCTTGTTGTTGTTGCTGCTGCTGCTCATCAAACGCGTCAAACTGTCTGTCTGCTGCCAATCAATCAACATGCGCGCAATGCGACAACGCGCTAGCAAGTGTTGTATGCGTGCGTGTAAAAGAGACAGACTCAGGATTGTGTCTGCGTGTGTGACCGACAGAGCGACAGCCTTACTAACCGCCAAATCAATTGATTTTGTCAATTGATTTTAATGCTCAACTGGCGAAAATGGCGGCGCACTGATGACTAACAGTTATCGAGCTCTACATGAGTGTGTGCGTGTGTCCGTGTGTGTGTGTTTGTCACTGATAAACTGCCTGTCTGTGCGTACTATCTCTTTATGTATTTGCGTGTGTATGTGTGTGTGTTAAATCATTTGACGCATCGTCAGTGTTGTGTAAGCGTCAATATTTTATTAAATGACATTAAACTGTCTATATCGGCTTAATTAATTTATTGTTGCTGTGTTGTTCAATCACACACAGACAGTGACACGCACACAGGCACACAAACATTCATACAAGTTTATGTGACATTTTTATTATGCAAAATCAATAAAACAATGTTTCTCTCTCTCTTGTGTTCATGTCCTGATGCTATACGGTCATGTCCTTTTTGACACCAAGCAACGACAACGACAATGACAAACGCCATTGACAGACGCCACTGCGACATTTCATTTCCGACAACATAAAACAACAAAAACAACAAAATAAAGTAAAATGTTTAAAATTGTTCAATTAATACTTATTTTTTTACTCGTGCTCATAAAATGGCAGCTCAATCATATGCAAAAAAACAGCTGACAGTTTGTCAAACGGCGAATCGTTCAATGCGAGGCATGTACACACGTGTGTATGTGTGTGTGAGTGTGAGTGCGCTGCTCGGCAATCAATTTAGCTGCGTAAAGTGTCAAGCAGTCAATGAGTTCATTAAATATTGGCATAGTCTCCAGTGAACATGATAAGGTGAGAATAGCAGAAGCGAAGTAGCGAAACGTGGCATGAAACGTCAAAAGGCATGCATAATGTGACTCCAACAGAAATATGCCAATTGATTTTGTACGTTCCATTGCCAATATATTCCGCGCTCATAATGTTCGAAAGATCGCGTGAGCAGAGCGATGCTGAATGACGAAAACGGTCACCTGTTGAAGGTTGTGTTTTCTAATTACTAATCTTAAATAAGCGTAAGTGGCAGTGCACAACACTACACATACGCCAAGTAGGCATTTAAGCATAATGTGCAAGCTTAAACCTAAATTAATTGATTAATTTGTACTAAAACTATCTTCTTCTTTATTTTTGTCTTGTCACCTGCTCGTAATTGCGACAGTGGTGTACCACAATGTTTATTTTCTACCACTGTGCTATATTCTGGTTATTTATTTCGCTTGTGTGATTCATTGAATTGTTTATAACAACTTTTGTTTTTCTTCTGCTACTTTTGATTTAAAACTGATAATTTTGAAACAAACATGGTCCTTTTTTGAACACATTTTGCCACTAAAGCAAGTTTAATGGTGTGTATTATTGCCATGCCAACATTTATGTTGGTCAATCACAAAACGCATCATTTTTGGTTTTTTTTGTTTTTGCTTTTATTTGTATCTGCTAAGACTTTACTAAATTAATTTAACATTTGACTTGAATGCGAAAATGAGTTGCTGTGTGTTTGTGTGTGTGTGTGTGTGTGAGTGTATTGATAATGCTTGGCATGCAGTATGCATAAATAATCTAATGAAATTGCCACACGCACCAAACATATTTTTCGTACCTTCAGTTTGACTGTCAATTACCATTTGGACGAAACGAATGAACGAAGGAACAGATTGACACAAGTCGATCTCGAAAAAACTAATCAAATGTCGTTGCTAAAAACAGATGAGTCCCGAGAGCGTAACAAGACGCACATGTCTGAGCAATGCATAAACACACACACACACACACACACACACACACACGCTCTCGCAAAGAAACATTGAGTTGAGGAGATGAAACATTCATTTGACGTGTATGAGAAGGACATGAGACAAGAACGTGTATGACATGTCACCTCACCTCACCTCTGTCTTGAGTATCATGAACATGAACAAAGTCTGTTGGCAACTGTTAGACGAGTGCTTGTTGATGGAGAGCGTGCGAGAGAGAGAGAGCAGCTGGGTGGGTGGACACATATTATTGTATATGAACGTGCGTGATGTTGCAACATTGAATTTGTGATGGAAGCAAATCGTAACAAGAATTGCTGTCAGAATGAAGAAAAGTATCGCTAAATGGAGTCGAAGTATCTTGATGGGTAGTGTAAATGTGATAAAGGCAATGGGCAAAGGGAGGAAGACAGCATGATTTTTCAAATATGAAGTAAAAGCAATGAAACAATAAGAAGAAGAGGCGCATCAGAATCAAATCAAGCTATGTGAATACATGTGTTTGTGTGTGTTTGGGCAGCAGCAGCAGCAGCAGCAGCATCATCAACATCAACATCACTTGGTGCGCCCATTCACACGTAGCACTCATATTCTAACAACAAAATGTGCCAACGTACAACATATAAATGTTGTTGTTGTGACGCTAAAACTCAAACCAATGCGAATTGCCATGTGCCATGTACGAAAATAAACGCATTCGCATGTTGAGCGCACACCAACACACCCACACACACACACTTACATACATGCCCATGATGAGTGCCTTTTATACAACACTAACACATTAGCGTGCAATAACTTATGTTGGAGCATGTTGGTCTTAACTGTTATTAAGTCCTTTCTAAGAGTACCAAAACATGGCGCAAAAATACAACTTAAGAATATATTAAGCCATAGATGAGCCGAGAAGTCTCAGAGTTATATTTGTCGAACCAAACGAACAGACAGACGGAGTGACGAACATGTCTATTCGATTGGCCTTGTCAAGCTGAGCAAGAGTGTACATACATACATATATACATATATGTATATGTAAAATGAAATTATACTTCATTAGTTATAAAGACATACGTTAATAGGATATGTTTTTAGTTTGTGGAACAAGAGACAAAGGGGGCTCGTTTTATTAAAAATAAAAATTTAAGTAGGCTAAGAAGAGTTTGTTTGGAAACACATAACTTTAAGAAATTAATAAACTTAATTGACTTTGGTGCTGTTGTCGTTGACGAGGATTAATCTTGACGTAGCACCGAGCGTATCCAAAATCAGAATAAGTTGACAAATAAGAGAAGACAAAACGTGGCGAAACCGGGTCGAAGAATAGGCGATTAAAAACAATGGCACCGCAAACGGAGACAATGGTGGCGCATGAGATCGTATATGTACATATTAGCAGAACAGTAACAGTAAATTTTTCAGCTGCTCAGCTTAACAGAAAACACAAACGTTTTACAGTCGTGTGTTTTACAACCAAAACCCATGCTCACTTCGATTCTTTTTAAGGCGAAACAAGCATTTTTAGAAGCGAAAGTGCCCCTTTTTTAGAACTGAGAAAGGAAGGTTTTAAGCATGGCGAAAAGCGGCAATGGCCTAGTTGAGCGCCATGTGTAATTAGAAGAAATCGGAATGGTAGCTCCATGCAGAAGGCAGTTGGAAGGCATTATATTTCCCGCTGGATTGTTCTTCTTGTTTCAGCCACAACTGTCACGATCGGTTTCTTCACTTACTATACTTCTTCTACTTTAGCTGTAAGGATTCTTTTATGCTCATTATATTCGGCAAGGCAAAGCCGAAGATAGAGTCCTTACTGGTTTTACTTCTGTTACCTTCTCTGTTAGTTGCGTACTCTATTTAACTTATGTATATTTCATATGACCGAAGGTGCCTCCTTCTGGTGGCTACACATCTCTTGACAAAGTCATAACACTGTTCTGACATTCAATAATGACTAGACGCATGACACTTACACGACCCATGTCACATACGTTAGGCCAGCTTTCAATCTTTGTTTTAATACTGTTTCTTACTTTTGCAAGCGTAAGATTGCTTTATGTGACGTGCGGTAGTGTGTAACATAAGAATATGAGGTTTTTCTACGACATCAGAAATGCTTCGGTCAGTAATGTTTTGGCGTATGTTAATTATACGACTTATGTCACATAGGGTAGACCAGCTTGTAAGCTTTGTTTTGCGAATGCTAGATTGCTTTATGTGACGTGCGGTTGCTTGTAATCCAATCTAAAAAATCCATCAAAAATTGCTGATAAGCCAAAAAATTTTAGTTTACTTTTGCTTGGACTCAACTGCGGTGCTTTCAATTTTCATTTAGAAGTCGATTCAAGAGTGAACGTTTTTAAGCTCTCATATGATGAGCCTTAAGAAAGGAAAATGTGAAAAAAACAATCGCAGTTTTGAAGATTGAAAAGGGCAATTTTAAAGTATTATTATATGAAATGAGGTAATACGAAAAACCGAAATGAAAAAAAAAAAACAAAGAAAAGAAACAATAAATGTTTAAATCTTTACAGAGAGAAGAATTATTATCCACTGAGATGCTTAACTTTTAAAACATGTTTTTATTGACTTTTTTTCTTCGTTACAGTTTCAAAATTTGGTGAATATCAGTTGGGTGATTACGAATAGAATTACCAGCAAAAAACTGTAAGCCAACTCCATTAGAAGAATTTGTCTCTACTAAAGTTTGTCAACATCACATTTTATGACAAAATGTGTGACCTTATGATATCAAATTGGAAGTGGACCGTCAACAAAGACGTATGGATGGCAATGAGAACTTTTATCGAGGCAGGGCCGATTACAAGGCCGGCCTATGATTGGCATCGTCCTTTGAAAGCATCTCTCACTTTAGCCTATTTAATCATATAAATTCTTTGTGGTTGTTACTGCTCTCCTCTGATGTCTTAAGCAATGTGTGTGAGATGTTAAATACTCTTTACGTCAAACGACAAGGAAACATACATTTTTTTATAGTTTTGTTTTATGTTCCAATGGAAACCCGCTTTACTTAATGCAGTTTAGTATAGAAAGTCGTGATTTAAAAAAATGGCATATTTGGCTTCAAAATGATTACCGTCGAAAAGCAGAGAGTGAGAGAGCGACTTCGACTAACACACTCTCTCACCGCGCACTTGTTCGGTGCATACGAACTGATCGCACGTTTTCGTGCTTTGATGTACGTCGTATACGAAATATGCAAAAACAACAAGTGGCGTGAGCATACAGGGTGGAAGGCACTTTACAATAAGTGTTAAGTAAAGTATCGAGAAAGAGTTAAGTGGTAGGAAACTTGACTCATTGCGAATGTGTGGATGTTGGTTGAGTAAGTCTGTGAGACGGCGTCTGTCTTCGGTGTTTTGGTTTTTTTTTGCTATTACATATTATCAAGATTTTGAATGCAAAGAACAAAAAAAACAGAGCTTTGCCGAAACTTGTATACTCTTGAATGAGTTTTCCCAATTCTCTTATTGGAGATCGTTTTTATAGTTTTTCAATTAGAATCAAATACGTTTTTGAAGATTTAGGGATGTAGTCATACTACAGAACATTTTCCGACTTTTTATCTCGTATGCTTGCAGAGAAGGCCCATTTTAAAGTGCTTCGCAGTATGGGCGGTGCCACCCCCTTATGTCCGATTCTTATAAAACTCTGGATTATAGTCAGTCATAAATAAAAACACGTTTTTGCAAAGTTTGGCCTCTTTATATTCACGAATAAAAAATGCACTGAAACAGACAGCCGAACTATATGAACTTGTCTCGTCGTGCTGATCAAAAATTTGTATGTATACTTTGTCTCCTTTTCGGAGTTGCAAACTTCATGACAAAGTTAATATACTCTTTTTGCAAGAGTATAAACCAGTAAGGGAGCTATTTTCGGCTATGCCGAAACTTATATACTCTTGCAAACGTTTTCACAATTATTCTTATTAGAAAACCCTTTTTTAATTTTCCAATAAGAATCATATACGTAGCCACGCCCATTTTCTAATTTGTCTTTAAGAAGGCAATGTAGTCAAACTTCACTACATTTTTCAATCTTGTATCTCGTCTGTTTACAAAGAAGTCTCATTTTTAAGTTTTTAGTTGTATGGGCGGTACCACGTCCTTATGTCCGATTCTTATAAAATTCTGGATTTTAGTCAGGCATTAATAAAAACACGTAATAGCAAAGTTTGGTTTGCTTATATTCAAGAACAAAAAAGTTTTTCTAATAAAAACAGTATTTTTAACCGATTGTTCCTATGGGAGCTATATGCTATAGTAGCCTGATCTTGACCATTTTTGCGTTGTATCTTTATTGATTTAAAAAAAAATGTTGTGCAAAATATTGAGTCGATAACTCCTAAAACACGCTGTTTTTTAAGCAAAAACATCATTTTTGACCGATCCTTCCTATGGCAGCTATATGCTATAGTAGCTTGATCTTGACCATTTTTGCACGGTATCTTTTCTGATGTCAAAAAAGTTTTTGTGCAAAATATTGAGTCGATAACTCCTAAAATACGCGGTTTTTTAAGCAAAAACATCATTTTTGAACGATCGTTCCTATGGGAGCTATATGCTATAGTCATCCGATCAAACTGAATTTTACATACCAAATACCTGCAAGGAGAAGAAAATTTTCTGCGTTTAAAGTTTTTTGCTAACTTTAAAACTCTGGCTGGAAATCGCATTGAAACAGACAGACAGACAGACGGACAGACAGACAGACGGACAGACGGACATCGTTATTTGAACTCGTCTCGTCGTGCTGATCAAGAATATATATACTTTATATAGTCGGATATGTCTCCTTCACTGCGTTGCAAACTTCATGACAAAGTTAATATACTCTTTTTGCAAGAGTATAAAACCAAAAAGTGAAAATAATGGCAAATAATGCAAGAATGCCGCGTCTAGTCACATCACATACCACAAACATAAACAAGATGAAATTATGAGCGTAGCTTATGTCCTGTGAAGGCAAAATAGCATCAGCAGACAATTCAAGTGCCAAAGGCAACAAAAAACGGTGTGTGTTGGTGTGAAGAGAAGAGATGATGGAAGGCGCACGTGAAGCAAAGTGAGTCAAACTTTGTGCCATTCGTAAATGATTTGTGCAATTCGTGCTCAGCGCAATGAGCGCAACGACGTGCACACACACACATATGTATGTACATACATAAAGAAATACATACATATATGTGTGTACGAAAAGGTGAGCCGTGAGTTTGTGTAGGTGAAGCCAAAATTATGTGTGGTATGTGTTTTTACAAAAATATTATATTTTTTGGCCAATGTTGATTGCACCTGTGCGAGAAGAAGAAGAAGAAGTAAATAAAAGAAAAACAACAATGAGTACTCCAAAACAAACAAATAAAAATGATCAAGAAGAAGTCAGCTATTAAAGAGTATGCGCTACACACACACACACACACATGCACTAAAAATATGGCAACGAGTAGAAAACAGCGGAAATTTGTGCAAATTATGTTGCTGTCGACTGCGCTGCCGCCGTCCGTTATGTGCTGCGCGTGCTAATGCGACTGACGACGGCAAACAAGAAGGCACAGCAATGCCAAATCGCTCACGCCTTCACCCCTCTGCCAATTCCGCTTTCCAACAGCTTTCATTCGATGCGCCGCCATTGATGAGCCTCTTCAAATGATTTTCTTTGCTCTTCCTCTTCTTTTGCAAGTCTCGGCGCATCACTTGACAGCTGTTGCGCAGTGTCTTTGTTTGTATAGGGCGGGGTGTCATGGGGGCTTGCGTGCCATTGCTATCTGTTCGACTGTTCGAAGTGACATGATTCCATCATCATTTGGCATTTTTGCGCAAATTTTTGGCAATTTGAAAAATTATTATTTTGCTTTTGTTTGCGTAGTTTACGTATCGTTACGTGAAATGCGCGTACGTGACGTAAGCATTGCTTGCTGCCATTATAAACATAACTGTAAATTGCACAAAATTGTTTTTGTTTTTGGCCGAATAAAAAAAAAATAAAATAAATTGAATTTGTTATTAAAAGAATAATAAAAAAAATCATATTTTGTTATGCATAATTTTTGTTTGCTTCGATTAGAAATCTGTGCTAAAAAGACTTCTACATTGCATATTCATCACAAAGCCCCAAACAAACACACAAACACGCGCACATAAAGAGACTCAGCAGAAACGAAACGTAACGAAATGGAACAACAACAACAATTTAGTATTGCAAGCATTGCCATGTGTTCAGCCTGTCGTGTTGTGTACAACAACAACAGCATATCAATTGTAGTCAACTCAACAAAGCAAATGTGAAAAGAAGAAACAACAACAAAAAATGAAATCAAATCAAATTCGACAACGGCGCCGTTGTAGTCGAGGCCACTGCCACTGCCGACGTCGACGCCGACGTTGACGTACTAAGAGCGTGCTAAAATTTTATGAGTGCGCTAACAAAAACGCACATGCTCCATCGCACAGCCACGCAGTTCCTTAGCATTGTGTGTGTGTGGTGTGTGTATGAGTTTGTTGAACAGTTACAAAAATGTTTTCGAAACGCTTTCGTCGTTCGCGTAATGTTTGTTTATGTGCAATTTGCAACACAAAACTCGCATCATTCACAAAGGCAGAAAGCGGCGACAATAAGAGCAAAGACGACGACCACGAAGTTGATGCTCTTCTATGCGCTGAAGCGGCTGACGACGAGTTCTTGACAAGCATGTGTGTGTGTGTTGGTCGTTCTGTGAGCCAGTCAGTCAGTCAGATTGGGTGGTGTGTTGTTGCAACACATTCAAGTTGCATTGCATTTTGTGTGCCACGCAAAACGATTCGAAATAAATGAACCGTTAAGCTTGAAAATATATGAAAATGTCAACCAGAATGTGTTTTCGTATGTGAGTCAAACTTTAGAAAATTGGCGACTTCAAAATTTTATAAAAAAAAAAAAACAATTTTAATATAAAAAGGAAAACAGAATGAACAAAACCGTCGTTTCAGGTTTCATACGAAATATTTTAGTATTTTATTAACATATAAATTAAGAGATCGAAAGTCATATGACAATCTCAGTTGCTACAGCATGGGCTTTAATCGTATAAAAATACTTTTAAGAAAAGCGCAGTACGAAAATAATTTAATTGCTCTTTAGTAATTTGCGAAAATTTTTTGAAAAATAAAAGTATTTTATCCAAAACTTAAGTCATATGACAATATCGTTAAAACACTTTTAAGAAAATCTTGGGTGTTAAAGAATAATAGTCTGCTCAAAATATCAAGTATTCGAAGTCATTGATAAAGTCAGGTTGTTTAGCAGATCTTCTATTGAATTCTGTTACAAGAATATACCACAAAAATATTAAAATATTTCAGCAATTTATCGAAAATTTGAGAAAAAAAAAAATAATTATAAGTCATATGACAAAGTCCGATTACTCAAAAGTCTGTTTAATAAAAACATTTTGTTTTAGAATATTTTAGAAATGTTCTTGAAAGAAATTACACTTTTATAAATTTTAAATCTTTTGACTTTCTTAAGGCAGTAAAAGTCATGCAAGGAAATCGAATGGGCTTCCTTTTTTCCCCCTGTAAGTGGCTTCAGCATGCAACGAAATAATACAACGCATAACGGTAATCGAAACAATAATTTAACGGCACTCAAACATATAACGGTTACTTTTGACCAGCACTGGCTTAGCCAAGTCGCATTAGCAAAATCCAAAACTTTTGTCAACAACAACGAAAAAAAAAACTTGGTTTTATTGTTATGATTATTTCGCCATGTTCGGAACACGATACAACATTGGCTAAGGACACCATAACGGCCAACTTGATGGCATGTCCTTTTTTACTTTGGCAATTGTATTTGACATTAAGTCAGTTCAGTTCGTCAGACCATTGATGTGACGTCTGTCATTTTGTCACGGCCTCATAACTTCAGACTTAATGTTCTGACATTCACGCACAAATAAGAGAAGGACACTAAAGAGTGCTTGAGTGAGAGAGAAGTGAGAAAAGACAAATGTTGCGAAAATACATCGTGAAAATTTGTGTGGAATCAATACAAAATGGCGTCACATTAATTTTTATAACTGTGCTTGCTGTCGTGTCACTTTGGCTGTGAAATTTTCAAAAGGCTTTGAAAAAGTTATAGCAAAAACGACAGTCACTAAGCCCCAAACGGCGTATTGACTTCTTTCTTCAAACTCAGGAACAAGATATCTCAAGAACTACTTGACCGATCTTGTTGACATTTAAATGAGATATTCCAAGAAGTGGCTCCGTATTCGAAACAAAGTTACAAATTTTTAATAAATTCTCCTATATTTAGATATTTCTTTTCTGATTAAGTAGACGGTCTATTTTTATTTTTTTGACAATTTCAAGACGAGATACCGTGTCTTTTAATTTTAAGATACCGGAAGACTTTTAATTTTTTTATCAGAGTTTTATAAAACTGTAAAACATGCTTTATAAAAACAATAGGTACGCCAAAGGAAAAAGTGCGGGGTAGCCTCTTAAGTTATCATCAAATTGAAATTTTGTTGGTAAGAAAATTTCAACTCAAATTCATGATTGTTTGCTAAAAGGGCTCAAGTGGTTGTTGTTGTTGTTGTTAAAGCACTTTGCTTGGTATTTTCAAGCGATACGCTCATCTATACTCAAAAGTGCTTTGCGCAAATTTAGTGTAAAATTATACACACACACACACACACACACACACTCACACACAGGGATACACATGCACATGCACATTGAAATAAACATAAAGTGTCTCTAAAAGAGGAAATTTTCTTTTTCCGAATTTATGTTATCGGAAAAGAGCTTTTTAACGTTGCATTTGCTTCTTCTTCTACACATCTCAATGTTTTCTTTCTATAAAAAAACCCCCCTTCTTCTTCTTACGCCACCTTCTCACTTACAGTCATTTATTGCATTGGCGTTGCTTCTCCTTCTATTTGGTATCCTTTGCATTTGACTATTTTTTAAGCAATTTCGTCTCAGAAATTGTGACGGCAATCGCGCTTTGGATTTTTAGCTGCAATTATTTTTAATGTTGTTGTTTGCTTTGCTCAAAATGATGATGCCAATAACTGTTTAAAGTTTTTCACTTTCCGGCGCGAAAGCACGTTACTTTACCAACACTGTTTCAGCTACTTTGCACAAGCACAGTTGTTGCTGTTGCTATAGTCAAGTCAAAGCCGCCAATATATCTGATTGGCTGTTTTGTATCTATGAATGTTGAAAGTCAACGCATGCTGAAGTTCTTGGCTATATTTTGTTGCAAAGTTTTCTACAAAAAAGATATCATGTTGATATTGCATTAAGTTAGGCATTTACCAATTCGGATTGCTTATAAGCACTCAACATTGATTAAAAGTCAGTAATAAAGGCTACCAGAGCAGAGAATTTAAAATATCCATCCAAACTCATTGAGCTTTGACATAAAGCATTTCAAAATTAAATATTTTGATGTTTAGCTTAATGTTTTGTACCTTTTCACTTGTCAATTAAGTATTGATCTTACTTATGTGTGACAAGTTAAGTATTAAAGTATTAAAAGTCCAGTAAGCCACTCAACACAATTTTGACAACTTTCCAGCATGTATTGAACATTCTTCTAAAAAAACGTGTTTTAGACTGAAAAGAGTTTATGGAGATCTTTCTCTTCTATATGTTATACAAGATCTGAAAGAAGACCAACTATTTATTCCTTGGGCTTGTTGCAATATGACAATATACTTATGTTGCGTCATATGAGTTTTTCACTTAATGTTAAAAATGTTATTTTATTTTCTGTTCATTTATTTTTAGGAGATCACACAAACCGACAGTTGCTGATAATTCAAACTGAACGAATCTTGTGTGCAATAGAGGTAACTTTATCTACTGTCACTTTTACCAATGTATGTTCATGGACTGGAGGAATATAATGAAAATTGTGTCGTATTTAAAAATATTGAGCATATTGCTTTGTTTCACCATTCCGAAATTAAAATTGATAATGATATTTTTTGCATTCTTTTGTGGTAAATGTCGAATGCATAGAAGTTTAAAATTTACTGAAATGTGCGTTGTGAGGGTAAACACCCCTCTACCCTTCCTTTTCTCACATAAACTTCTCGACGCAAAAAGAGAAAGTAATATGTTTGATGTATCTGTGGGATCAAAGCTCCAATCCATTTTATACATTTTTGTTTATCGTATGTGCTTTAAGTGAAAGTGTTCTTGGCAAACTTATGCATATTTCAAGAACAAATTTTCGATAATGTTTAGTCGTATGTTACAAGCCACCATATTACATATACGACAGTCTAGTGTTCAAGCATGTTTTTAGTGGCTTAATTTGTGTTTTATCCCTTTTCTGTGAGGCTATTGAGACAACTTGCTTGCAACTTAAATAAAATTGACACTTTAAGTGAACGCTTTGCTGCATAGATTTTGACATGAGCCGTTCGGCTTCGTCGCTTAGCCTTTGAGACACGTTCGCAGGCAATTTGCGTAACCGTTAAGAAATTGTCAACGCTTTGAGTTGTGAGTAGCGCTTAAGCTGTGCAAAGACAATACTAATACTCACACACACACACACACACACACGCACACTGCAATCAAAATGCTTATTAAGCAGCACATAATTGGCTGTTGAACATGAATGGCGAGCCAAAATATACGACTATCGACGACGACGACGACAACGACGACAACGACGACGACGACATGAGGTGACAACAGCCAATTTTGCACATTAACGAAAACCGTTAGCCAATTACTGTCATTGCACTTCCGTTACCGTTTTGGGTTCGGCGTGCGAACGTGAGCGCTTGCAAGGCTGAGGGATTATCAATCGTCGTCGCCTGCAATAATAATAATGAGCAAGTGCAATGAAAAACATATTGCGTCAGCAAAGCGTTGTCTCTGATTAAGATCGCGCTAAACACACACACACACACACACATGAGTGTCCTTAAGGGGGTACTCTGGTGAAGAAGCCTAAATTTGAACGTACGATAAAAAAATACAGTTTGAAAATGGTTATTGATATTTTAACAATCCAAAACAATTTTTTTTTCAAAATCCATGGACTCTGCCAGAGAGGGATTTTTAAAGACATTTTGCCAAAAATTTGTTTACTTAAAACTGGAGATCAGATTCACTTTACATTACATTGCAAAGAGAATTGATTCTTGAATGATTCGTTTACAATTCTCCACCAGAATACCCCCTTAATCAGACACTCACACATACATACACACACACGCGCTACACACAATCATATTTGCATGTCTCTATCGTTGGCATGTAGGGAGGCAGGGAGGCAGACAAACCGCGACCTAACCTAATAAATGTCAAACCGCAAAGTGTATTTGTCAAATGACTTGAGCGCTTTGTCATTGCACCGTTAAAATGTTAATTAGTTGCAAGCCACTCAGCAGCTCAGCCGCTCAGCTCACGGCTCACGGCTCTGCTTGGCGTTTCAGCATGTTGCAAGTTGCAAGTTGCACAAATCCGTTATGATTTCTTGCAATGTCTGCGCTGCTCCGCTCGGCCGTTCGTTGCCTGCCTTAGTTGGTTTTGAGCGACGCTTTTGGGATTTGCTTTGAAGTGCGCATTGTTTGATTACACGTTTGACTTTGTCTTTCGACGCTCCCCGCACCCAACCCTCATGCCTCTTGCCTCATGCCTCATGTCGGCGTGTTGTTGCAGGTTGACATTAAATCGAATGCAAACAGTAGCGTTGCTTTGCTTTGCGCATGTGATAGACGGCGTATCAAGAACAACAACAACCGCTGTCATGGCTAGTGCTGTTGCTATTGTTGTTGTCAACATTGACTGTCAACGTATTTGTCGACGCTTGTTTATGCTTATTAAGCGCACCTTTGGCAATTTAAGGCTTCTGAAATTAATTTCAAAATTTTGCTTTTTTAAAAATTACACTTGTTGACAACCCTAAATAGGTATTTGCAATTTAGTGCGTAAAAACTATCAATCATCAGAGACATTTTTGAGAGTGTAACAACTCTTCAAGTACTCAAAATTTCATAAGCCCCTTAAAGTATACTATGCTTGACATGCTTTAAACAACATTAATCAACATCAAGGCGCATAGCACACACACATACACACCCTTTACTCATGCACACACCATCGCACACCATCGCACACTCACGCAGCCAACAATACAACAACAACAACAACAACGAGCGCGTCATCAACACTCATTGGTAAACCGCAAAATGTTATCATCGGCATCACAATAATCAGAACAACAACAACAATAGTAAACAGCGGACAATCACAACGCTAACAACAACAACAACAACAACAATAATAATAATGCCAAAGAACTTACCAAAACATGAACTCGAACCCGAACCCGAACTTGTACTAAACAACACAACAACAACAATTGGCATCTCATATCTGTCGTCTGGCTTTGATGTGCGTTTTTGACAAGTGAGTTGACAATGTCATCACAAGTTGACAGCTCTATTATTATGTTGATGAAGATTTCTTTTTATTTATTATTTAATATTTTTTGTAAATGCGTCGTTTTTATTTTTTTCAGTTTCTACATTAGTATAGGTGAGCTTTCCTATTGTTGTTTTTGTCATGTCTGTCAGTGAGCTGTGTACTTGAGCAGCGACGGCGGCATCATTGTGATTTTATAATTATGTTGTTGTTCCATGCCTTTTCTCTTTTTTATAGACTGGGAATTCATTACGGTTTTTAAGCGATTTTTCAATGTTAAATCTGGTGCTTTGAGTTCTGCACAGATGACATGGTAAGTAGCTGTTTCAATAACGTATATTTTTCAAGAAAGTATTCCATTATGGATGCACAGATCTTCTATATTGGACAAAAAAAATTAAATTTTTACTATAAAATTTGAAGCATGTCTTCCATTAACACAAAAAATCATGTTTATAACTGCCGACAACTAAAACTTGTGCATCATATTGATGCATCATTTAACACTAGGCTTCTGGAGGACTTCTAAAAGAATTCATATAAGACTTCCTCACAACTTGGCTACCTGAATTTTCTTCTCTTTTTGGGTAGAATATTTTCTTTGGTGTCTTGCTTTCATTGATTCTTTATTTGATCTAGATTACTCTAAAACGGTTAACCTTTCCAAAGCTGGTAGTGTTCTTGAATAGAAAAGTCAGCTCTTGGCACGATTCTGACTATTGTAGTCCCTGGAAAAATATAAATGTGGGTAATTCTTAATTAGTAAGAACCCCATTTTGGTCCTACCATGAAGAAGTCAAAAAATCACATTTCCGAATTTTTTAATGTTTAAGTTTCAACTAGAATTCGAGATATCATGTCAACTGTGTTGAAGAAAGAAGTTGCGAAATAATTTGTGTTTATTTTTGGAATTCCGACGCATAATCTCAGGAACATATGATATACGACTAGAATACCAGCTTAAGTACAAAATATTGTCCTGAAGTTTGGATGACTTATCAATTATAATTATTGAAAATATCCTATGTTTAAGCAACCTTCCTTGAACATAAAGCAAATGGCTTACAATATTTGCTATTTGCATATGTCTTACACTGGCTTTCAAACTGTAAAGCTTCTACACTATACTAATAAACATCCGAGGACAGTTGTGGAGTTGTTTAAGAGGCCAATGCTTTTACTGAATTGGATAAACTATGATTATTCACAGTGGAGGTCACAAATTCGGACATCTCAGCTTACGTCTTCTATTCAATAACCTTTCAAGTCGTTCTTCGAGCATATATGTCGCGAGTGTACAAGTTCTGCTCCGTACTGAAATCAAAAATGCAAAATATTCTCTCTTTAAATTTGTTATTCAAAGAAAAAGGTCTGAAAAACCCACAATTGACTTCTTTAAAAGACACTTTTCGCTTTAAGGTAACCCAAATTGAAAGCTTTGCTTTCAATGCGACACACATTTTCATTCAACTGCAGCAACTTTAACCCCGGCATAGCCAACAGACCGACAGTAGACAAACAGACGGACAACGACGGCGTTGTCTGTAGCCAAAGAAGACGAAGCAGGCGAAGCAGGCGAAGCAGGCGTAAGGTGAAACCCATGCAGACACACACAAGATGAGAAGCAACAAGGAGCTGCAAGGAAGTAAGGAAGAAAAGCAGTCAGGCGCGCAGCAAAGGATATGCGAAAACGAGAAATACGCAAACAAAACAAATTGCAAAGAAAAATAAACCAAAAAATAAAGGAGAGTATGAAAAAAGTGGCGGCTTCAGGTTGTTGTCAAGGCGAAGGCGAAGGCAAAGGCAATGAGCGCACCAGTGGATTGAGGCTGGGAGAGCGTGAAGAGCGTGTCTAGTTTATTTACAATATGTGCGTGGATGTGTGTGTGTGCGTGTGAGTGTATTTTGTTTTGTGCGTAGCGCAAGGACAATGAACTTGTCGCTGTTCAACAATAATAAGGACAACAAGAAGCACGATTCCAACGACGACGAATGAAGTCAAATGTCAGTCAGGAACAGCAAGAATACTTTTGAGTCGCCGTCATTTACACAAAGCAAACGGAAGAAGAAGCAGCAGAAGCAGAAGCAGAAGGAGAAGGCGCCTGCCGAATGCTGGATGTGAAAGATGATGAATGATTTGTTCTATGGCAGGTTAAATAAATGTGAATATATATTTTGGGCGCACAAATTTCGACATCACTTTTGCTAATGAAGTGATTAGTGCAACGCCTTCTGCCATCGTCAGTCATTTGGGCGCAATTGGTCAAAGCCCACAACAACAATCATAGCGTGTGGAAAAACCCAAATTAATTAAAGGGCAATGGGCAAAACTCTCAAATGAGTGAAATACACAAGTTTTGCTGCAAATCAGCCAAGACATCATACAATTGAATATAGAAGCAGAAACGCTTATAATCGATCACAAATATTGAGCCCATTTATTAATACAACAACAACAACAACAACAAGCACACACACACACACACACACAACTTGTGATACCTCACTTAAACTATTATCAGGCGTATTGAGCTTGAACTAGAACTTCGTCATCAACGGCCATAAGAAACTTTTGTCCTCTCGGCATTAAAACACACACACATGCACACACAGAAGTCACATGGACGTCGCCTGTTCGCTGCATGTTGTAGACATGAGTCGAAGCAGTCGATTTGCACACATGTGCCACAGACGCAGATAAATTTGCGAAACGTGCTCAGTCGTCGTCGTCGACGTCATCAGCATCATCGTCCGGCAACGGTTGACTAACACTCATTCAAGTAAAACAAAGTGCCAGCTTCAGCAGCAAGGGTGTGTGGGTATGCGGGTGTGCCAGCGCACATAGCAGCTAATCAATTCCAATTAGCAGCTCGAGCTCTCTGATGTATTCATATAAATTATTATTTATCATTTGCTTATTATTTGTTATTTATTTCAAGCGTTAAGTTTGTGTGAAGGTGTCGCCTTGTCCGTTGGGTTGGGTTGGGTTGGATTCAGCTGAATTGTGTCGAAGCGGGGTTGAAGCGGGGTCGAAGCATTGAAATTGAACCGTTGAAGGATGCGTGCATGAAATATGAGTGGATAGAAAAAAATGCTTATACAAAATATCGGACTATGGTCAGAGAAGGATTTTATCGATTGAAACTCATCTGGAACTCATATCCGATTTTTTTTATAAATATGACTCTATGGAATACTCTATGGAAAGCTTTGACTGTATATCAGCTTGGTTTTTTTTTGAGGTTCTCTAGCGGTTCCTATTCCTATATGTTTAAACATATCCACACATTCTGAACCCACTAGAACATTTAAGCTAAACTCTCCCTTCCCCATTTCTGATATCAACTTCAACTGACCAATTCGAAATATCGTTCTTCAAAATGTCTTGGTAGCAATCAAAGGTGTGACATAATTTCATATCTTACAACAAGTTTAACACATATCTTTAATAATTTCAATTGTTATTTCTAGATCAAATTTCGATGGAATAAAGAATGAAACTTTCTTCTGAAGAATTGTCTAACCATGATTGTAGACAATTATGAGACTAGTCAGGTGGCATTTCTGTTTTGAATTGAGGAGCGAAAGATTGGAGGTTGGATCTCGATATTTGACTTATACTTTCAAAAATTGGTGGGACGTTTATAAAGTAGCAGAGTGAAATCCCCATTCTCCTTATTAGCTTTTTTCTCTCACCTAAATCAGGAGCGTTTTCTTATTTGTAAAGAAAACCAAGTTGTTCCTTCCAAGCCTGTTCAATTCTGAGCCTACCAATCATTCCTCTTAGAAAAAACCAAGATTTGCGTTAATGTGTAAGTAAATCTTTGCAATCAAAATAACTTGTGCATAGATTGAGGACTAAAACGCATAAACTTCTAACACATGTCAAGAAAACTTTGCTTTGCCGACTGACATACGCACTCAAGACTCATTTGCGGCGACGAACGCACGAAAACTCAGGCATTCTTTGACAGGACACCAGGACCACCAGACTACAACTCCTACGGTAGAGTGGGGCGGAAAAAATCATGCACGCATTCGTTTTACTTAAGATTTCTTTTTGACAGATACGCGTGTAAGCCAACGCCATATTTATCCCTTTGCCAGCAACACCGCCGCCACCATTGCCGTCACCACTACGCCTCCTCCTACCCTGGTGGAGCAGCGGAAGCGGCGTCGGAAGCAAGAGGCAGCAAGCGAGAACCAAGTCAAGCAGACGGCCTTTTGGTGCACTTTATTAATCTCAACGCTATTTATTTCAGCTGTCAACGGGTTTTAATACACAACAACCGCAATCATGAGTAGTCCTGCGTAAAGGATGACGCGCGCAATGACGACTACGGCTGCGACGACGACGACGTCTATGATGATGAGGCTGAACTGAGTTGAGTTGAGCCTGGAGTTAAATAAATAAGTTAAAATACTCGTAAATATGGCAAGCAGAGGACTCTCTGAAAGGAATGAATGAATGAACGATTGTGTGGGCGTTCGTTAGGTGTTTGCCTGCATACTTACGATGGTGAGGGTGCCAAAAGGTTGGGTGGGGATAGCTTGTATGCGTGTGCGTGTTCTTTCGACGCTTGACGCTTTTCTTTAATTTTGACAAGACGTAAAGTCTATTAAGAAAGTCAATCAATGTCTCTCAAGCGAATTGACTTCGTCGACTTCGGAGGTCCTTCAACTCAACTCAACTCGACTCTACACAACTCAAGTCGTGCCATCGTACAATAAGAAGTGAGAAAACTTTGCTTTGTTGTTATTCCTGTTGCTGTTGTTGTTGTTGTTGTTGTTATGTGAACACCCAATTGGCAAAACCTTGAGGATAACGAGAAGCATTTGGAAGCGCATAAAGTTCTGAAGTGACAGACAGCTGAGTGACAGAATGACGTTTGGACGGTTGGCAGGACAAAAAGGCGAGAGAATGGACACAAGGACGTTCGAAGAGGCGGCACAGAGAAAACAGACGTGTTGGATGACTGACTGACTGACTGTCTGGCTGGTAGAATGCTTGGCTTGGCTTGAGCTTTAGCTATGGTCATACAAAATATAAGTAAATCGTGCGAGAGGAAGATAGATAGAGAGAGAGAGACAGACAGAAGCAGAGCAGAAGTATCAGGTAGCAAAGCGGGGAAAGAGTGAAAACAGCATGGATGTGTGGAGGCCATAAGCAACGGACGCCAAGTGCGATATGACCAAGAGACCAGGGATAGGAGAGAAAGATGAAGAAAGAGTGGTGTAGAGAAGGAACAGCGTAGGAGGAAACGGTTGTGACCAAGGCGGGAATCAGGAAGGACGTTGCGAAATACGAGCTCAGCAAAAGCAAGAAGGCAAAGTGATGTCGAGGTGAACGCTTGACGTGTCATGATTGAAAGGTGAATTCAATGTGCAAAAAAATAAAATAAAATAAATAAAAGAAACAAAAAAAGATATATTATGAGGAGAAATTCAATTCGCCACGTTGAAGAATATGATGAACAGAAAAAAATGAAAAGAAAGGAAAGGAAAGCCAGAGAAGGAAGAAAAGTTGACAAAATGGATTTCAAGCACGAACATAACATTGAGAGCGACAGACATGAAACTGAATGGGCAACTAAAGTTGACACCGTCGATTGGGATGACGATGACGGCACTGATGATGATGAAGCTGACGTGGTCTTGAACGACGTGTCGTCGTCGTCAGGAAGTCGCTTGGAAATTGTCATTGTGGACAGTTTTCGTTCGGTTTCTCATTCTTTATTTTCTGTCTTTGTGTCGTTGACGACTTGTGGCAAAAGTTTGCAAAAGCGTCATCGTCGGTCTTATTAATTTGTAAAAGTGTTTTCAAACACTGAAATTAATTAACGGCGACAGGAATGCAATGACAATGAGGTTAAAAGAGAGAGTAGGATGTGCTCGCAAAACTCATTCATGCTCATCAATCCCAACACAACTTCCTACCTTCTGTCACTGCTTCTATCGCTCCTTCCACTAAGTCCTCCCTAACTATTTCATCACTGCTTCCATCACTCGTTCCATCACACCTTTCCTAACTTTCTCCATCACTTCTTACGGAGTGAGAAGTTCCCTCAGCATTCCATTATCTTATTCCCTATCTTATTTCCTATCTTATTCCATTACTGCTTCCATCTTGCTTCCACCACTTTTTCCATTACGGCTTCTATCACTGCTTTCACCACTTCTTCTTTCGATCCTTCCATCGCGGCTGAGTTGACTTCCCTAGCTTATGTCATCACTCCTTAAAAACCCTTTCTGTCCCGCCTTCCCTTTTTCCTACCGACATTCCTACCTGATTCTTTCCATCACTGTTCTCCCATCATCAGTGATGAAACTTCAAGTTTGTCTGCAAAGCAAACTTTTCAGTTTTTATCTGTCATATTATTCGACTTTTTATAATTGAAAACCAACAACTGAGATTTGCTAATTATGTGGCATTAACACATCAATAATTGCACCTTCCATACCTGTCTGCCTGCCGACGTTTTTTCTTTTCTGACTCTCACTCATCTTGGTGCTGTCTAATTACTTTTTTGCTTATAATCGCACCTCAGCACCTTCAGAGCTTCTCACTTAAATGAATGCATAAATCATTAGCAAATTTCACTCACCATACCACACCGCACCATACCGCCCTGCCCTTTGACTATCTTACTGTCGAAGATACGCAACTGATTCCCAAATGGTCAAGCCAAAGAAATGTTTATTGAAGCGTGAAAATATCACAAGATAATATCACAAGAACCCACACACATTTGTTTAATCATAAATCTGTGTGTGGAAATGTTTGCTAATTAAAAAAGGAAGAAAAAATTATAGTAAAGTAGAAGAAGATGTGCAAAGTACGCATATTCCATCATCGCGCCTTCTGCTTGGGCTCAGTAGTGGTGTGTCGCTTGGCTTGGTGTCGATTTGACTCAGCTCAGCTGCTTTGCTGCTGATAAAATCCTACTGAGATTTATGCGTTCATAATCCATAAATATGTTTATATGCCATTTCGAATGAGTCACGGTTATGAAGAAACTCACGCGCTCACCCATCATCATCATCATCACCATCACTGGCATTGGCATTGGCATTGCCTTCGTCTTTGGTTTTGCCATCAACGTTGAGCTCAGACTCAGCAATAATGTTGGCCGTCGAACTTGCATAACTTCTTATTTAGTTGAGATACTTTTGCGTCACTCAGCAACGCATTAATTAATACCAACAAAGCTTGCTTGGGGCGCCAAATGTGTGCCTTGTGTGTATGTGTGTGAATGTGAGTGCATACATGTTTGATGACCACTGTGGCTAGTAATGGGCTCGTCTGTGTGATTGGGTGGGAGTTTGTCTGCCGTTGATATTTCTGTGTGTTGATGAGCAAACATCAATTTTTCGATTTTGTGGCTTAACTAATTGCAAGCGAAATTCAAGTCTTATGAGAATTGTTAAAGATTGCTTGATTAGACTCACACTCACCTGGCTTGTACATTTCTATATCTAAGAAGGTTTTTGCCTCAAAGTTTGTCTTTGTTTTAAAGAACTTTTACAGTCGTAAGATTTTTCCTATTTGATGGAAAGTTGTACTCTTTCAAACTGCCTTACAAGTTTTTATACTCTTCACGAAGTGGAAAGTATTATAGCTTAGTCACGAAGCTTGTAACACCCAAAAGGAGGCGTGGCAGACTACATAGAGTATATATATTCTTAAACAGGATGTATGTATGCAATCTCCTCCCTCAGTTTGGAAGCTATCGAATTGAAATTTTGCACAGAGCCTTGTATTTTATAACGATGACAAATTGGTCGAAGCCAGCAAGATCGGACCACTAGAACTGGGAGCCCCCATACGAAAAGAAAAAGAAAACGAAATTTCAACCGCTGTATGAAAAACTTTTTAATTTTGTAAGAATTTTGTTTTCTGTTTTTGCCTCAACATCTTGGTTGATTATTTGAACTTGTAAGTCATTTACTTATATTTCCTTATCATTCATGATCTCTACTAATCCTTTAAAGACTTGAATTTTATACACAAATTGGCATGTATTAACTCTTAAAATTTTTAAATCTTTCCATCTTTAATCTTAATTTTCTATTATAATCTTTTAGTAAATTGAAACTTAAAACTCCATTAGTTGTTCTTAAGAAACTACCGATTTCATCATATCTTCCCGTCAACCCATCACTATCGCAACAACCTTCATGCATCTCTTAGCTCAATTTTGAAGACGTTTCAAATAATCTAAAATTTTTGCTTCATTCCATCTAAGACATGCCATATGCCCCTTTATTATGTTTATTTATAAGCTCTGTGACTTTTGCTTATTTCATCAATTATTTAAGGATAACAAGCCCTTCCAATTATGTAGAGGAAACAAAACTATATTTTGCAAGCCTATGTTATATTTGCTCCTTCTGGAACATATAACAAGCTAACATTCAAGCTGAAGGTAATGTTCGAATGTTGTTCTGCCTTATGCGTTGTGGGGTCCTGTGCAACATAGGCGTACCACTGACGTTGTGTTAATACCAAGTCTCTTGTCTTGCTTTTCCGATGACTGTAAAGTGTAATAAACTTTTATGACTTATCTGAACTGTAATTTAACTTATTTGCTGAAAGCACTTAAATTGTATATAATTTTTATTTAAGGCTTTATAAAATATACCAAATTACACCATTTACACTTTGCAAGACTTGTTGTTTGTGTTATTGCTTGCCACATGCACAGACAGAACACTTTCCAAAAGCCAAGACATATCAAGACAAATGAGCATCTGTTACCCTTTGATGTATCGAACTATTAAAAGTCATAAACCACAAAAAGCTTCTCTTCCCTTCACTTCACTCCATGACTCGCTTGACTTGCCAACAGAGTACCGTCGCTTGATGTAAGCCTGCCAACTTTGATGAACGAGCTGTCAGAGACGCTGTGATCACAGCTTAGCATCACGACTGAGCGCGCTCCGTTCATCACACAGCCTTGGCATGAACTTGGCTTGATTTATGACCAATTAATCAAATTAAGTTGTCAAAATTTGAGCTCATTGAGCGGCAGATTTTCGTTTTCCTTTTGTTTTTGTCGACAGGTTTTTTCAGTTTGATCTCTATTAGTATTATTATTATTATAATTATTATTATTATTATTATTATTATTGTTGCACAAAATCAAAGCAAACATGTAAATAAGCACGGCGAATTCAATGAGACCACAAGTGAAAAAAACGACTGTTTGAAATTCTGGCAACATTTTTCGTGGCACTTTTTGTTAATGATGATTTATAAGATGAAAACTAAAACGAAAAATCAAGGCTCACTTGTCTTTGCCTATTCTTCAGTGTAATTTGATATTTATTATTTGTTTAATATATAAAATAATAAAAAGAAAGACCAAGATTTCATACGCGTTTATCAAATTCAGCAGTGTCGAAATAAATAAAAGTGACACACTTCACGCCGCGTTGCCTCGAGACGGCAAATAAACGCTGAGGAAAAAAACCTCTTCACCAAACTCCGTCCTTCATGCGGTCACCAACAACAACAGCGATTTCAAGTTGTCATTTTATTAATTCTCGATTAGTTGCTTGGAATTTTTTGTTTGCTACTGAAAAGAAATTTTACGGTTTTAACAGCTACCGAATTGACTTGACTTGACTTCGAGCTGAGCCGAGCCGAGTTGAGTTGAGTTGAACCTCAGTCAAGAAGACTGCTCTCAAATTACCCGAATTTGTGTTCGCTCTGTGCGACTAATGACTAATGACAACTTCTATCAAGTGTAAAATGCATGTTTTGGGCGCCAAAAACTGCAAAAATAAAAACATACTTTGAGCTTCACTCCTTTGCAGCTTCTTCTTCTTGTGCCCGTTTGAGTGTCTCATTTCGTAATATGTTTGTAATATCTGTGATTTATTGCGTGCACCATCGTAAATCATGTTGCGCTCTGCTCTGATCTAAATAAGCGCTAAATGGCAACGGCGTCTGTGACTTGACTTGACTTCATGAGTTGAGTTGAGTTTTTGTTGCTGGTTGATCGCTTAATCAAGGCACGATCAAGCGGCGATACAATTAACCCCAGGGGGCCTTATAAATGTAACAACAACAACAAGGCGAACAGCAGCTGCCTTCGATTGCATGAAACAAGCGTCGGCGGCGTCTGCAACAACAACAACATCAACAACAACACCAACAACAAACAACAACAACGGCAACAACATCTTTGAAGCGATCGCGCTCTAGCGATAAACATGGCTTTGGCAACATGTTGCCGCAACTTGCTGCTGCTGCCGTTATTGCTCTGTGCTCTGCCGACTCTGCTGCCCACGCAGCTCGTGTGCATTGTTGTTCTTATTATTTCATATAAACTTAAACCCTTTTTTTCGAGGCAAAACTTTCAATTTTGCGCTATTAAAGTCAAAATGGTTGAATATTAAATTATAAATAAGCAAAAAAGGGAAAACAAGGACAATCGATAAGTCAATGAAATCCTTACACACTTTAAAACAGCAGCGCATATCGATTGCCAGAGCAAAAGCGGAGCGGCCTACATTTGTGCAAAGGTTAACTGTTTGTTTGGGTAGAGAGGCAGACAGTGTGAGAGTGAGTGAATGAGTGAGAGAGCGGTGGTGTGAAGCACGAGTTCGTAGGCAACATACGCCAAAATTGGCTTTGCATGTGAATAAGCAACAAGTTGCTATGAACGAGCTGCTCAATGCGCCTCTCTTACTCACTCACTCTCTTTCTCGCACGCTTTGTGACGCTACGTGCATGTGTGTGTGTGTGTGCATTGGGTTGAGTTCTGTGGGCCAACGAGTGAATGAACGCGCACTGAATTCTACTCAACACAAACACACACACACACACACACACATTCACTGGTATAAGGCAGACACCAAGCAGACGCGACACAGACAAGTATTTGTGGGTGAGTGCCGTGCCACCCACAAAAACACACACAAGCATACGCACATTAAGGCACAAACAGTCTCACGCTCATAAAAGTGCAAACATACAGGAAGCAACACCGCAATACAACAACAGTGAAAACAAAAACAACAACTCACTTGAAATACAGTTAAGCGTAAACGTGGAAAAACATTCAATGGGTAGAAGTGTAACGAATACAGTAGTTGCTAAAATATTGAAAACGTTTGAAAAACAATAAGTTCCGAGTGCAAAATAATTTTAAATGAAAATATTTGCATTTTTTATACGCAATTTTTATTTTTTTGTAAATATTAGAAGCAAAAAGTTTTAGGCCATTGAGATATTATATAATCCTTTTTTACAAGGAACTACTTAATGCATGCCGCACTTCAGCACTCAATGCACTCAATGCTCAACCAAACTAAAATGATTTTATTTTTGATTTAAAAAAAAAATACAAATTAATTAATTAATTGAACATTTTAATACACAAAAAGAGTTTACAAAAGATTCAACATTATATAATCGTATGTTACTGAGAACAACTCAATGCATGCTGCACGTCAACATTTAAACTTTGTTCTTGACCAATAAAATTGTACATTTGAATCAAATAGTTTTGAGGAATATGTTAGTACTTTCTTTGTGCTTACTAATTTGTAATATACAAAAGCCAATAGCCTCTTCACTTTATTAAAGGTAAGTAAATATTAAGACACTTTTTTAGAGGTCTTTAAACGGTTTGCCGACATTAACGCACGCTGCCGTGGCCTTGGCTCGATGCTGACTCAAAAAAAAACAAATACAAAAGTCCAAAAATAGTCAAGGACATAAACAAACCAGTAAGGGAGCTATTTTCGGCTATGCCGAAACTTATATACTCTTGCAAACGTTTTCACAATTATTCTTATTAGAAAATCCTTTTATAATTTTCCAATAAGAATCATATACGCAGCCACGCTCATTTTCTTATTTGTCTTAAAGGAGGCAATGTAGTCAAACTTCACAACATTTTTCAATCTTGTGTCTCGTCTGTTTGCAGAGAAAGCCAATTTTTAAGTTTTTAGTTGTATGGGCGGAACTCGCCCTTATGTCCGATTTTTATAAAATTCTGGATTTTAGTGAAGCATTAATAAAGACACGTAATAGCAAAGTTTGGTTTGCTTATATTCTAGAACAAAAAAGTTTTTCTAACAAAAACTGTATTTTTAACCGATCGTTCCTATGGGAGCTATATGCTATAGTAACCTGATCTTGACCATTTTTACACATTTTTTTTTTGATGTCAAAAAAGTTTTTGTGCAAAATATTGAGTCGATAACTCCAAAAACACGCGGTTTTTTAAGCAAAAACATAATTTTTGACCGATCCTTCCTATGGCAGCTATATGCTATAGTAGCCCGATCTTGACCATTTTTGCATTGTATCTTTGTTGATGTTAAAAAAAGTTTTTGTGCAAAATATTGAGTCGATAACTCCAAAAACACGCGGTTTTTTAAGCAAAAACCTCATTTTTGAACGATCGTTCCTATGGGAGCTATATGCTATAGTCATCCGATCAAACTGAATTTTACATACCAAATACCTGCAAGGAGAAGAAAATTTTCTGCGTTTAAATTTTTTTGCTAACTATAAAACTCTGGCCGGAAATCGCATTGAAACAGACAGACGGACAGACGGACATCGTTATTTGAACTCGTCTCGTCATGCTGATCAAGAGTATATATACTTTATATAGTCGGAGATGTTTCCTTCTCTGCGTTGCAAACTTCATGACAAAGTTAATATACTCTTTTTGCAAGAGTATAAAAATCACAAAAGCAAAAAAACAAAAAAAAAACACCGCACAGGAACTTGTGACAACAACAAGAGCACGCCTGCTCCTACATCGCCCACATAGACACACGGATACGCACACACACAATGAAAAGTATTGCCTTAAAACATGTTGCGCACAAATTTTCCCACGCCGCATTGACAAGCCTTGGAGAAGGGAGTGGTGGGTGGCGGGGTAGCAAAACAGCGACGGGAATGAGAGACTTGAGTGTGGAACGTTTAGCAAAGTTTTATTGTCTCACCTTTGCCGACGCGAATGAACGCAAATTGTTGTTGTTGTTGAATTACAACGGCGCGGCAGCGCATCATCAATCAATCAAATGACGCCATTCAAATGTATTGCCTCTTGTTGTTGCCATTGTTGTTATTGTTTTGGCTGCTTTAGGCAGCCTGCGTGATCCCAACTCTTGTTGGCAGAGGCGGAAGCGCAGGCAGAGGCAGAGGCATCAGCAACCGCATAAACATCACCTTCGACATCATCGTGATGCGCGTGATGTACAGCAATCAATCTGTGAGTGCGCTCCACACACACACACACACACACATACGGTGGACCACCTCACGCGTTCTCTCTCACTCACTCACTCACTCATTCACTCAACCGCCGTCTTGTCACTGTCGCTGCTTGTTGCTGCGGTTTTATTCATTTGATCTTTACGTCAAAGTACTTAGACATGATTGAACGTGTTTGTCTTCGTCAACATTTTTTTATCAGCATTATTCATCGCTGCGTGCATTTGCCTGTCTGCTGTGTGACGATAATCATAAGCGTCATTATTATCAACATTGTCTTCATCATCGTCAGCAGCAACATCATCATCATCGTCATCATCGTCATTATCATCATCATCATCTGAAGGCAAGTGTAGTCTGCAGCCTGCCGCGTACACTTGATTTATTTATTGCTTGGCATCAATCTCAGTTAAACGGACACAAAATTTGCCTCTACTAGCCTAAGCTGTGTGTGTGTATATAAGTATGTGTGTGTGTGTTTGGGGAATATAAAAATACGTCTAAAAATGTGGGCAGATTTTTTTGGCACTTGTATTAATACACTTACAGCTGTGAACAAAATAATAGGAGTGAGCTTCATGGGCCGCAAAATTTAAATCGCCTGACTTTCTTTTTTTTTTAAATCAAGTATTTTTGATTGTTTGGAGGTTAAACTACTCTGAGATACCAGTGGTTTTAGAGCTGCTATCCTATGTCTCAAAAGGCTACAAAAAGTTGTGTAATATCTCTGCTGTTGCCTTTGTGGCCCAACGAAGCTCATTTCTATTATTTTGCTCGCAACTGTACCCTAGAAGAAGGGTTAATTCTGTGGTAGGCTTCGAAAATGTTGGCAAAAGTCTATGGGAAAAGTACTCAACGTTTGTCAAACCACCCACGACGCTTGTCAAATGCCAATTTTCGTCAACACACGTCAACTTTTGCTCTGCGGTCATGCTCAACTCTGCGCAGCGCGCGGGGTTCGTTGGTCCACTGCGGAGCGCAGCACATAATTGAATGATGCAATTCAATGTGTGTGTGGGAGGAAGAGAGTGAGGAGGTGAGCAGAGCAACAGACGTGACAACCTTCGGCCGTCATTCAATTTCACCTGTTCGGTTCTGACATTTGACATTCAACGTGAGAGAGCATTCAAAGTTTTTGATGAACGATCTGTCAGACGCTTACGATTTGACAAGTGCTCGAAGGACTTTCACTGTATGTCTGTATGCCTCAATTTGTGTGTGTGTGTGTGTGTGTGTGTGTGTCTGTTTGATACTTTGTTTTACTCATTTGATTTATTGGCTATTAATTGAATTACCGTTTCATAATTTCAGGTGTCTTGAATTGTGCAAAATACTCAGAGTTAAGCAAAGTTTTCTTTATCGAATTAGATAAAATTGCTCGCATTTATTATTTACAGAATCAATGAAGTCATTGCTGGACTTGACAGTTGAGTTGATTGCTGACTTGATTAAAAATTAACCCAACGACAATGAATCAACGACCAGAATTCATGTTTGGTTAAACGATTGGGACATGATTGTTGTTGTATTGTCTCTTGACTATTTGTGGTACGGCCAAGTTTAATCTTCTCATAGACAAGCAGTCATTAATGCCAATGCTGAAGCATGTTATTGATACCACAATTGATTCAAAAAGGCTTGAAAGGGAACAAATTTAAGGGTACTCCTTTTATTTTATTCAGGACATAGAAACTATTTGATTTAACAGCTCGACTAGTAAGGAAGATACCAACTTCATTCCGAACACCAGAAATCGTGAACCTTTTGGCGGTTGATATTGACTTCAACGGTTGATATCTGCGACCTCTAATAAAAGAGCACTTTTAATAGTTTTGTTGGTAGAAAAAAACTTCGTAGAAATTGTGACGACGGATGCTGGAATGCCAAGTGGCAGCCGTATAACATAACCCAAAGAACAGCTAAGAAAGTAAAAACCAGTGTCAAGAATACGACAAGCTGTTAAGTCCATTAACATGCCTAACATTTAATAGAAAGTTCTTATTAATAGAGTCTTAAAGAGTGGCCATAAAAGAGCCGTTGACATGATTTGTCTATTTGCTTTGTGATTTAAAGTATCTCTAAGTGGAATATGGTCAGATCGTTTTCCGATCGATGGTGCAAGTCATCGGTGATTGTCCCATTGGTCAATATCAATTATACTTATACATAAATTGAAAATTTGCATTGCCAAAAGGAGAGCATTTATAAAAATATGTCCAACACTCATGCATTTTGCTCATCAAGAGTCTCCAGGCGGTATTGATAGTTGTCCTGAGTCATTAGTCATGGTTGCATGCATACATGAACTAACTTGAAGTCTTAAAAATTAAAAGTACATTAGAATGTTCTAATAGTAAATTATTCATACTTTTTATATGCTTCTATTTAACTCCTCTGTGATAAGTTTTCTTTTTAATTCAGTCTCCCTTGATGTTCTAATAGTTTGCTGCTTTCCAAAAGATATTTTAATACAGATTCATTACTTCGATAAACTTAGTTTATATAATTGAAATCTTCACTCATATTTCTATCGCATTTTTTCTATGGTTTGTTCAACTCTGAGGACTTTATCATTTCTCTCATGAAATCTCTCTGACTCCGTTCTTTCTTCCCACTTTCATTTGGTCATCTGTGTTAAGCAAACTGTAAACCTTTAAAACCTTTCTTATGTTAACAAAGTTCCCGTTGCAATGCAATCATAACTCATGCAAAATCGTTCTTGCTCCTTCGCACAATTCTGACCAAAGAACTTCAACTGTTTCAGCATGGAAACATCATGCGTACAACTCTTATACAAGAACATCTTTTTCGTGCGCCAAATCAACACTTATGATTGGAAATTTTTCCCTTCTTGCTAAAAAGCAAAAAAATGAACAAAAAATGTCAACGAAATATTTTCGTTTGCTTTGTTGTTGGCCAAGTCGCGATACGCGTACGACTTTATCATCACTCATTCACTCACTCACTTACTCACTCATTCGACTCGAGTCGACTCGACTCGCTCACTGACGGACGGACTGAGTGACGACTTTGGTTATTTATAAGAATTGATTGATTGCCAACGACTAAAGTTGCTGACATTTGAACGTGGAGAAATAAATTGAAGGCGACGACGATGAATTTTACACATTTGACAGTTGATTGCAAAAATCCATTAAAGCTTTGAAAATGACTCAAAAGTTGCAATTGAATTTTTGTACTTTTTTTTGTTTGGTTTTGTTTTAAGTATGAAGCATTGCACAAAAGTGCAACCAATCAAGTGCAAAATATTAGATAATAATTTTGAAGGCACATGAGACAAGTGAGGGAGAAGTAGAAGATGAGTTGGTTTGGCTTGGCTTGGCTTCATGTCTGTTACGGACATGTTCTTAATAAAGAAGCCAACAAAAACAAATGAAGCAAAAGTAAAAACCAAAAATTGAGCTACAAACCAAAAGGCAGCAACAACAACAACAACAACGCTGAACTGAAGCAGTTGTCAGACATCAGACAAATACAAGTCGACGCTTTTCTGTTTTGCTGTTTTTGAAATTTGCAATGAACAAAGTACAAATAACAACAATAATCTATGTGTGCATGTGTCCATGTGTGTGTGTGTGTGAAATTTTTGTAAATAAAATTTTTAATGCAATTTACAAAAGTAGTTAAAAGCAATTAGACAGAACGTTAGAACTCAGTGATGATGCATGAGGCAAGAGGCAAGAGACAAGAGGCAAGGGGCAAAGTCAAAGCCAAGCTGACCAAATCACACTGACAATCACAACAGCAACAACAAACACAGTCACAGCAACAATAATCATTATCATCATCATCATCATCATCACAACAACAAAAAGTTTCAGTCGATTGAGCATTTTATATTCCTCCAAAAAGAGCATATGAACGTTGTCATGACGTTTGCAACGTAGAAAAGGAGATATCGCCAACTATATCAAGTTTACATATTCTTGATACAGCCATTTTCATCTCTCCGTCTGTCTGTCCGTCTGTCTGTCTGTTTGTTTCAGTCAAGGCAAATTAAAATTTGTCACAGGAATTTATTGCATAGAAATGCAGAGAGTGTGCAGGATCGGACAAGATCGGGCGACTATAGCATATAGCTCCCAGAGCAACGATAAAACAAAAATAAAGGTTTTAAAAAAAAATGTTGTTCTTGAATATAAACAGACGAATATTAATGCTTCACTAATATATTTGTATAAGTTTCATATGAACCGGACAAAGGGTAGAGAAAATCCTAAAAACGTCTGTGCAAACCAACTTTTTAAGGCAAATTAGAAAATGGGCGTGGCTTCAATCCCTTGTCTTTACTAACTTGTATGTCTTTTATTGGAAAAACCAATCGGATTTCCCAAAAGAATAATTTAAGAAATGCTTGCAAGAGTATACAAATTTCGGCAAAGCCGAGAATATCTCCCATTGTGGTTCCGAGTTATTGTTGCATGCAACAAAGAGTTAAAGGATACACTAAAATGTGTTCTAAGCACGTTTCATTCCGCCCCGCTTGCAGTTGAGTTGAGTTCAATTCGATTCACTTTGGTTTCATTTCATTTTGTTTCTGTCTGTCTGTCCGTCTGTCTCTTGGTTTGTTTGTTTCTTTGTTGTCTTGCCTGTTGAGCAATTATTTGGCTTTGACGTCATCATAATCAAAAATCATCATCATTATCATCAAATGAACAAAAGTGCATCATTTACAGATTCATCATGATGTGCGCTCCTGTGCCTTGAATGTTGCATGCAACAATTGAATTTCGTTATACTTTTACTTGTGCCTCACCCGCTCACATTGCCGCACACGCCCGTCAACAACACACGCTTACTCACTCACTCACTCATTTGTACTTTCGCTTCGCTTCATTTAACCTTTTTACAAAATTGTGTTTATCCTTTTTGTTGTTGTTGCAAATTTCAACACAGACTTCGCTCAGCCTATGGTTATGCTACATGCCTTGCAACATTTGTTGCATGCAATAATTGCCGCCTCTCCTTTCGTTCTGCATGTCGTGCTAAATCATTCACATGAAATATTCAACGTTTAAAAAATTTGTTTACAATCCTTTGAAGCATGTTTTGTTTGGTTAACTGAATTTCCTCGTGAATCTTTCAAATAGCAGAAGATGCTGCACGAATTTGTTAGGTTTCTTGTCTGAAAGTTCTCAACCAAATCAAAGACTTAAGTGCCCTCGAAAAGTAAGGATTGTTTTTCTAATAATTTTGAAATTCATCATTAATATAAACATGTATTTGCAAAGTTCGATTTGCTTATATCAAGAACATAAAAGTTTTTCTAACAAAAACTGTATTTTTAACCGATCGTTCCTATGGGAGCTATATGCTATAGTAATCCGATCAATCGGGTTCCACATGTACCCTGCCTGCAAGGGGAAGAACATCTTCTGCATTTAAAGTAAAGGAGTTCTCATTGAAACAGACAGACGAACATGGATTTATCAACTTGACTTGTCGACCTGTTCAAGAATAGATATACTTTGTATAGTCGGAGATGTCTCCTTCTGTGCGTTGCAAACATGACAAAGTTAATCTACTCTTTTTACAAGAGTAAAAAAAGGTTTTCCCAAAATTTGGAGTATACTGGTTTATTAAAACTGGAGATATCATGTCAACTAGTTCAAGAAAACCGTATTCAGCTGTAATTCTGAAAGTATTTCGAATTTCAAAATAAATATTGAATTTTTCGAAATTTCGAACCAGAATACCTACTTAAGCTCTCAGTTGATTTTCACTTATAAATTACATAGATTCATGTCATAATTTGACTTATTTTTAATCGCCAATTTTTTCGTGTTGTTTTTTTGTTTCTGCATACGACATTCGGCGCTCTTGACTCATGTGATCTGATCTGATGTGGTGTGGTCTGATATGGCTTCAATAAAATGAGTAGAAATATATTCTGCTGATGTAGAGTGCTATGAGACGTCATTCAAATGAGCATTGCACTGCAAGAGCAAAGAGTACTTCGGATTGAAGCTATTGACTTGAAGATGAGCAGCATGCATGCAGGGTATTATTATTGTCGAGTATATCTGCCTATAGCGCACGTATTAGTATTCAATATTAAGTCGTTAACAGTGATAGTGTTGTTCTTATTGTTGTTGCTGTTTGCTGATAAGGCTTCTTTAATTGAAGTCTCTCTCTGCTCTACTATGACGATTTAAAGCTCCCTTTGTATTTATCGCACGGTTCGCTGATGATTTCGCCGTGCTTGTATATAATTGCCGTTTAACACATTTGCTTTTATTGACGTCAACATCATCATCATCATCATTATCATTATCATCATCATCATCATCATCATCATCATCATCATCATCATTATCATTATCATTATCATCATCATCATTGAGGTTGTTCCTAAGAAATGGGGTAAGAATTAAGAAATGAAAGACGAAAATAAAATTTACAGAATTGTAATGTATTGGATTTTTATTGAATTAATTGAGAACAAAAAGATTTTATTTTGATGCATTAATGAATTTAAAAGGAAATTAACAAATATTTTTGAAAGAAATGTTGAAAGTTATTAATATGTTGGACGAATTTTCATTTCGACCGTCTTAAGTGAATGTTCTGCACCATGAAAAGTATTCCAATTGATACCTTTTGCCCATTCGTTATTACCATATTTGCCATTCAAATTGCTGTAAGGTTAGAATAGAATATGTTTTTCTTCATTAACAATAATGAGGAGAATGTGTAATAGAATAGTTACCAGTCAAAACAGTCAGCATACCACCAAGCGCCCATCCGATCTTCTGCACAATTGACCGATGAATATGAGTCATTGTCTTGATCGAATGTCGTAAACTTATGGGACTTGTGCCTAGAAAGCGAATCACCAGCATTGCCTGAATATTCACCAAGCTTCTTCATGGCCTATTTTTCACGCTCGTCGCCAACTTCAAAGAGGGCATACTTGGCATACCGTCTTCGGTTTTCGAAATCTTCCATCTCTATGAGCAATTCCTTGAGGGGCGCACGTTGTCAGCAGATGAAGGCCTTCAAGGCCTATAAAAAATTCACCGGTCGTGGTACCGAATCCTTGCTTATAATCGGCCCAGGGCCGATAAAAGTTCTCGCTGCCATCCATGCGTCTTTGAATGGTGGTCCACTCCCAGTTTGACTTCTTGACATCGCAAGCCTTCTCGTATAATTGTTTGTCGACAAATTTTAATCCATTCAATGGATTCGGCTTACATTCACAAATCATTTCGTCGCCTGTTGTATTATTCACATTTAATCCGTTTTTCGTTGCAAAATCGTTTAGTTTCTTATCAACGAATGTGTTGAAGTGCTGAACGTCTTCTGAGAGCGTCTTTAAACTGTTAGAAAGAAACAATATAACTTCAATTAAACAAGTGTTGGTTAATTTAGTTGATAAATAAACGTCTTACTTTAGGGATATTTTATCGGTTTCACTTGATAAGGAACTACAATTTAGGAAGTCGAGTTCAAGATCCGTTGTGAGCATATTTGTCTTCTCTCTGTAAAGTCATATTTGAGCAGTTCAGTATTTGCTTTTGTTTTCTATTTGTGCTGTAGAACACAACCTTACCTTAGTTCGTATAAATCTACTTTCAATTTGGCATTTTCAATGCTCAAATCCGCTTTCGATTTTTGCAGTTGTCCAATTTCAACGAGCAATTCAAGATTTTTCCGCTCAAGTTCATGGCAGGCTGACTCAGAAGCGCTCAAATTCGAAGGAGCACAGAGCACTTGTTTCAAAAAGAAGATCAAGCTTAGACTTATTATGAGCCTCATAATTGCTAAACTTCTTTGTGCGAATTCCAAATAAAGACTGAAAGTAATGCTATTGAATTCAAGCAAAAGTAAACAAACGTTCCTCGCCTTATCACAAAGAGGTCGATTTGTTCTTTTGACATTTGAATAATCACGATGTTAACAAAGTTGCAATATATTCTTTGATTATACCCTCCATCCAGTGAAAGCTATTTTAATTGCGCCATGAAGCTTGTAGCACACAGAAGATGATATTAAGAGAGAGAGACCCATAGGCTGAGTAGGTAGCTTCTTTCTCTCATTTACAGTACCATGATCCGGATGGTACTGGAACCCATCCTGATGGCCCCCCGATCGGAGTACGCGTTGTTTTGTTTTGGTCTGCATGTGATATTTAATGCTCCCCTTCCTCGAACATTTTCCGATAATTCGTCATCCACCACCTGGGCACGCGACCGATGGAAGACCACTCCAGATGGAGCTATCAAACTACATTATTTGAATGTCTACCTTTTTTTTCTAAAAAGTTGACGTGAACGGTATCAAACCGTCGGTAAGACCGAAGTAAACTTATTACAAATTATATTTTTTTTCTGTTTTAAGCCTTATTTTTGCCTCGTCTGAGCTCGGCCGGGCTCACACAAAGCTTGGGAAGCGCTTGTCTGTAATCAATCAACTAATCAGCATTCATCAACGAATCGGTCATTTAACACACTTAATACCCTGCGCATTCTACATGTCGTTCATCTGCCGCCTGAACAAGAAGCTCAAATCATATGTTATGTAATGAATCAAATTTGATTTTGTTACTCATGTCGAATAATCAATATGGTGATTTCCGACGTACTTCATCACCTCCTCACTCAACTAAACCAAGCATAGTTCCGCGATAGTGTCATTTGGCCATAAATTGCGAAAATATTTGCACGAAAATCAAAGCAACTGGCATCACTCACAGCTTGTGGCAGGCTCGGTGAGAATGGCTGAAAAACAAATTGCATACACTTAGGCGCCCACGAACATGTCCGCGCACGTCAATGTCAAACGAGCATTGCAAGAGGAGCAAGTATGGAACCCAACAATGTTGTCGAGCTGAACTCATTGCTCGAGCCTGGCCTGTTCAAGCCTTGCTCGTTGCTCTGCCCTTGCCGGCGGCGGGTCATGGCTCTGTCGCTGTCCGTGGTTGCTGCGCCGTGTCGTGCATTGTTAATGTCTTCGTTTAGCATTTAATTTCGTTGTGGTCGTTGAGGGATAAATTATTTTAAGAGTTTTTCGTAAACGTTTCATGCGTGCATGCAATACGACGATGATGCTCCTGTTTGCTGGCTACCGTTGCATGATGCTGATGGATTGGCCGTTGGTGTGTGTGACTCTGCTCTCTCCCATTCTTTCCCACTCACGAGTCCAGTAGGACTCACTTGTGCGTGTCAGTGTGATAAGCCGACAGACAGACAGACAGACAGACAGATAGGCAGACGGACAGAAGGCTTTTGCTCGTTTTACAACTCATAATTCACAAGGATAACAACAGGACGAGCGAACGTGGTCGTAAAGTGATAGAGTGACAGGACAGGAGGCAAACTGTGTCTGAATCGGAGCCTCAGTCTGTTTGCTGCTTCATTGTTTTCAATGCTGTTGTTGCTGTTGCTGTTGTTGTTGCTTTTGGTTGACTGTCGTTTTGACACCATTTTCGGTGCCATGATATGGCATTCATCTTGACAGCCGTATCTGGGGCTTGATGAGCGAGCCAGTCGAGCGGTGGAGTAGGAAGAAGGCTGGTTGGTTAGTCACTTTGGCCGCTTGCAGTTGCCACATGCTCATGCTCATGCTCATGTCCAGGCGTATGAATGCATGTGCATATGTCGTCTGTGTTCATGATGCATTTACGTCACTTACTTTAACGTTCATCGCATTTAACCAAAAATTGAGCGCAGCGCAGTGCAGAAGAGCAGAACGACGACGCCAACATTCGTGACACATGACAACACAACATCATCAACACGCTCACAGACGAACCCATCAGCCCTCTTGGTCTTTGTCGTTCAACGTGTTGCATTGACTGTGCGCCTGTTGGTATGTTTTCTTTTTTTTGCTTGTGAATAAGTGTCCTTGACACTTAATTCACGCAAAATTAATGTGAATGCCATGAAGTTGCATGATTATTTCACAGTGTTGCGAAATTTTAGTATGAAACTCTATTAGACGAAGATCTTCGAGTCTCACAGGAGATCATTTTTCAAGAAATGACTTGATAAAATTAAAAGGAAATATTTTTAAAAGATTTTAAAAGATTAAAAAATAAAAGAAAGAAAATATATGAAAAAATTTGAAAAGATTAAAAATTTGGAAAATATTTAGGGAAAAATTCCAAAACCGATTTGGAAAAAAGGGAAAATATTTTAAAACAATACCAAAAAGGATCTCGAGTAATAGAAAAGTAATAAATCAAATCACGAATATCTGAAGATGGTTTAAAAAATTTAAAATAAAAGCCTTAAGACGAAAACTTCAAAAGATCTACTTCAAATGGTCTAACACACGTGCGTGGGATAGACCTGAAAACAATCTGTGGAGATGAAAAATATTTGAAAATATTGCAGAAGATCTCAATAATTCTTCTAGATCTGAAGAGATCGAAATCTGAGCAGATTGAAGATCAGTAAAACCCGGAAGACATGGCTAGTAATTCATAGATAGTTCATATTCATTCCTTTATTTTATTTCTCTCTATTTATTATTCAATCAATTTAAAGCTTTTTGATGACCTTACTTCTAACACTTTTTCAAAGAACTTTCCACAGCCTGCACAATGCATCACACAAAAGCACCCAGAGCTCTAACCAAACCATTAACCATACAGTAATGCACCCAAAAGTATGCAACGCCGCTTAGAGTACGGAATTTAGTGCTATTGGAACAACAAGTTGCAACGCCTGCTCAACGCACCGAACTTTTTTGTTGTCATACTCGTAAATTACACAAAATATAAACATCAACGCAACAAGGCAGCAGGACTACAGCGCCGTACACCCGTACACCCGTAAACGTACGTGTAAGGCAAGAGGAGACGAAAGGGGACACGGCACGGGACGGCAAACGTTCAACGCAACTCAACTCATCGCTCATGTTGGTGATGATGCATTTTGCGGTCTGTCACACAAAATGCAATTTGACGGAGCTTCTCTTACACGAGCACACACACACACAAACACACACACACACACTTATGCTCGCTCTAACTGTGTGTGTGCGTGTGTGTGTGTGTGACAGAACAGTTTTTCAGGCTATCAACCAATTTGGCCACGACTGCACGCCGTGCTAAGAGTCGTGGCAAGCAGTCCGGCAGGCAGGCGGGCAGTCATGAACGCATCAAGTCTGTGCAACACCAGCGCTGAGTTGCTGAGTTGAGTGCCTCAGCCATGAGTGAATGAGTGAGTGAATGCCATGGTGCCGGCATGAAGCTCGTTGGCAACGAGTATGTCACTGCAATTGTTGTCGCACTATAAACTTTCCATTTTTCCTTCATTTTTTCACACTCTTGCAAAAAGGGTATATTAACTTAGTCATGAAGTTTGCAACGCTGACAAGTAGACAACTCCGACTGTTAATAATATATTCTACATACACATATACTTGATCAGCACGACGAGACGAGTTCATACAGCCATGTCAGTCTGTTGCAGTCCAGTTGGCTGTCCTAAAGTTTCGGAGTGGCACCGCCCATAAAGAGAACAACTTCAGATGCGATAAAAGATTGATCTTAAGGCCAAATTAGGGATTGGGCGTGACTACGCCCCTGTTCCATCAAAAACTCATATAATTCCTAAAGGAATAAACTATAAAAAGAGTATACAATTTTCGGCAAGGCCAAAAACTGCGCCCTCTATCGGGTCTTTTGTTTTATTTTCATTTGGCCAAGGATAAGCTGTTTGTTGAAAGCGTGCGTAGAACATTTTGTCAGTTTGGATTTCACTCATCTATTTTTTTTTTAAGGTGCTCTTGCCATAAGCCGTGGCACTATGAAAGGAGCACACACACACATACTCAAATGTTGTTCTAATATTTTATGTGCTAGAGCATTGTTGTTGCCGATGGTGATGGGCGTTGATGAGGGCGACGGCGGAGGGAATGTTGAGTGTCAACGATAAACATTTGGCGTTGCTTGTTGTGCTCACATACCATGTTTGTTTTGAAATTTATGTGCCGTTAGTGAGTTGCTCTATTTTTCACTAACCAACAACAACAACAATGAGTGCAATGACAATAACAAGCAACACTTTATGGCACTCAGCAAAGCGGACACCCCGCGCGGCACATGTACTCGTATGTCAGTCAGTTTGGCACGAAATGTTGGTCGTAAATGTCATGCGTGCATTGGTCAGTGAATGTCTTCAGCTGCAATTACAGCTTGTTCCGCCAAAAGTGATGCGCATGAATGTTGATGCATGTGTGACCAAAAATGCGACAACAATAAAGAAAAACAAAAAACAAAAAACAAAAACACCAAAAAAGGGGAATAAAGAAAATGTCCATGAAACATGACATAATGTCTGTGCTTTGCCCAAACCCTCTGACCATGTGTGTGGTATAGATACTTTCTCTACTTTATCGCTCATACATAAATCACTCATAATTAAACGCCTGCCAAGTCGCCATACACTAAACCATATTGCACGGAAGTGGAAGCGATTCAACTTGCACTCAACTTCTTTTCAACATTTACAAATTGCAATGATGGCAAACTTTTGTTAACTGACCGAGTGACTGGTCTAGTCTGTTTGACCACCTTCCACCACCTTCCACCACCAACACACACACTCAACTTTGGCAAGCATAGAAAAACAATAAAAGATACAAATGATAATAAAAGATACATTTTTAGCTGACTCAGTTTGCTTTCATTCGGCAGTCACAATAATAACAACAACACCACATAGCACATAACACATAACACTTCATCATTATCATCATCGTCGTCATCGTCATCGGCACATTCTCAGTCCAGTCCAATCCATCCAATCCAATCCAATCCGCCAATGCGTCACATGTGCCTTCGCTTCACGCTTCTGACAAATGCATGTCAGAGCCATCAATTTACGGTTGATCATCATGCGATGTGTCGTTGGTTACTTAAGGTGAGGCTTACCTTTATTTTCTGACAAGTTTTTGCACTCGAGTCGCATCGAATCGCGCCGAACCGAGCCGAGCCGAGCCTCGAACAAATCATGCCATGTCAAAACATTGACATTTACTGACGTTGTTCCTTTTTTCTTCCTTTTTTTATTTTATTTTCTTTTCATTCTTTCTTTCTTACGCTTTGTTTGTTGAAGTGTTTTTTTTTCATTTGCATTGTGAAATTGTTTGCATTGATGAACAACAACTGGCCATGATTTACGAGTGAAGTTTTTATTATATGTTAAGCCAAAGAGTTCTTAGCCTCAGCTTAAGCAAGCGCGACTTGTCTCAACGGCCTATAACTTGTGAAGGCTCTGAATTTGTACTTAAATTGACATTTACTGTTGTTTATGAAAAATTGCTTAAAGATTAACTCAACTTTGACATGAATTTATTTATTCTTGAGCTCTTGTTATTGCTGCAAATCAGCTTGAAAGCATTTTTACTATCAAATCTTTGCAATGTTTACTCAGCTGTAGAAATCTGGAGAGTTCAAAGTAAAAAAAAAAAACATTTGAACATCCCATAGAACCTCAGTTTATGTAATCAGTTGGAAAATAATAATTTCCGTTACTCTCTCCAATCTTATCTAATCATCAATCATCATCTAACAAAGTTTATTTATTTAATATATATACATATGTTCGTATGTTGTCAACAAGTCTTGTGTCTTTAAAATTGAATATAGTTTTCGAAAAGAGACCCCAGATGAGCTTATATATTCTCAGTTGTCTTCCTTTAAATCTCGCTCTCTCTTCAAAGAAGATCAATTCTGGTTTAGAATCAGTTTGAGTTGGGTATCAATTCGGGTTCGGGATCAGGGTCTTTGATATAGCGGTTAATGTTAGTTCCTCCAATGAAGATCACTTATTCATCATGGCTTAAGAGATCTTCTATAAAAAGCATCACTTGACTGGCTCATTCTCATATCTTGTTCAATAATAGTCGATGGCAAGGAATAATTTCAATAGATGATCTTATTACTCAAATAGAGAGAATGGTTTTTCTAACTTCTGAGCTGCACTCCTGAAGAGAAATTAGTTTTATTTCTTCAAATTTGAACATGCATTTTAACTATTTGTCTCACATCAATGTCAGATGACATTTCCTACTTTTTTTCGACCATGTGACTTTTTCGCTAAACTTGCTCTATGCGAGTGGCAAACAACTCTTCGTGCAATCAACGCAGCGACGACGAATCTGCGATTGCGACTTCCTTTGCACGCATGTTGTGTTGTGTTCTGCAATTAAAATCATATTCTTGTACAATTGCGACTCAAGTGGATTTACCACGAATATCAAACGTAATGGATACCCACGACAAGCGGATTGAGATGCAGCTGCATGTTACCTCTTTAGCTTGTTGGCTTGCTGGACCGTTGGCTTGTTGGACGGTCAGTCAGTTGGTTGCTTGCTTGTTGGTATGCTGGCATGTTGTTATAGGCAACTTGTCAATATGAATTCTGTGCGACTGTGTATTGAATGCGACTCTGCCCTTCGGTTACGTTCGGTCTATCTGTCTGTCCATACAGCTCAAGCACCGCAACGCATATCAAAATAATCAAAATTTTGATTGAGTGGATGCATAGGGCAGGCCAGAAGACAAACCAGACTGGATCAGACCGGACCAGACCAGACCAGCTGTTTTTTTTTTCGTCCAATCATGTTGTTGATATTGATAATGACATTGACGGCATCGAGATCCGTTGAGTGACTTTTATGAATTTTTCTTGTCTTGATTTCAAGTACGAATGCATTTGTTGATTTGTTTCGAAATCAAAACGTAAACGAGGTAAAATAAGGCAAATGCAAAGGCAAACCAGAGCATGGAGTGAAAATCAGTACAGTTCAATGGAATTCATCAATTTCGTTTTGGGAACAACAATACCACAACAACAACAATGAGTAACAAGTGCTGAAGTTGAATGATGATATTGACATTATCAAGTATTACTCACGAACGCAACTCAACTCATGTAATTCCCTTCATGATTTGCTGGTGATGAGTTCAACTTTGAGTCTTGCGTCTTGAGTTCTTGAGTTTCATTTGTTGTGTTGTGTTGTGTCGTGTTGTGTTGTGTCGTGTTATTCGCCTTTTGAAGTCACACTTGTTTGTTGTATTGATTGATCTGATTGATCAAAATGTTTCAAGTGTGCGCGTTATAAGTCAAGTGAAAGCGATACAAAAAAAAAAAATTAATAAAATAGCGCAAAGTTGAAGTTGAAGAAGTTGATAAAATTAAATCATTGACACTTAATAGCAACTTTGGTTGATGAGAGCACCAAAAGGCTTAAACTTTTACTTTGACTTTGACAGGGTTGTCATATCAGCGACTTTATTCAATCGCTTGGACAGGCTGTTTTCAAGCCAGAGAAGAGGGTGGAATGACCAAAGTTTCCTGCTATGCTGATTTTGACTGATCTTGAAATTTAGGATTAGGAATTTCTCCCCGCTTTTATTAGTAGAATTTGACAGAATACTGTGCCAGACGTGATATATTCAATAACAGCTCATGATCGAGTGGTTACGATTTGATTACGTTCTCTCCTGGATGTTTCCAAACATCTTATTTGACAATAAAATCTTCTTTGACAGATCAAGACATTCATCAGATTTAAAGTCTTCCCTATCAACATGAGTCCTTTTCACCCACCATGAACATCTTCAGTGCTTTATCTTTTAATAACACTTTCCAGCCATAAAAGTTGCCATTCATGCAACAAAAACCGTACAATCTTCACTGCTCCAACAGATATGCCAAATCACCTACAATCAAAATCGTCAAACAGATACTTTCAAAATCGTTTCAATGAAGAAACCAAAACAAAAAAAGTACATTTCACTCTTAAGCAAAACAAGACTCGTTAGCATTTATTTGTTTTATTATTTATTTATTTACTTAATACCAACAACAACAGCAGCAGCACAAAACTACAAAGAGAGCAAGAAAGTGGAAACAATAATAAAAAATATATGCGTTCGTTAAAGTCGTTCAATCGATCGACGATCGACGATCGTTCGTACAAGGTAACTCAAGTGGCGAGGCGCATGATGATCTGTCATATCCGCGTCATTGTCAGACGCAAAATGAAACGAATGCGACTTCAAAAATATTAAAAAAAAAACGAATTTTCAAAAGACATGATTTACTTTTGATTGATTGATTGGTTGAAGTAATGATTTTTGATTTTGAATTTTTTTTATTGTTTTTTGTTGCTCTTTTGCTCAAAGTATTTACATAAACATGACACACACAATTTTTTTTTTCAATATACACACAATAATGACGCTTCACTATTTGCCAAGCAAGAAGATACAGATACAAATACAGATACAAATACAGTCGCTTGACTGATTGACGCCGCAACGAAACTGAAGCTGAGCTCAGAGCTCTGTTGCTAGCAACTATTTGCATACCATCTCTGTGTCAGCCTCAGTCTCAGTCCCAGTCTCAGTCACTGTCATCCAATCAACAATGCTGCTGCTGTATCGATAAAGCTTTGCTCAATTCCTGAGAACTCGGGCGCCCATCAGCCGTCGCCTTTCAATGCAAAAGATACATCTTTGTTTCGTTCAGTTTAGCTTAGTTTACTTTGGCTTAGTTTATCGGGCAATACACGCAGCCACGCAAAATATTCAGCGCGAAATTCAATGACACGCTCTCAACAAACAAACTTCAACTCGCTGCCGCTCTGCCCTTCTTCCCCTCTGCCCTTATGCCACTCTCTCATCTTTGACTTCAATCTTCAACTGTCGCAGACATTGTTGCGCTCCTCCTTAGTAGTCGCACGCCGGCGTCGACGTCAGCATCGGCTCGGCTCGGCATCGGCATCGGCGCTATATCTACAGCATCTTCAGCAATAAATAACCGAAGACAGTAGAATGTTTTTTTGGTTTTCGTTTTTGTATTTTTGCTTGGTATTTGACATGAACGCCGCCGCGCACTACAGAGGCGAAACATTTCGCGCGGGTTGCGCTATACTTGCAGCCTAGGTCGTACGTCTGGTTGGCTGATCGCATGACGAAGGGCATCCTATGTATTGCTTTGGTTTTGTGCGCGTTGTTTATACGAATTTGTTGCGCTTTCAACAATTGAGAAATCTGAGTATAGGGTAAACGTCCCAGTCACGGATCATGTCCCACTAATGGATCACTAAATCAAACAACAACAACTTTCATAATCGAGGCATTTTGACACATATGTGTCTTGTTTGAAATTTAATCTCGTTTCACTCCAAGACAAGAAAAGATATTTCAGTAAAACACTTTTATATAGTTTTTCAATGAGTATTCTCTACACATTTAATTTTTAAAGTCAAATTATAAAATATTATTTTGTCCTATCCTTAAGTAGGCTAAGGGGATCCATTACTGTTACAGTGATCAATCACTGGGACATTAAAATTTGTTAATAAAATGTATAATAATTGATATAGTCGAGTGTGTCTCATTTATTTAAAGGACTAAAACTCCCAATACAAAAGGAATCGTTTTGAATGTATTGTTTTTTAGGAAATAATATTGAATTTAAGTTAAACTTTCCTTAACTGATTGAAGGGGAATTTTACCTTAAGTGATCATTTTTGCGGTAACTTTTTAAAAGTTTTGGTGAAATGAAAGTGTCTTACAGTAACAACTCTTATTTTGCTGATTAAATAGCAAATATGCGAAACATCAAACTTTTACCAAAACTCTCTCTTTGAATAAAGATTATTGAGATGTCAGGAGCACAAGCTAAAAGTAGCATGCTTTAATTTTAAAACCAAAGAAGAATATTATCAGTTGCAGTATGTTTAGGAATTTAGACCCAGTTGGAATTTAAAAAAAATCAATTTTATTTTACATTTTTCTTTATATTCTAAAAATATTCTCTGAAAAATTTCATTCACATATGTAAGTATTTCAATGGAGATACCTCCACTGCATTAAAGAAGGTATTCAAAACCTTAAATTCGATTTCTCGAATCATGTTTTCAAATACGGAGATCGCTGCAACTTATTCTATACATAATTGTCCTCTGATAATGAAAGATTTTTTGTTTTTGATGATTTTTTATACTCTTGAAAATGAGTATATTAACTTTGTCGTGAAGCTTGTAGTGAAGTTTGACTACATTGCCTTCTTTGAGACAAATTAGAAAACGGGCGTGGCTACGATTATGATTCTTATTGGAAAATTAAAATGGATTTTCTAAAAAGAATAATTGGGAAAACGTTTGCAAGAGTATATAAGTTTCGGCAAAGCCGAAAATAGCTCCCTTACTGGTTATTATTCCAATTCCAATGTTTCAAGGAGGAGCTAGAGTGATCACGGCAAAAGATCCTGCAACTCCTGTACTTCTCAATATTAAGTTATTAACAAGTAAGGAATTGCAGTCGAGAGTGCTCGACTTCGACAAACTGTACCTTTAATTACAGCTAACGAGAGCTAGAGGGCGTTGCGCCAACCACTTTTTAATATAAAATTATTTCATTTCTGTATATATTCATTTCATTTATACGATTTTTGACTTTTCTAGACCAACTTTAAACAAAACCAAAGAGGGTATTAAAAAATTTGGTTCTACATTTATACAGACAGGCGGACATACGGACGGACGGACGGACGAACAGGGCTAAATAGACTTCTCTTAAGGTGCTCAAAAATAAATATACTTTATAGGGTCCGCGACGTCTTCTTTTAGGTGTTACATTTTTGACGTGCACAAGACTAGTATAAATGGTGTTATATACTTATGTACTTTATTTACCTATTTGAAGTTATCTTTCAATATTTAAAACTGTCTCGGATTTCATAAATTATTATCGGTTATTGGAGCTCTTCAGCATTAATTCAACCAAACTGTTTATGCTTCAGAAATTATCTATGATTTTGAGAAATTCAAATGCCCATTTGGCCATTCCTTCTTTCACCCTCTGCGTCTTCTTCTGCTTATTATTTTTGGTCCAAGTATTTTCCCAATTATTTAAGCTTTTGCATGTCATGAAGCAACAAAAAATAAAAAAAATAAGAAAAGGTATACCAAAATGTTCTTTAACGAAAAGTTTCACGAAAAAGTCTCGCAAACTGTCAACGTCTTGTCAAACATACACACACAAACATTCGCTGCTGCATTCAAATGCCGAGCAACGTGAAATGGAGTTTGCGTGAGAATTTCGAACTCATATCAGTCAAGACAAATCTTAAACTTGGCCGTCTTCTTAACGAAACGATCAGCCAGCATGCACACACATGTATAATACACATACACACACATATGTATGTCTGTGTGTATGTACCTTAGCTGAGCACCGAAGCCACCAAGCAAAAGTCAAACTCAACAAGCGTTGGATGGCTTCCAAGTCAAGCCAAGCCAAGCCAAGCCAAGTGAGAGGTCTCGGTGAGCGTTGGTTAGTTGATGTGGTGAGGTGGTGAGAAGGGCAGGGCCGGTGTGCTAAGTGAGAAACCCAAGAGAGATTTTAATTACAACTGCGTTTCGTTGCTGGCAATTATTTACATTAACACGATCACAACTCAGAGACATTGCACATGCATCATCATGTTGTGTAGATATGTCGATCGATCGGACTGCGAGACGACAACGGCTTGCTTGGCCAGGCTTGGCTTGGCTTGGTCAGAGCCAAACTGAGCTGAGCTAAGCTGAGCTGAGCGGCAAGTGAATGTCCCTTCGACGCGTCTGGCGACTTTGACACTCGTCAGATGTTGTTGTTGAAAGGGAAGAAGAGGCAGGAGCAGAATGATAGCAATTGAGTAACTTTTTTAAGTTGCAAAGCAGCGGCAACTGACACTGCCACTGTTGCCCGAGCCTTGCTTACTGCCTGCAATTGTCGCTGTTGTTGCTGCTGTTGTTGTTGTCGCTGCTGCCATGTATGCATATTAATTTATTGGAATCATGTTAGTGAGTCGATATTGATACAAATCCATTTTCGATCGTTGCGCATAGATATCGAACGAAGAACGATGTCAGACGACAACGACAACGACAACGAAGACGGCGACGGCGACGATCGATGACGCTCGCAACCGGTGAACGAATCTTCAGCCATGGCAAGAGTTGCAGCAGCAACGGCAACGGCAGCAACTGCATGTGGGTTTGGTTCGTGTATTAAGGCCGCCAGTCTGGACACTCTGTGGCGAAAAGGTACTCCTTGTTGTTGCTGTTGGTTGGTTGCTTGCTTACGTGGCCTCATGCTGCGTTCGCTCGGCGTTGATGATGTTGCTTACTGTTGCTGCTGCTGCTGCTGCTGCCGTTGCCGACTACTTGCGTAAAGACACGGGGGTACGAGGATGGAAGACGAGCAGCAACATTACACAACACATATCGCTACCATATTTCGAAGGCTACCGTCGCATCGGCTTCCATCCGAGTGGGCTGTGAATATCTCTTGTTGCTTGCCTACCTTGAGGCCTTGTCGTTTGCGCAGTGTGTTCCCTTGCCCCCTTCGTCATCCTCATCGCCATCGCCTTCATCATCTTCGTCGTCATCTACCACACAGGCATGCCAATCGCATGCTCAGTGCTCGTATTTGAGCGTTAATCGGCTTGCTATCATGCGATTATGGTAGCAACGACAGCAGCTTAGAAAATTGCTTGCTTGTTCGTTGCGTAGCATTTTGCAAGCATTTTATGTTTCTTCTAATTAATTCAATCGATTACACATTTGATTTACCGCTGCGCACTCAGTCACATCATTGCCTGATCAATGATCTTTGATTAGACGCGTTCAGATTGAAATTCAAACTCAACTTGTTGTTCGCATGACTTGCCACCAAACTTTATAAATATTTATATTTTTGTCTTTACATTTTGTGCGCTTAAAAAAATATATTTCAATTAAAGTATTTTTGCTTTATGAGAAGCTGAGTGGCTTAATAGAGTGCAAGAGTTTCCATAGATTTGATACAAGACCGGCGTCTTTGTTGATTAATTCAAAGGCATTTGAGTATCTCGAACAGATTGCATTGTTTAAATCTGTGTAGGGCTGATAAGATGAGAGAAAAAGTGTCAGAAAAGAAACTTATTAATGGTTATGGTAAGAATACAGGGGAGGAGTCGTGGATTTTGAGGGTTTCTCAAAACTTCAGAGGAAAGCTTAACAAGAAGAGTGAATTATGAAGGCAGAGGGGGAAACATGTTGAATTAATGGTCTGTTGAAGGAAAGTAAACGAAGTCAAGGATATTTAAGTCTTTGCGAAACTTTTTAAGCTTGTATCAAGGAAGGAGCACACCCTAAGTCGGAGGGCTCTAATACCTCTTTGAGCTTAGCTCATACGCCAATTAGTCAACTGGCATCATTGAATTGTACATATGTTTATAACTTACGGAAATATTTCGCCATGTTGGCGTATATTCTAGATTGATTACATTGATATCATTGGAACATAACTCCTTGATGTCGACAAATGTGGTCTGTTCGGGCGTTATGCGCAGTAAGAGCTTTTCATCATCGTCCCGCTTGCCCCTCATGTTCAGTACAATGTTGCGACGTGTGGCCAAACTATTCCACAGCGAAAAGTCGAACTTAACTAACATGCAATGCAAGGCCATGGCATCGTAGGTATGATGCTCGGTGGCCAAGTGCTTTTGACAGAACCGACCTGCAGAAAGGAAAATCAATGAAATGACGTAAGGAAAATAATCATGTACCTTTCTTGATGTAAAAACTGGCATCATTTTCAGCAAAAACGGAAACATTCTTTTCAATTAAGCGCTAAAAATAAGCAAAAAAAGTATTATTTGTTTGGTATTTAAGGTTGGTTAAATTTGTTTCAAAACCTTTTTTAACTCATTGAAATCTTCGATAGGTTCTTCAATGTTTACGTACTTCATTGGCCTGAGAACAAATCCTTTTTCAAGATCCGTGACGTACCCACGATAACCTTTATTCGAGATAAAGAGCACTAAGCATACATATTGCGTATCCAGTTGGAATAAAACTTCGCCTTCTCTATATTTTTAGAGATGAAACGATATAGAAAGTTAATTGTTGCTTTTCCCTTTTATAACAAATATTTCGAAGCGATAATTAAAAAGGTATCGGTACAAGTTTCTTGAATTGATACAGTTCTTGTGTTTATAGTATCGGTAAGCAGTATCGATACCTGAATGTAAGCTGTTGAGGTTTCGCTACACTCACTGGTCAGGATTCGGATGCATTTTCCAATCACGAAAAGGGAAATGCTCATAGCGATTGTAAGCAAAGCCAAAAATGCCTAAATTATAAACGATTTGAATGAGAACCGCTAGGTGGCGTTTTGGCGCGACTTACCCAAACGATCGGTTTGCACGGTCACGGTGAATTGCTCTTTATTAAAAACCGAACTTTTGATAAATTCAGTGGTCCAACGCTTGATTGTCGTGATTTTCGTTGGTATATCATCGATCGTCGCACGTTTTCTGTCATTGGCGGTTAAATTTTCAAAGTTGCTGGAATCGGCCTCATAATCAAGCAACTGTTCTTCAGTTTCGATGTTCTGCTTATCAATTGATACACGCGCTTTACTCTTCGTTGCCGAAATCTTTGCCATCGACGGTTTTGCATCCAATTTGGCCAATGAAGGCAATGGTGATTGCAGCATCTTCGACTTCACGATACTTGCTGTTAGGGGACGCGGCTCGTACTCTGCTTGATAAACAATCTTGCGATAATGTGCTAAGTAGTTCCGTTTAATGTCATCCAAGACTTGCACAAGCTCGTGAAACGATTGCGGCTCCTCGGCTGTGTTCACGACCATAGGCACAATATCGCCATAGTCGATGTCGTGCACGGCATCGAAAGTGGGAAAAACATACTCGGGCTGCAAACTATCATAGGTGAATATTGTCTTGGCATTCGCTGGATCATCCAAATCATCTTCCTCGTCGCGTTTGCGCAAAAGCATCAAGCCCTTTTTCGCTTTGACCTCCGACAAACGTTTGGATTCGATGCGTGCCTCCATGGGGAATATAAATGAGGGCAATAAACGTGGCACACAATGCTCGGTCATTGTGCGCACTTGCTTCTTTGTCAACTTGCCGTCCAAAGGGAAATTCGCCACTGTCACGCTGGCCAGCAGCGAACGCGGTATATCGAAGTTACGCAACAGCGTTGATAGCTTCGAACGAAAGATATTTATTGACTTGTTACGCGCATGCTGATTGACATTCTGGTCGTAATCTTCGACGCCAGCCGGCAGACGCATTTCCGGCAGCACACTATTGTTCCTGCCACTGTATATCTCTCGGCCTCGGCCATAGTCCTCAGACATACGTTCCCGTTTGTCTGATTCGAGTGGCGTTGGGCCGATGCGGTCACGATACTGTGCCAGCATATCGAAATTCAGCGTCTGACGTGTCAGCGGCACCTTAAGCTCAGTTTCGACAAACTGACAGACAGTCGGCTGACCCCAGCGGCACATGTTTGGTTCAAGCTTAAAGGTCACAAAAAAGTACGGCAATTCGGCGAATTCGGTCTTGTACTTGGCCAAATCAATATCCTGCGTGAGCGTGAGCCGCGTGCGTGGCTTTTCATAGCGCATACGCATCTGCGACTGCGTGGGTGCATTCTGATCGTACGCTTTTGCTTCTCCCACCTCTGCACCCTCTTCACTGCTCGAAGAGTCGAATATTTTGATATTTGCAACTAAATCCTTGTAGCTGAACAATTTGCGTAAATGATCATGGCACGTCGTGTTGAAATGTTCGATGTCATAATGTTGCGGTCGTCGCACAAAATACAACGTATAAATGCCGCCCAATATCAAAGAACTACGCAAATTTATCTAAAAGACTCACAATACTTTCATCTCATCTCGTCTTTCTCGTCCTTCTCAATCACTGGCGCTCTATCGAGACACAAGTCGAATTACTCACCTCATTGTCGTTTAATGCACAGCGACTAGGATGGTAGTACTCATTCAAAAACTCAAGCCATTGATTCTGCTCACGTTCGAGAAATAAATGTGTTGTGTCGGGATACATTTCTGGGCCCAAAAATTGTGGCTCCTTTGGTGGTTTCGTTACCTTTGATTTCTCTGATTTTTCTCCTTCCCGTTTTGACTTTTCTTTAAGCATCACCTCGTGGCCTCTGTGTTAGTTTCAAAATGTATTAATCTGTTCCTTAAACAACTAAATTCAAGTCTACATACCTCATGGCATCCACATAATGTTCATATTGCGATACAAGTTTTTGGCGAATTTCGTCTTGTATTTCATTTTGCCATTGCCATTCATTAATCAGGCAAGTTTCCATGTCTTAAAGGCATACAGAGAGTGAGTAAGAGAGAGAGAGAGAGACAGAGAAAGAAAGAAAGAGAAATGGGAAGATAAGACAAATAAAATATGATGACGACAAAATCTTTACAATAAGTTGAGCAATGATATAACGAAGAATCTCTATATAGGGTATATAAATAGAAGCGAAAATAATAGTACACATTATGAAAATAATATGATGATGTGAAATGCAATATGGGGTAAAGATCAATGAGGGTAAATTGTATGGGATAACACTCATACTCACCCGGTATGCCCCCATTTAAATTATCAGTTGGCACTGTCACAATATGCTCAAAGCTCTTTGCCTTTGATGAATAATAATCAAAGTTCGTGTGCTGGCATGCCAAAGTTAGTCGATTTTTCAGTACACTCAACGGAATTTGCACATTTACTCGGCATGAATTCAAATCGGCGACCATTATTGGCAAGCTGAAATATACATATATTTGATAAACAAAAATACGAGAAGTCTTCACGCCAAGATGGTAAACCGTACTACATCGAACTCTCTGCCGACTAAACGGCAGACAACTTAAATTGAAACAGTTGCTCAAGAAATTCGCTGAGACTTTAATAATAATCTAGCCATACCCTTCCTGATTGGTTGGATAGTTTTCTTAAAATTATTGAATAAAAAAACCCTTACGCTGACATCCTTTTCTTACAATATATTGAAAAACTGATTCACGAACGATTCAAGGAGTCGTTTAGACGGCATAGTGATCGAAATAATAGGTTGAACGACATACTCAAATTCTTCAAAACGCACAGGCGCATTCGTCAAAGCCCAAAGATCCAAACGAAAGGCATCACCCGCATGGTTGTAAGTCTCAACTAAGCCGTCAATTGTGCTAAGAAAGAGATGAGCGGAAGAGGAAGAGCAGAATAAAATATAAGCCGCCGCGCTTACCTCATGAATGCTGTGTCATGAGCAATGACGCGATAAATCAAATGATCAAGCGTATCAAAAATCTCCTGCTCCAACTCGTGTCTTAGCTGGAAGAGAGCAAAATCTTCAGCACAAAAGTCTAATGGGTCTAATATCGCCGATTTAAAAAGCTCATTGAAAATGTTATGTTAACTTTATAATCCATTAATTTACTTATTATTTCAAAATTTCAAGCAAAATCACACGTGAGATACAAACGGGTATTCGATAAAATCTTACCAAATCTCATCGAGAATTCCTGGAAAAAAAGACATCACGTCCCCTGTAGAAAAGGAAAGTATCTGCTTACCGTGACTATTTCGTATGCCTTGTTCAAGTTGATGCGAGACAATTCCAAATCATTTTCAAGAAATAAATCAATCTCTTTCAAGGCCTGTAAAAATAGCGAGTGCATTAGCATGGTAAGAGAAGTAATGTCATGTCTTGTGTCGAATCGAGTACGCACATTCAGATATTTATCAATGTAATCGTTAATGAGGCTGCCAAGGTTGGGACACTTTTTCGTGCGTGTCGTTTTGCGCGTGGCGTCAACGCATGAAATGTCCTGCGTGAGTATGCTGCGCTCATTGACGCCCAACTGCCAATCGACCGTGTTGTCGCTATCGATTTGCATAAAGTAACGCTGACGCGCAACAAAGCTACGTATCTGAGGCGGACTGTCGGGGCGTGGCAGACCGTCACAGCGCAAATAACGCTGCCAATGATCATCCACGAGTCGCTGCCGCTGCATGTGTTCATGCTGCTTGATGGCTTCTGTGTGTCGAAGGTGCGTTTAGGAGAGGATAAATGCAATGCAGCATTTTATTTACCATCCGTGTAGACGGCATGATTTCTGATGTCCTGCAAACGTGTTGCATTTTTTTGTTCACGTGCTTTTACTTCCGCCAAATTGATAAGCTCAAAGCGTCCGCTTTCTTTTCTATCCTTTTTCTTGACGATACCATTTTTTGCCATAACGTCTCTTTCTGAGTTATTGTTTCAAAGAGGTCTGTTACATGTACTTTGTTTTTAAGTTATGTTTTTTATTGTTAGTTCATTTGAAGTTCGACACAATAGTCTTTGGTGTATTGATTGTCATTTGCCGTAATTATGTTGTTGGCCGTTGAGTTAATATAATCTTGCAAGAGTATTACAAAGCTTATCAGCAAATAACAACAATAAGACCGTCACTACCACTTTATAAAACACATTATAATATAAGACAAGAGAGACAGAGAGAGGCAGGGGGAGCCCCGAATCTACTTGACTATGATAATAATGTGCAAACATGAGTCATCGACAATTGAACAATGCCACGCCCAAAAATAAAAAATATACTAAAAAAAATAATGCGCCCTTGGAAAATGCGCCGGTGATGGTGCCAAGGCCGCCCATGCAACCAGCACAGCCTCAATAAAAGTTCTCAATGCCATCCATGTGTCTTTGATTTAAGATCCACCGCCTTTCGACTTCTTGACGTCGCACACATTATCATAAAGTGTTTGGTCGATAAATTTATAAAACATTTTCGACAGACAAACAGTTTCTTCATCTTTCACGTTTTTCGTTGCATAGCTTGCTAATTGTTTGCTAACATATGAGGTAAGCTGCTGCACGTCTACTGGAAGAATTTCAGGCCTACAAACTAAATTCTATTAAAAATATGTTCAAGGATCTTGTTAAAAAAAAATGAACTTACTTTCGTGACAAATATCTGCGTCATTGGTCAAAGCACTACAATTCATATAGATTATGTCGAGCTCTTCTGGGCCTGTATTCCTCTTAACTCTATGGTTGAAGACATTTTTTTGATTACTCTTTTTCGTACAATTCCTCTTTCAAATTGGCATTTTCAATGATCAATTCAACGATGGATTTTTTGAAGTTGTCCCACTTCAATGAGCACTTGAAGATGTCGTTGCTCGAGCTCATCACACTGAAAGTCTCGCGATTGACTCCAAGCGATAGTAAACTTATTTTTTGTCGGCTTATAAAAATTCTAAGAAGATATTGCGTTAGCAAATTGTCCAAAAAGAAAGTGTTTGATTCTAAATACTCTTGCAAGAGTATATTAACTTTTTCATGAAGTTTGCAACGTAGAAAGGGAGACATTTCCGACCATATAAAGTGTATGTATTCTTGATCAGCACGACGAGACAAGTTGATGTAGCCATTTCTGTCTGTCCGTTCGCAGACAATGTTTGAAATTTCAGCATGATTGGATTACTATAGCCTTTTTTGTTTTTTAAATATAAACGGATGAAACTTTGCAGTTACTTGTTTTTATCAATCTTTGACTATAGCCCAAACTAGTATAATAATCGGACATAAGGGCGTGGCACCGCCCATATTGAGAAAACTCCTTAAAGGGGGCTCCAGTAATGAGCCGCTGGGTTTTATTTTGGAAAGTTTGTATTTTCCTAATATTAGATATTAGGTGAACGTCGTATGACCACGTGGGAGTTATTATTATTTTGTATAATAATACCTTATTTCGCAAACCTAATTTGCTTTTGTCTTTTAGCAGCCAGGATAGTTTGTTTGATTTGTTCATTCACTTGCTAAAGGTTCTTCGTATGTGGTGAGCCCAAGTCATTCTTCTATCTAGGTGCATACCTAGATAGCAGTGTTGACTTTTTTGAGGTAGACTGTTGCCATCAAATTGTACTGCTGGACAAGTACTTCGTCTCAGTGTAAATATCACATTTACCGACTTCAAGTGGTTTATCAGAATGTTCCAGTGCAGATAGAGGGGAGAGCGTTTATCACTCTTCCGTCAATCCTATCGCCACCAGGAGCTTTATTTGATTGTATAGCTTTTATTTGTCCAAAGATTAATGTAGCCATCTTTGTATGGATCACCTTGGCTTAGTAAATTCTCAACTTATTTGAGGGCTCTCTTTTCAGAATATGTTTAAGTTCGATGGCAGCTCTCGTGTATGTGGCTTTTTCAGCTGGCTAATGGGTACACAAGACCTTCCTCCGGAGTCTGCGCTTAACTTTCAGAAGTTGGGCCACTTCAGGCGAGGTTTGCGGGTGAATAAACTGAGGTCGAAGGTTTTTGAGTGCAGCTAACGCTGCCGCAGAATGAATATTCTTGGTGAATATATCGACTGCATCATCGACGTCACAAGTAGGTGCAACATCAGTATTGAGGAGTAGGTTTTGCTCCAGATGTTGACGAATCAACCGAATATATATATACATACATACATATGTACACCGATGTAGAAACACCAGTTTCAACCACCAATGCTAGAGGGTCTGACGAGAGGTCGAAGAGGAGGTCACTTGATGGAAATTTGCGTTTGTGGTATGCCTGCAGTGATGGCAAAATCTATTGAGTTAGGGGAACGAGAGTAGTTCTTTAGCTCTGACTTTCACATGTTTGCGGAACATAGCTGGTTGGTTAGCATGAGAACATGCTAATGTTCCAGGAGAAACCTGGAAGATAAAAGATAGCAGAGATCCGTAGATTGCCGTGATTCGAGATTAATTTGATTGACGCCATTTAAAAATTGTCGAAGCATATAGGATCAAATATATGGTGCTTGACATTGAAACGCACCAGCACTGCAGCCGCTCCAAAGGCGCCGTCAGACGGGTGGTTAGCAGGATACGATGTATATCCAAGTATATCCACCTGTGTATATCTGGACAACAGGGATATTGTCTACATAATGTTTCAATGTCAAACACACTGTTATTACTTGCCTCAGGTTTCAAGTCTACAGAAAACATATCCATTTTTCGACCATCTTTACGACTTACAGGTGTGTGTACATATGTATGTGAAATGAACATGCAGATCATCGAGTTTTTTTCACAATGAGCCTGAGTATGTCCGGGTTTTTGCAGAAAACTCTTACACAATCTTTACATGCTTTTGTTCGATAGTGAGGGTTGACAACTGTGTCAAGATCAGCCCAAAGCCTCTTGATATTTGGTACATGGGCAATGGTAATTGGTGGCGGCTTAGGAACCTTTTGCTCCCAGATTTGAAGAAAAATGCATTACCAACACTTGCCGGTCGATGAAAGCGATTACTAGAGATTGGGTAGGTAACCGAAGTTGATAGACGGCCCTTTTGCCAAGTATTCTTTGCTAAGAGCAGGTAGGAGTATCATACGAAAATTCGGATGAATAAGTCATATCCGGGTCAGGATCGACTGGCACAGGTTTCCAAATAGTGAAATGCGTTTATATTTAAATATAATAAATCGAAACTATTGATTTGAACTGAAAGAAATCCTAGATGTTCAAAACAAAATATTTACAGAGTTAGATTATAATTGTTTTTGGATGCTGTGAAGACAGCATGAAGCATGTACGCGAAAGTTCGATCGATCATCGAACGCTCGCGGCAGATGTACACATTAACGGAACGGATCTTTACGACCCGCGCAAAGGTGAATAGCATTTTGCTGTACGTTTTAACAGAGCTTATTATTTGTCACAAAGATAAACTAGCAGAAATGCAAATGCGACTGCACTCTGTGAAAGACCGATGCGAACTCCAGGAGATTTCTCTGTAAGCGGACGAGATCGAAGATCACAAAATGTAGTGCAGTGTTGGTGAATGGCTTAAAACAAATTAGAAAAAAAGCGTGACTACGCTCCTAAATCTTCAAAAACATATACGATTCTTATTGGAAAACAATAAAGGGGATTTTTCAATAAGAATAATTGGAAAAACGGTTGCAAGAGTATACAAATTTCTGCAAAGCCTGGTTTTGTTTTAATTTTAAAACAATAACTATTAATGTTTTTTCCAAAGTCAAAGAGTCTATCAGTTAAACTGGCGAAAACGCGGAAGTTTTTACCAAGTACCAAAATATATGAACTTTTATCACACCCTACATGCTGTGAATAGTAATTATTATCACATTGGTATGGGGCTTATCACTCATAGGAGAAGACAGTGTCGAGTATACTCGACTATTTCGCCCTTATTTGTTCTCATTTTGTTAATTTATTTTTATAATTTATTTATTTTGAGTATTTTTGTGTTTTTGTTGGCTTTTAAATTTATTTTGAAGTTTTTATTTATTTTTAAGGTATTGTATGTGGTATGTGTTTTTCTTTTAGAAATACCAACAAAAACAACTTGCACAACGCATGCAACTTGTCTATGCTGTTTTGCGTTCATGTCCTTGTCACATGACATGCCATGTGCCATGCAAAACCAACAGCGAAATGACAAAAAGTCATCTGGAAGAAGGTGAAGAAGGGAAGGGAAAATACAACAGCAAAAAAGCAAAACTTGTTGACGTCTGATTTTGTAGTTGTTAATCGACGTGATTCTGTTTCTTCTGCTTCATTTTCTTCTTTGTTTCTTTTTTGTTTGTTGTCCAACTTGTTATTGTAAGCTCAGGCATGCTAAGCATGTCAACAACAACAGCAACAACAACAGCAACAACAACAACTAGAACTGCGACAGCGACATGCGCAAGAACAGTAACATTGAAATTTCGATCACAAGTCAACTAAGGGAGAGCAACTGAGCATCAGCTCAATTGAACGGCATCATCAGGCACAGTAACAGCAACATCAAGCCACAGCCCTGCCTCTGCAGCCGCATTGAGGGTACACATAAGTACCAACAACAACCTTTGGCAACATAATGCTAAACTTGCTCATCTTCGACAATACTCTATCTCTTTGGCAACATCTTTGACTAGCAACTTTACGCATGTACATGTATGTATGTGCAAACTGTGCACCAAAGTGACAAACACACGCACACAAGCACGTGCAAAGAGTATGTATGTGTGTGTGTGTGTGTGTGTGTGTTGAACTTGCGTTGAAATCACTAGATTACGATCTCATTAAAACGAATTATTTGTGTAGCTGCTTATGTTGCTTGCCTGCCTGCCTGCTTCTCTGTCTGTCTGTCTGACTCTCTCATGCACTGCTGCCTTGCGCTCAGTTACGCTCATTTAGGTTGCGCGCGCGCCCGCATCGACATGCTCATCAACAATGCTGACTGAATTGGTTCTTTAGATATCTCTTTCTTTTTTTGTGATTTTGTTGTTGCTGCTGCTGCTGTGTCAATGATGCTTTTAATGATTGTTATCGCTGCGATACGATTGCTGCTTGCTTTGCTTTGTTTTGTTGTTCCTACTGTTGTTGCTGTTGTTGTTGTTGCAGCATTGTCGATTTGCCAATCGTTTAAGCCATTTTCATGTTGTTCGAAATGTGCGATTAACGCCGCTAAAAGATCGTGCGACATCTTTTGCCATAATTTATGCTCAGCTCATTGTCAATAATTTTCTCAGTTTCATTTGCGTCAACAACAACAACAACAACTAACAACGACTAACATTGCCAGTTTTTCTTGTTGTTGTTTGTTGTTGTTTTTGCATGTAACATCGTTCAAGCGCAAAAACGACTTCATGTGAAATTTATCTTCTTGTTTGCATATTTTATCTATTCAATATATTTCTGTTGTTGTTGTTTTAGTCATTAAGTTTGCTTAGTTTGTTGTTGTTGTTGCTGCTGCTGCTGCTGTGCAACGGATGCACAACTCATATTATATTTGCAACTTGCAACACTCATGCCTCACACGGACTATAAATTGACGGTCTGACACGATCGCTCGTCCATTTGTCCGTCCGTCCCTTCGTCTGTCAGTCGCACTTGTCAGCATTAATTTAAGACAAATAAGCGCTTATACAAACGCATGCATATAAATCAGTTTATAAACATAAATAAATTAATAAATTTTCGCACATTTAAGAAAAATAACCAGAAAGGGAACTATTTTCGGCTTATCCGAAACTTGAATACTCTGCAGGGATTTTCAAAACTATTCTTATTCGAAAATTCATTTTATCGCTTTCCAATAAGAATCGTATGCTTTTCAAGATTTAGGGGTGATGCCACGCCTATTTTCAAATTGGTTATTAAGAAAGTCATGCAATCATACAACCCTGCATTTTGGGATCTTTTATCTCGTCTGCTTACTCTGTAAGCCCCATTTTTAAGTTTTTCGCTAAATGGGCGATGCCACGCCCGTATGTCCGATTCTTATAAAACTTTGGATTATAGTCAAGCATAAATAAAAAAGCGAAATTGGTAAGTTTTATCTGTTCATATTTAAGAACAAAAACTATATTTTTGATTGATAATTCTTATGGCAGCTTAATATATATATTACTGTGTTCCGATCAAGATAATGCTGAGATATAATTTTTTGCTTATCAGGAATATATCATATATGTATACTTTATATAGTCGGAGATGTCATCTTCTCAGCGTTGCAAACTTTATGAAAAAGTTAATATACTTGTTTTGTAAAAGTATAAAGAATGCAGTAAAGACTTGCAGCCGAGAGTGCTCGACTTCGATATACCCTGTACCTTCGATTTGTAACGGCTGATATACACCCCCAATTATACTTTTCTAAACAAATTATATTGGCTGTAAATTTGCGTGGGCATTTATTGATTTCACCATTTTATGATTGAATCTTTATTATTGTGGGATAAATTGTTCCAAAGATATAAGCATCAGATATAAGCGTGGCCACACCCATTTTTGTATTCTGTCTTGTTATGGCTCGAGTCAGCTACATACTCTCCAAATCTGATGTTCCTATCTCTGAAGACATCCAGAAAATATGACTTTCATTATTTTTTTACCCGAGGTAGCTTCAGTTATTTGCCCCTCACCCCTAAACGAAGTCATGGAGCTGAAAAAATAAACTTGACCTGCGCAATGAATGACAGAATCGACGTGCGAAGGAGTTTTGGCTCCGAGATCTACGGGTTCATATAGACAGACGGACATGGCTAAATCGACTTCTTTTTCGATACTGATACTAATCAAGTATCTATATACTTTATATCATATATATATACTTTGTGTGGTCGGAGATGTCTCCTTCTGGGTGTTACATACATTTTCGTCGTACACAAAACTAATATACCCTTCTACCATAAGGCACAGGGTATAAAAAACACAAAATCATAAGTTGTTTGTTGTTGTTGTTGTTTTTGTTGTTGATCGAAGTCTCGGAAATGACGCTGTAAGCACATGGGAAATCTCATCAAACAACAACAACAGCAATAATATTGCAGAAATGTGACTTCTCTCATGCCTTCAATCAGACGTAAATTCATTTTCACCAACAACAACACGAACAGACGCGCATTTGTAGTTCGATCGACGCATCTTCTGAGTTATTATAAGCACAAATAAAGTTTATCGCCGTGGCAATTTTTTTTTATGTTTTAGCGAAATGATTTTTGCTGTTTTTCGCCCTCTTAATGATTTTCAAAATAATGCCACAAGAGGCACTCGTTTCACACTCCACTCAGTCATCAGATGCGCCACAGCTCTTGCTCGGAGCGGTCTTGTGTAAACACTTTGAAATCAATCATTTTCTATTTGGTGTATTTTTGTTGGAATTTGTGTTCATGGTTTTTCCATCCGCACAACAAGTGCACAGCTGCACTTGCTACAACAACATTTGCCACATGCCACATGCTACATGCGCATACACGTTGACTTGTGGCATGGCACACAGCAGCGAATCGACAGAGGTGCAGTCATTGGCGCTGAATGCCTAATTGGCTGCCAATTGTTTTACAATCAGTCAGAATAGCTTACATTTTAATTTCTCATTGTTATTTGTGCCAGAGTTGTTCAATGACTCAGAAAAATGAGGCTTGTGAGCTCTTCACGGAAATGAAAGTGTCAAGAAGGCCAAGCAGCATAGCCCGTTTATGTGAGCGCCTAAAACCGCTGTAACTCACATCGGCTTAACTCAAGCAGCATGCACAAACGACTTTAAGCGCTTTCACTTCGACCTATTGAACACAAGCCCGGTATCCCGAAAATCCCGGCACTTTATTAGGTGAATTCCAGAGTTTTCGGGATTACAACAAACAGATTTAGTTTGCACTCCGTAAACTTGTATGCCTTGTACAAGGCCTTTTCAAACAGATGGTGAGGCAAGGTAATAAGCCTCCCAAGCAAAATTGTCAGTAAAGCAAAACTTATAGGTGGAAAATGTTGAAAGCATGGAGCCAAATCCTTAAGTACAAAGGGAATCAGGGTTGCTAAATAGTATTGTATTTGTGATAAAATGAGTCTGTTTGAGTATGAGTCGCTTTTGGCAATCCGAATTTCGATTGAAAATATTTTAAAATTGTAATCAATCTATTAAGCCAAAAAAAATAGTTTTTTTTAATATATTTAATTTAAGCAAAATATAATGGTTCTCCCTGTGTTTAGGATGTTATATGTTCATTCCAAAGTCAAATTTCAAAAGAAACAAAAAAAACAAACAATATGTTATTTGCAAATACATATTTGCAACATGTACTAAGACGAACGCCTTTTATATAATTTTGCTTGAACGTACTCGCAGTACTTTTACAAGAATTATACTTAGCAATAAAATTGTTCTTGTTGTTGCCTTCTGATAAATATATAGTTTGTTTGTTAGACATGTCCATTGCTCTGCTACGCTGGTTCAATGGCTTTCACACTCCACGATCATGTTTTTTCTAATCAGGAAAATTAGGGAAAAAGAAGACGACAATTGATGCACAACAGCCAAACTGTTGAAAGGAAATCACTTTTGGTTTTTATTCAATTACTAGAGCACAAAACGATAAAATTTTCATGTATTGATTAATATAAAAGAAACCTTTAATGAGTGTTCTAATTAATAACATCTTAGCCCAATTTTCATTTCAACCTTTAACTTCAAGGGAATACTAGTCATGAAAATTAGTCCAATTGATACTTACTCTATGATAATTATTAAAGTATTCGCCATATCAATTCCTCTAAACAAAGCACAAAAAATGATTTTATTCCCAGAATCAATTGAGACATTTATAATAAAATAATTACCCGAAATAACAATCATCGTACCACCATGCGCCCATGTAATCAAGTGCACAATTGTCTAAGTATTTGTCCGTGAAAATTTGAAAACTGTTTTGACTGGTCACCCGAATCTCCAACGATGTAGTTGACATATTTTACATGCTCGTCGCCGATTTCAAAAAGAGCACACCGTTTTTGTCTGGAATTTCTCCATTTCTATTAGAAGTTCCTGAAGAGCGCATGTGGTCAGCAGATGCAGACTATCAAGTCCGATGAATAACTCGCCAGAGATCGTACCCTACAACAGACAGAAAGATTATTTAAACTCGTGTCGTCGTGCTGATCAAGAATATAGATACTTTATATACGATATAGTGAAGATGTCTCCTTCTCTGGGTTGCAAACTACATGACAAAGTTAATATACTCTTTTTGCAAGGCTGTAAAAATCATGTTAAGAAAAAAACGAACTTACATTCGTGAGAAAAATTCGGCTTCATTGGTCAAAGCACTACGATTCTATTAGATCATGTCGAGCTCTTCATTATAGTCATTAAAGTGATGCAAAAGCCATTAATTGTTTTTCCACAATTCTGGACGTTTTCTGTGTATTGCTTCTCGCAAACGGAGCATTACTTCCAGATAACTGTTTAGTGACCGTACGACTATATGGTAAGAACTCCTGATGCACCACGCCATGGTAATCAAAGAAAACAGTGAGCAAAGCTTTGACATTTGATCGAACTTGGCTTGCTTTTTTTGGCTTGGATCTTCTGCTCGCTTCCATTGGGACGATTGGGTTTTGGTTTCGATATCATAACCATATACCTATGATTCGTCACCCGTTATGACTCTTTTGAGTAAGTCTGGGTCGTCGTTGACCCATTCAACAGCTCTTGAGCGATGCTGATGCGACGGTTTTCTTGGTCGAAATTTAGCAATTTCGGAACAAACTTCGATGTCATATGTACGTCTCATGCCCCGACGTTTGAAAAAATTTCATGGCACGAGCCAAGCGATATACCGACATCCTCAGCAACTTCTGTGACAGTGATTCGACGGTTTTCCAAAACAATTTTCTTCACTGCTTGAACGTTTTCATCAGTTGTTTATGTGCTTGAGCTTCCAGAGCGAGGCTCTTCATTGGCATCTTCCCGGCCAACTTAGAAGAGTTTGTACCACTTGTAAACATTTTTTTTACTCAGAACAGTTCCACCGTATGCCGCTGTCAACATTTCAAGTGTTACGGAACACTTAATTTTATTTTTTACACAAAATTTGATGCAAATCGTATGAGCCATATTTTTCGATAGCATTAAATCGCCAAGCATGCAAACAATTTATAACCTTCACGCCTCTCACAACCAAACAAAAAATGCCATTCACTTGAAATTCGGTACAGATGTTCAAAAAGAGTGTACCAACATAACAAAACAAAAAAATCGATAACACCATTTAAATGGGTGAGATTATGTGCAGGGTATTATATGGTTGAGTATACTCAACTATACCGCCCTTCCTAGTTAATTATATTTTTAAAAACGTTAAAGTTTTAAACTTCAGGCGTCAACGCCTTTTTGACACATATGTGTCAATTTTAGCCACGGTGTCGTATGTTAAAATTTGTTTCTCTGTCGAATTTAATATGACTGGGAACGTTTACCTTATTTAAATAAAAAGGAGACTTGAAATTGAGTTTCGGGTTGGACTTGCTACTAGTTAGAACTGTAGTAAACCCAGTGACTACTTAGTTAGCTTAGCTCGCAGAGCTAAAAAGGAAACTGAGGGCTGTGTTGATTGAATATACCCTAAATCGAAGAGTCAAAAGATAGAAACATATTTTTATACTCTTGCAAAAAGAGTATATTAACTTTGCCGTGAAGTTTGCAACGCAGAGAAGGAGACATCTCCGACTATATAAAGAATATATATTCTTGATCAGCACGACGAGACGAGTTCAAATAACCATGTCCGTCTGTCTGTCTGTTTTAGTGCAAACTCTTCCTAGAGTTTTAAACATATCAAAAAAATTTAAATGCAGAGGTTCTTCAGATGTGTTCAGTCATTGAATATCTCAGAATTATTTCGATCGGACCACTATAGCATATAGCTCCCATAGGAATGATCGGTCAAAAATGATGCTTTTGTTTGAAATATAGTGTGATTTTGAAGTTATCGACCCAAAAAAAAAAAAAATGCACATGGTTTTCTATGACATAAACAAAGATATGGTGCAAAAATGGTCAAGATCGGGATACTATAGCGTATAGCTCCCATTGGAACGATCGGTCAAAAAGAAGGTTTTTGTATGAAAAACTTTTTGTTCTTGAATATAAACAGACAAAATTTTGCAATTAGGTGTTTTTTTCAATGCCTAACTATAATCCAAAGTTTTATAAGAATCGGAAATAAGGGCGTGGTACTGTGGAAAATTAAAAATAAAAGATTTTCTAATAAGAATAATCGGAAAAACGTTTGCCAGAGTACATAAGTTTCGGCAAAGCCGAAAATAGCTCCCTTACTGGTTTAAATTCAAGTGATTTTTGACTACGAAGAATTTGGAGAATAAAGGCCGTAAAAATGAGAATTTACTTTTATAATACGTGGTTTAAAAGCGATCGTAAGAAAACCATAGAGGACACTTTTTCAATTTTTGTCTTTCTTTTTTTTAAACAATAGTTCAACATTTATGACCTCATAGTGTTTCGACCACTATAAGAAACTTATAGGAATTTTAATTGATTTGAAATGTTGTGGAGTTCTGTAGCATAATTTTGCACAGAGTTATCGTCGCTCAAAACAAAAGAGCCATGGTTGATTTTAGTAATGGATTTCTCAAAAACTAACTATGCCACAGTTGCATTTCTGAAACACCAAAGGACTTGCAACAAAGTTAATTTAGTGGGGCTTGAGGGAAAATTTGATTTCAAAGTAGAAATGTGAGCTGAAGAAATGTTTAAAAATGGGAAAATCGGCAATTTTTGGATACTTTCGTATAACTCAGGATATAGTGCATGGACGAAGAAATCAGACTATAATTTTTCCACTTTAAAGTACTCTGAGAACAACCTATTCATTGTCCCTTTCCGAATGAACGAACAAATTTTAAATTTATATGCATTTTTAACATAGCACGTTTTTTTAAACGACAATGCGTGATCTAATTAATCAAAAACCTTTTTTATATATTAAAAACAAAAATTTTAATTTTGTTTTTTTTTTTTTGTAAATCTATATGTCTATTTTTTTCTCTATAATTAATGTCCTTAGTTAATTAACGCTTATTATATTTCATCGTAAGTTTGGGCTAAATTGAGTTTGTCGGTTAATGTGTATAAAATACCATTTAAATGTTATTCAAATGGGTTTCAAAATAAAGATTGTGAAGCAAATCTAAAAAGATTACACAAAAACAAGTAAATTAGAAATCAAGTCAAATTAGAAGGCAACTCAAGCTACTTAGCTACTTTATTTCGCAAGCAAGCCATTCACTTTAGCTGCTATTGTAATACATACTCAATGCAAAAGATAATCTAAACTAAACTAAGCTAAACTAGTGAATTGCTAAAGAAACTTTCGAAAAAAGAAATAAAAAGACTTTCAACTTTCAACGAACCATAAGTCAACTTGGCTTATAACAATCGCATTTTAATAAAGCCAAACAAAAGCAAAATACAACAAGTTCTTTGCAAAAACGCCAAACAATGCACAACAAAAAAAAGAAACTAAATAAAAATGATCACTGAGGCCTGCAATGAATCAATGTCATTGAACAGTGGCAGAGGCACCACCTTCTGTGTAGCGCACATTTGCTACCATTGGCCGAAGTTGAAGTTGCCGCTTGAAGGTTGAAGAATTTTTAAGCTGTGCCATTGTTTGAGGCACAGCAACAACAACAACAACAACAGCAACAACAAGAACAAGAACATCGGCAACAACGACAATGACAATGATGATGACAACGTTGAGCATGAGAATGTGTAAAAAGGCAAGATCCGAGCAGATCGGAGGAGTCCAGCCCACTTCACTTGCAAAAAGCCAATGTGGCAACGCTAACGATCTTCAGGGCTGTGGCAAGTGTCAACAACAACAACAACGACGATGACGATGACGACGATCATCATTGGCTGTGCAAGCAAATGAAGTGTGTCTTGTTTGTTGCAACGAACCCCGTATGACTTCCATCGATCGAACGAACGTTGCGACGACTTGTTTATTTGGAAAATGATATATTTTTTTTGTGAAATGTTTACATCCCAACAGAATAAGAAGAACCAAGAAAATGTCTAAATGTACTCACTCTTTCGTCTAAATGCAATAATATGCCAAACAAATACACTTCATAAGCGAAAATAAACAAACTTATGCGTTCGCCGCACCTCCTCCCTCCACCCCACTATTACTGATGCGCCACAAATGAGGCATTTTAAACTCAATCAACACATTTGCCTTTAAACTGACATGACTCACATGGTACACCCTATAAGTAAGATTTGTATCTTGTATCTGTTACCTGCTGTGGCATCGCTTATGTATGTATGTATGTAATTCCAAACAATCTGTCTACACAACGTTCCAACTGTCTATCATTGACGACTGCTGTGCCAACCATGTTGATGCCTGCTTGCCTCTTAACCGAACCCCCCAACGTTCAGCAACTAATCACGCTCACTTGGCGAAAAGTATCTTGCGTTTGTTTTTATCGCTGTCGCTGCATATCTTTAGCTCACTCTTGTTCTTTGGAAAGTTGCTTATTTTACTTGGCATAAAAACTGTCAAAAGATCGCACAGTTTGCGCTGAAGGAGCGACGCATCATGCCACACACACACCCAACCATCCACGCCGAGCCGAGCCGAGCGGTCCAACCGCACTTTTCCTACATGCCACGATCACTGGCTGAATTGCTACTTACTTGTTTCTTCTTACATTTGCTTTGTCTGTCTGTCTGATTGATGATTTGTTTATTGTCTTAGAAGCAATCGCTTCACAGCTCTCAGTTTTGCAGACACGCAGGGAATTTTCATATAAATTTTCGCCAATAATTTGGAGCAAAGCGTTTTTCAATTAATTTATGAAAATGATTTAATACGCAAGAAGGCAAATAGTTCAGTATGCGTGTGTGGGTGTTTGTGGCATATGATTTTCGTCTGCTGTGCTTAATTTTTTCCACACGTACTTATTTTTTTTTCGTCTATCAATTTTGCCATATTTTTTTATAGATTTTTTTTTTGTTTTAAATTTTTTGGCGTTTTATTAAAATTATTATTGTTTTTTTGACATGAACTGTGAAAATTATTGATACGAACAAGTTGGTCTGCGAAATTACATGGTTACGTTAAGGGCTTATATAATTCACTGTGACATGTTCCATTATCAGCTTAAAAGTGAAGGTAATTTTCTCATAAGCTTATAAAGTCTAGGAATTGAGCTTTGCATATATCCCTCCAAAGATCTTCATAGCTAAAGAAACTAACCAAATTTATCACAGTGATAGATGAAAATTGCACAATAATTGGCCAAATCATTCATCTTAAAGTATCTCATTATTTTCAAATGTCGTCATAAGTTTAAATATATGAAAGTGTACAGCTAAAAGAAAATAAATCGATTCGAAAAATCGAAGATCAATCAAAGCTAAGCATAAATTTTCAATGTGATACAATTTTTTAAACAAGTGATAACTATTTCAACTTGAAGTTAAGATAAGATCACCTAAGCCTTTTTTTCTGATCTAAAAACGTAAAAAATCGGATTCTTTTTAAAACAAAATGTTACTTTGGCAATTTGTAAAGGAATTTCTATGAAAATGTTCTTAGAGATATAAAATTAATACAGCATAAAATGTCTTTATTAATCTAGTTAAATACATAGGTCAACACTAAATGATATCCCGCTATCCTGTTTCATTACTAGGATTAGTTCGGCTTCTTTGTTAATGTGTTGTTATGCCAACTCAATATAATTTCGTTCTAAGAATGTTTAAGGACTTTTTTAACTTTTAGAAATTATTATTATTAAATTAAATTGTGTGGTTCGCTTTACGACCTTTATAACTTTATTAGATAAGAAAAACAGGCTCGAGGTCAGTTTTGGTTACAAGTTTTAGTAACCAAAGTGGCAACTCCCGAAACAGCTGTACGATCTGCCTGCTGCTAGTTTTTTGAGCTAGTTCTTGCAATATTATTGTTGTTAAAAATCGCCAACATTTTGGTTACTAAAACTTGTAACCAAAACTGACCTCGAGCCTGTTTTTCTTATCTAATTAAATTAAATTGTTATTACTTGAATGGTTTTTATTATTTTCAGATGACATCACGAAGAATAGATTCTTTAAATATATGATTCTATTTGAAAAATTTTGGAAGTTAACACGAGATAATTGGTTTTTTGGATCATTTGGTTTTAAGGTACTTTAAAAAACATGTCTGATTTCCCAAAAAAAACAAATAACCAAGAAAATATCTAAAAAAAACCTACGCGATTCATCTGTGAATACAATATTCCCAATAAGATTACTACAATGCGATCTCTTATCGAATCTTAAGCATTTCCAGTTAAATAAAATACACACTATACTAAATACTAACAAAGCACTAAATTTTACCACGATTGCATTTCTGAATATGAACTTTGCACTTTTTTTCCAACTGTCCGCTGAATGATCCAAATAAGTTTTGCTTAATTGTATATAAATTATCAGTTAAGTCAAACAGACGGCCAGTGATGAAGGTTGTGGTGTTGGGGGATTGGTGGGAGGTGAATGTGATAGAAAATCGTTAAAATATTTAAATATTTATTTAAATTTGAAATTGAAATATCGCATTTGAATGAAAGTATTGCGCGCTGCGTTACTTTACTTTGCCTTTGGTTCGAAAGCGTTGAGAGATTTATACGTTTGCATCAAACTGTGAGATAAATTGCAGACAATGAGTGTGAGTTGAGAAAAAATAATGGGATTACCAAACACATGAACGCTGTGAAGACGCGCATTCATGTGTTTGTTTGTCTGCCTAAAAAAGTATTTCATTATCTGATTTTAGTCCAGAAAAATAAATAAATTAAGGCACAAAATGCATTTTTTATAGTTCAGCTTCATTAAAAAATTACTAATAAACATTCGTTTATGGGATGAAAATCTCTTCAAAATTTTCAGTCAAACAAAAATTCAATGATCACATAATTGCATACATCTTAATTTGTCTCGTAGATATTCTATGTGCAAATTTAGCCTGTAGAGGCCTAAGAATTTTACTCTACATAGTTCTGTGTCACACCGAATTTGTTTAGATAATGGAGTAGTCTGAAAGCATTGAAAAAGTTTCATGTCTTTAGGCAACTAAGACTGGAAAGGAGAGAGACGGTAAAGATATTTTATTGCTGTTAAAGAGAGAAAAAGAAATTTGTTGTTCTTTCACTTTTCATTCACACATTCAATTTGATATAAATAATTAATGAATCGTTTTTGATTTATTTAAGTTTTCCTTTTTTATTTGAAATTTTCTTACAACAATTTGTTTTGGTTGTTCCAACAAACCAATTTAAATCGCCTACACAACTAATTTAATTAAATAAAATAAAGGGAAGAATAAATAAAATGACTTAAAGCAAGTTAAGGAGCTAATTTCGGCTTTACGGAAACTTATATACTCGTGGAAACGTTTGGCTAAGTAATCTTATTAGAAAATCCTTTTTATAAATTTTCCAATAAGAATCACATTCGTAGCCACGTCCATTTTTTAATTTGTCTGAAAGAAAGCAATGAAGTCAAACTTCACTACATTTTTCAATCTTGTATCTCGCCTGCTTACAAAGAAGACTCATTTTTAAGTTTTACGCTGCATGGGCGGTACCATGCCCTTATGTTCGATTCTTATAAAACTTTGGATTATAGCCAGGCATTAATAAAAACACGTAATTGCAAAATTTGGTATGTTTATGGGAGCTATATGCTATAGTGGTCCGATCGAAAAAATTCTGAGACATACAATGGCAATACAATGCAATGATATGTCTACAACTCTAGGAGGAGACAGACAGACATTGCTATTTGAACTCGTCTCGTCGTGCTGATAAAGAATATATATATTTTATATTGTCGGAAATGTCTCCTTCTCTGCGTTGCAAACTTCATGACAAAGTTAATATACTCGTTTTACAAGAGTATAACAAATTCCTATCCAAACAATTCAAACACGTTTTTAGCATGCCGCCTACGCAAGATTTCGAAGTCAACGACGACGCAGGCCACAAACCATAAACGGCACGCATGCAAACCTGTTGCATGTGGCAAGAGGCATGTGTCAAGAGGCCACAAGTGCGGGTGCTGTCCGTGCGCAGCGCATCTGCGTGTCGCAAATGCCGACCGAGCGTTGTTCGTTCGTTCGTTTGTTGCTTCTATTAATTACACTGATTTATGTGCTCATTGTTCATTGTTGTTGGGTTCATTTTAATGCATGCATAACTCGACTAAGCTCACTTCACGTTGCACCTCCGGCTGCCTTCAAATGCACTTATGGCTCGGCTAATGACGCGTAGCGCACCGAAGCGAGACTGCACCAAAAAAACAGCAAAATAAACAGAATGTATCTTTATCTTTTGTTGCATGTAAAAGTATGCGAATGTCTGAGCTTCTTATTTTGGCGATTTTGTCCAATTTTTCTAACGACAAGACGTAAAGACTTTTGAGCGGTCAATTTAATGTACAGCCATGAGAACTTTAGTGAAGGGAATGCGTTTTTTCCTTACATTGAAAAAAATGTGAAAAATAACATTTTATAAACGATTTGAGAAGGAAAAGATTCGATTAAAATATTAGAAAATTTTAATCAGTGGCATTTGCTTACTGAAGTATTACTACATGAGATCCAACATAGTTGTCTCCCATAGTGGTCCAGCAAATCTCACCACCCGGGAAAGGGTAATTGAAAATCTCACGTCAACTTTTTTGTCCATTAATTTAATAAATATTCTAAAATTTTAAGAAAAATCTCACGTGAAATACAGCGTCAAAATTTAACCAAAACTCATGAATAGGGGAAACGAGTCTAAGTTTCAAGAGCAACTTTAGAGTCGTCGCCTGAAACTTGAGGATTTCTAACTACTTTACTATTTTGTTGACCCCAACTGTATGTGTTAACAGCGAGTCTAATAATCAACGTCCTGAATCGGAAAATTAATAAGTCGCTTCTCAATACTCAGAACAACATGACAAATTCTTATCAGCTTATATTACCCTACACGCAGTGAATAGACTCATTACTTTGTCATATAGCTTATAACAATAAGAGATATTTTAGCCTATACAAGGTATATTTGTTCTTGATCTTGGCGACAAGTTGAGTCACTTACACACAAGTCACCAGTGACCAACTAATCACGTGCCATGAAATACTTTGCTGCTGTTCTATGAAATCGCCATTTGAGATGAATTGTGAAATAAAAGACGACAATTTATGCACAACTGTTGAAAGGAAGGTATATTTGTTTCTGATTTATTTGATTATTTGAGTACAAACATTTTATATATTCATGCATCAATCAATATAAAAGGATTATAAAAGTAATATTTGAAAGAAATGTTGAACATTTTTAATATCTTGGCCAAAGTTTCCACCTTCTTAAAAAAATATTCATAGTCATGCCAATAACGCCAATTGACACCTTTTCCCCATTGATTATTACCATATTCATCATTCAAATTTGTGAGGAGCGCATAAGGTCAGCAGATGCAGGCTATCAAGTCCGATGAAGAATTCGTCGGTAATGGTGCCAAAGCCGACCTTGTTATCGGCACAGCGTCGATAAAAGTTCTCCCTGCCATCCATGCGTCTCAAATGACGGTCCACTCGCCTTTCGACTTCTTGACTTCGGCAGCATTATCATAAAGTGTTTGGTCGATAAATTGAAAAAAACTTCTTCGACAGACAAATAGTTTCTTCATCATTTACGTTGCTGCTTGCATAGTTTCCTGAATGTTTGTTTACATACGAGCTAATCCGTTTTTCGTCTCCTGAAAGAGTTTCTAACTTGAAAACAAAATTTTACATGTTCAAAAACCTTGTTAAGAAGAAGCTAACTTATTTTCGGCTTCATTGATCAAAGCACTACAATTCTTATAGATCATGTCGAGCTCTTTTTTGTCTGAATTCCTTTTTTCACGATGGATAACTCTACGGTTTTGATTTCAATTTCATTGATTACCTTATTAATTTTTAAATTGTCCGCTTTCAAGAAGCATTTTCTCGAGTGAATCGCATAAGGACTTAGAAACGTTCGCATTTAAGTCACCGCAGCACAATTGTATTAAAAAAATCAAGCCTATTTTATGACACTCATAATGTCTAAGCTGATTTCCACGACTTTGAAATGAAGACTGGTGGTGGTTTTATTTAAATTACAATATCTCAAAAACTATAAAAGGTTCGAACGTAAAATTTTGTATTTAGGCTCAGTAAATATGTCACTTTAAAACCAAATAGCACAAAATACTCCTACTCCTCATTGTTGCCATTTTTTGACCAAAATTTTTACTAATATGTAAATGGGCAAATATACCTATTTTTTTACAGGTTTCGGGCGTGGCACCGCCTACCGCGTGTACAGTGTAATATATTTTTACTTAGGAAATACATGTTTTCTACTCAAATCCATACGAGAACACATGATAATATTGGAGTAAATAAAGTCACTTCAACTTTCAAGCCGCCTTCACCAATCATTCTCATAACAATATACCTTTTGCCACTTGAAATAACACTTCAATAACATTAACTATAAGCCCCACAAAAACGAATATACTTTCGTCTTAACCATCGAAATTATGCAACTAATCTTCTTCGTAGCGTCAAACAACACTTTTTGCCGCACTTAATGAACCTTTTATGCCAAAAGATTCAGACGACGCATGCCATGCACATTAGCAGCGAAAAGTAATACTCATTACCAAAAAAAAAGATGCGATAAAAAATATGAATTCACGACATGCTATAAGAGAAGAAGTGCCGAGACGAGATGAGTCGCAGCAGCTTTTGAATTGGTCATGAAGCGTTGCTCATGTATTCATTTATTTTATTTGTGCATTTATTTGTACGTTTCTGTTGAAGCATAGCAAAAGGATATGTTAGCGTTAGTATGGCTATGGTCATGGCATGTAGTGGAAGGACTCATTAAAACGAACTGCGAACACAGACGAACATCAAAAGTGAACATTTCATTTTTATAAGCGGGAATACAAAATTTGAGCTAAGCCAAACTACAACAACAACTGCAAGAAAGATACTGTATCTGACCATAGTTAGTCCGACACTGGCTTATGTTTTTTAAGGTCTTGGCACGGCTTCTGCTTTTGCTGGCTACAATGTGAGTAAGAAGAACGACTACTCGCCCTGTGCTTGTTCTTCATATTTCGTACTTGAAATGTAATTACTTTAGAAAATAATCGTTAAAAGTAATGTTCTGTATCAAATATATTAAAATATATAAGCCAAGCGAGCCGGCGAGGCGACGTAAATATAAGCCAACAACAATAACAGCTACAACACAAAGGACTGAGGGAAGAGGTTGAGTGTATGGGTGAAGGTCTGCTGAGGAAGGCAGCACAAACAACACACGATGATGATGATCACGATGACGACGACAAATGAAACGGAACTGAAATGACTGTGATGAAAGTATAACTAACTCGCTAACTGACTGAGTGGCCAACTGTCTGTTTATCTGGGTGACGCCCAGTCAGACACTTGTCGTCTATCTGGCTTCAAAAACCCGTTGCCAACGTCAGCACAATATAAGCGCTCCCATTTGACCAAATGGTGGTACCAAAACCCGCTCAACACATCTCTTCTTTCTTTCACTAGCACTAACGATGCATGACCGCTCGACTAGACTCAACTGACAATCACACTCGTCTGTCAGTCACAGTGAATGAAAATGTGCAAATGAACGAAATGCGCGCTTATACATCAAATATTATTGTATACCTTGATATTGTGGTTGTTGTTGTTGTACACAGTCACTGTTATTGTTTCTTGACAAAAGCGCCACAGTCTTTAAGCGCCATTGGATTGGATGCCATGTTAAAGTCATAAACTTGAAAATTTCTTGTGTTAAAAAGAAAAAACAAATTTTTAATTGTACAAAATTTACCTTTTATATATAACAATATCCTCTCTCTCTATCCTTCATACATTTGAACTTATGCAGTTGTAAGAAGATCCAATGATCTGATCTATTCATATGTAAAATACAATCGGAATGGGATATGATGCTATTTTTCTATACCCGGCACACTTTGTACCAGGGTATATTATGTTTACTTGAACGAAATATTTGTAACGCATAAAAGGAGTGGAGAAGACCCAATGAAATATGTATATTTTTGATTAGGATCAAGACAAACTAATTGAGCGATGTCCGTCCTCACCAATGGTTCTCGGAAACTATAAGAGATAGAGACTTGAGATTTGGTGGACACACTCGTGATGCTCAGCAGCAAAATAAATTTGAACGGTTTCGAGCCACGACCACTCCTTATTGCCCAATTAGCAACGCCCACTCTTTAAAAAGGCTGTAACTCGAACACCAGGAACGAAGTTGCTATATTACCAGAAAATACCTCTTTCTAGCTTTGACTACCCTCAAATACCATCAATCTGAATTTTTTTTTATTTTCATTCTATTTAAATGGACGATTTGTCAACTATACTCGACTATACCGTCCTTACTAGTTTTACCCTGTACCTTATGGTACAAGGTTATATAAGTTTTCTGCATGTCGAAAATGCAAAACCTAAGAGGAGGCGTCACAGAGCATATAAAGTATATATATTCTTCACCAATATCGAAAGAGAAGTCGATTTAGCCCTGTCCGGATGTCTGTTTGAACGCGTCCATATCGGAAACTATAAAATGTAGAACCAAACTTCCTTCGCAAGTCGATTCTGCTATTTAATATCCAGATCAAGTTTATTTTTTTGTTCCCCTCCGGAGCTTATTTTAAGGGTGAGAGGCAAATAACTGAAGCTATATCGGGTAAAAATATACAAAAGTCGTATTTTCTCAGTTGTCTTTTCAGATAGAAGCATACAATGTCGAGTGTATATAGCACAAGAAGGCAGAATAGAAAATCGAGCGTGCCCATGCCCTCATATGTTACAAGTTTTAAATGCTTATATATTTTTAATCATACAAATAACTGCAATGAAACTAGGTGTATGTGCTATAAAGATAGAGTGTAATAAGACTCGATCATAAAAAAGGCGTGACGACGGCTACATATAGTCAAAATAAAACCAGTAAGGACGTCATCTTCGCCCTTGCCGAAGATGTATGCTCTTCATGACACCTTTTGTCGTACGCCCATTTTATTTTTGTCCACATATCCTACAAACCTTCATTTGTTCTGGTTACAACAAATTACTACTTGTGAAATTTCAGCGCTCTATCTTAAGAATCAAAAAAGTTCCTATACAACGACTTAAACTTTAATTTTTTGATCGGTCAAAACAGAGGTTTTGTGTGATTTTGGAGTTACCAACAGACCCAAAATTTTGCACATGGTTTTCTTTGATAAACAAAGATATGGTGCAAAAATGGTCAAGATCGGAATACTATAGCATATATGTAGCTTCCATAGGAACGATCGACCAAAAAGAAGGTTTATTAATAATAATTGAATTTATAAACATTAATTTTATAAATATTTAAAATCTGGTGGGGCTGGGGATTTTACCTCATATCTTCGGTTTTATAGTCCAACACACTTAACTCTGAGCTACAGCAGACGACATAAAAACATCTGATATGTGACAAGTTTTATTTATTTGAAATATCTTTATTTAGGCTGGTACTTTTTGCATTACTTCTGTCTAGATAACATACTAGTCCCAAATTCACTAGTTGAAAACTAGTTCCCAATCGATATAATTTTTTATTTTGTAAAGTTTTAATTTTTGGGTCGTATTTTCATTTCTACTTTCTTAAGTGAATATTCGAAGCCTCGCCAATTATGCCAATTGATACCTTTTCCATAAACATTGTTACCGTATTCGCCATTCAAATTGCTGTAAGAAAAGGATTGAATATGTTACTCTTCATAGAAACAACTGAGATTTTTGTAATATAAAAGTTACCAGTTATGACAGCGATGATACCACCAAGCGCCTCTATAAAATTCGGCACAATTGTATGATACTTCGTCGTTATCATTATCAAACGTTGAGAACTTTTGTGACTTGTGGTAAGTGAGCGAGTCACCCGCATCTCCTTCATATTTTCCAACCTCTTTCAATATGTATTTTTCACTCTCATCTCCTATGAGAAATAAGTCATACTTGGCATACCGTTTTTGATCCTGAAAATCCTCCATTTCTATGAGCAGTTCCTGAGAGGCGCATGTGGTCAACAGATGCAGACACTCAAGTCCGATAAAGAACTCGCCGGTGATGGTGCCAAATCCTCGCTTGTATTCGGCCCAGCCTCGATAAAAGTTAGTTTTTCCATCCATGCGTCTTTGGATGACGGTCCACTCCCCATTCGACTCCTTGGCATTACATGCTTTCACAATTAGCTTTCGACACAATGGCAAAGGCAAAGCAATTTCGGCTAATAGTTTGTCAATAAAAATGTTCAAGCGTTTCGCGTCGTCTAAAAGACTTTTCAAACTGCCAAAAAACCAGTAAGGGAGCTATTTTCGGCTATGCCGAAACTTATATACTCTTGCAAACGTTTTCCCAATTATTCTTATTAGAAAATCCTTTTTTAATTTTCCAACACGAATCATATACGTAGCCACGCCCATTTTCTAATTTGTCATAAGAAGGTAATGTAGTCAAACTTCACTACATTTTTCAATCTTGTATCTCGTCTGTTTACAGAGAAGTCCCATTTTTAAGTTTTTAGTTGTATGGGCGTTGCCACGCCCTTATGTCCGATTCTTATAAATTGGATTATAGTCAGGCACTAAAAAAACACCTAATTGCAAAATTTGGTCTGTTTATATTCAAAAACAAAAAAGTTTTTCCAACAAAAACTACATTTTTAACCGATCGCTCGTATGGAAGCTACATATATGCTATAGTAGCCCACTCTTGACCATTTTTTGACAGTATTTTTGTTTATGTTAAAAAAGTTTTTGTGCAAAGTATTGGGTATTGATACAACGATCGTTCCTATGGGAGCTATATGCTATAGTCATCAAACTGCAAATTTAAATTTAAATTTTTTCGCGAACTTCAAAACTCTGGGAGGACTTCGCATTGAAACAGACAGGCGGACATGGCTATATGAACTCGTCTCGTCGACCTGATCAATGATATATATACTTTATATAGTCGGAGATGTCTCGTTCTCTGCGTTGCAAACTTGACGACAAAGTTGATATACTCTTTTTGCAAGAGTATAAAAATCATAAGCATGCTGAATCTTTTTAAGAAATATCGGACTTACTTATACCTCAAATATCCCACGTGATTTGATAAGGTGCTGCAATTCCGGAAATTTAATTGCTTATCAAAAAACGTATCAAAACTTTTGTAGTCGTCCGAGAGAGTTTCAATTCTGTAAAAAACCTTCCATTGAAATCATGTAGATAAATATTGTTAAGCCTTTAGCGACTTACTTTGGGGTCAAAACTTCGGCGTTATTTGCTAATACGCCGCAGCTCACAAAGTCTTTGACTTTCTGTCTTGACAACGTGTTTCTCTTCGCTCTATGGTGCACTCCATGGTTATCCCTGTGGCTTAGACATATCATATCAAGTGTTTTTGATTTAAATTATATTATATCATTACCTCATTTCGTTTAATTTATCTTTGAAATTGGAATTTTCGATCCTCAAGTTTGCGTTTTTTATTTTAAGTTGTGCAATTTCAAGGAGTAGTTGACTTCTTTTCTGTTTGGATTCATTGCACAAGGGACTAGAAGCACTGAATTTTTCACAGGACATTTGCTTGAAAAACAGCACGCTCAAAATTACGTAAATATTCATAATGGAACTGCCTTTAAAAACTTTCAAATAAAGACTAAAATTGGGAGTGTCACGATTGAGTACGGGAATAAAAACAAAGTGAGTGTTCTCACAGCGGATCTAACAACGTATTAAAGTATAAAATTATTAATTTTAAGCAGGGTCGACCGTGGACAAATTAATTTGCAAATTTATTTGAATTTTTTATTTTTTGTTTTTATAGTTATAAATAAATAAAAATTTAATTACGGTGAATGTTTTTGTAAAGATGAATTTGGGATGGTGTGGAGAGGGTTTAGATTGGCAAAGATAACGGATCTGTGTTGATCGAGTGAGGTGCATGATGAGATGATGTCGTGGATATTGTTTATGGACTATTGCAAAAAGAAGAAATGTTGTGGTGTTGATATGACATGTATGCAATGGGCGTTGATATTTTCTTCTGGTTACTTCTGTTGACCTTATTTTGAAGCATGGTTAATGTTGGTTTAGGTTAGATGATTGAGTCTTCGTGTAAGAACGCTGGTGTTGTAGTTGGGAGTGTATATCAGTGGTTTTTGTGGACAGCTTGAAGTTTTTAGAAGATAAAAATGTTTCAATAGATATGGGTTGTACCATGCGCACATGTAGAGTACAAAGTGTACTTGAGTTAAGTAAGAAACAATTTGTAACACTTTGTTGCAGTGTTTACGTTAAACATAAGAACCAAGCATATTTCAAGTGCGATGCAATATGATCGCACAAATATGCCTGGGAACAACATAAGCGCTGCGTCGGCATTTATTACACATCCGACGGCACAGGCAAACATTCTCTCTCGCGCTCACACTGGCACCAGCGCTGAGTATATATATATATACATATAATATACATAAGCATACACATAAGCAAGCCGCTACGCTGCAAGCCAACTCTAAGTGTAAGTCTTGACAAATCATTCAATAAAAGACACTCGTGAAGATCAAACGCTTTAGTGTGTTCATTTAAAATATTACAACAAAAGAGTTTCATTTAAAGTGATACTAAACAGGGTAAACAAATAATTAAATGCTTGAACTAATATGTTGCACTGATGGGTTGGGATGGAGAGATTGAGGGAGCATTCTTTGACCTTGTGAACGACATTATTGTCATTCTATCGCCAAAGTAGCTAAATCATCATTTTGATGTAACAGTTGTATGTGCTCTATGATTGCTTGTGACATTCGATTAATCATTACAAGTGTAGTAATGTGAAAACTAAATTGCCAATGCAATGGTCTATGCTGAATAGAGAGACTTTTGTCAAGTTAATAACACATAGAAAGAAACATCTGAAGTATACTATAAATGTATATATAAGCAATATTTTGGATGACTTAAAATAAATAAAATAAATCACTAATGTTTCTCGTTCTCTGGTCTTCTTCAAGTAAAAGTAAGGTTGATAATGCCCACTCCTTTCCATCCGCCCATTTATGACTGACCACCACCAGAAGAGATTGAACATCTTTTATGGGCGATGCCACGCCTCTATGACCTTTTCTTATAAAGGTTAAGTTTTAGAGACTTGCATACTTAAAGCTTCCATAAATTGAGAGAAAGTGTACAGCAGTAATGCCTGTCTAGCCTTTTTCAAGCAATTGAAAAAAAAATATTTTGTTACTGATTGCTACTGCGAACGAGCAATTTCGAACCATTAATTGATGAAAAATCGAAAGTGGCAGCACTGTTTACTATCAATTGCAATTTTGTATAGAAACTTTATGCGCGAATATCTAAAAAACAGAATATTCTTGATTTCTTTTGAGCCAATGTACTTAAACAGATTGTCAAATTGTGGCGTCATGTATGTTGACATCTTGCCAAATATAAAACTATCATTATCTCCTTTGCAAATCTGTTTTAAAAAAAATTTATTTGTGTGGCATCGATCTATAGATGTACAAAAAGTATGGATACGCATTTCAATTAAAAAATTATTTAAATCATTTAAAATTGAAATCGAACAAGGTTTTTATTTTGGATTCGCACTTTACCCCTTGAAGCTGGCGGGGTCTTTTTGTTATAAACGTTGTTTTTGTATTTGTTTGTTTTTTACAAATCTTTTCACACTGAAACAAACATCCTGTTTTATTCCAAATTCATTTTTCTGTCTGCCCTCTATGCTCTTCACCCCCTCACGAAGACTACTTCAATGGTGTGACAAAATTTTATTGCACCTCTGTTTGTTATGCTCATTTATTCATATTACAATATTGTTGCTTATGCTTTCTCTCACTTTCTCGCTGGCTTACAACATTTGTTGTCTGTCTGCTTTTGCCAATTTACTCATGCCACATTTGACACTTCAAAGTACACCCAAACAAATAAAAAATGAAGCCAAGCAAACCCAACAATAATGCCAAGTTCAAGTTTAGCCTCTTCTATAATAAAAGCAACAATAAGAGCAACAACGACAATATGAAGTAGAATAAAACTGTTCGGCCTTGCCGAGGATTGTATACTCTTCACTCCCTTTTTATGGCCACGCCCATTTTTTCTTGGAATCTTATTTATCTTAATCTTAATAGCCTACATACCAATTTTCATCGTTAAGCCTCAATGGGTGCCAGGAATTGATAACGAAATGATTGACTGTGGTTGTAAGTAGGCGGTTCCATGCCTACTTTGTCATGTTGTTGCGACCAATTATTTATGGTAAACAAATTCAAACCGATAGTTTCAAAACTGTGAGAAGAGATAGCATACATATGTACATACAGACGGACAGAGCTGATCAAGAGTATACAATACACTTTGTATTGTCGAAGATGGGACATCTTCTGGATGTTTCAAACTTCAGGACTAAGTTACTATACTATTCCCTGCGTGAAGAGTATAAAAATAAAAACGCCAAACAATTTCTTTATAATTCACAAAGCTTTATTCAAAAGAGCACAGCAAATATTCTTTTAACTTTTTTGCTATTTTGCTTTCTGTACTCAAACAAACACACACAGCTAAGCAAACACGCATGCAAGGTCCCACACTCACTCACTGCTACACTTTTAAACAGTTGTTCGGCACAATGCTGCCACTTCATTTAATACGTTAAATTTAATTTCTTTTGTTTCGTTACTCGCACGTCATTTGCAAAATGAAATTGTAACAAAAATGTATGTGCTCTTTTCCTCTCATGCTGATGCTTCTTCTTATACTTTGACTTTATCTTAATGCCTTAGTTGAGCAACGACGTCATTGCCTTTGCCTTTGCCATTGCCATTGCCAGTGCTGCCTTATACTTATTTCAGCATTTTTCGTTTGCGTTCTCACACACACACACACACACACATTTTTAAGACAAGACCAAAAACAATTCCCGCGGGCATATCATTTTCATTCACTGAAGGCGCATTTTGACTTGGCTACTCTGCTTCTGCTTCTTCTTCTACCACTACTATCTTTTACTCTCACTGCTCTCTCAACGCTTAAATATTGTTACTGCGCTTGTTGCTAATGCTGCTGCTGATGGTTCTTCTTGCTGCTTTAATTATTCGTTGTTATTGTTTTTTTTCTGTTTGTTTTTGATTATTTGCGCTTTTCTTTTGTCTCAGCTTTTGCTTTAGCATAATTCTTATGTTTGTTCTTAGTTGTATGTGTTCGTGTGTTTGGCGCATTTCTTAATCATTTTTGAGTCAGTTAATTTGTCCTTGTTTCTCACTTAACTACTCCTGATAGTCTCATTAGTTTTTTATTGTAATTTTTTTATTTTTGTAAATTTTTTTGTTGTTTGTCAGTCGACTGTCAAATGTCTTATGCCGCTTCAGCATATTGACAAAACTTTCTTAAGAGAGAACAAGAAAGTAAACTTTGCGCTTTAATGCACATAATGATACTAACAGTTTTTTAGAGAATGCTAATGGCGAAGGAAGGCGTTTGTTTTCGCGTTGACATGAGGCGCACAAACCATGCTTGACGCTTGCAATTAGAATACATGCGATGCGGAATCACAGTTGCCGTCGTCAAAAACGCGGAGCCGATCGTATTCCCAATCCACGGGACATGGTTTTGCCATCCGAAGAGGCATGCGACGTGCGGGCGGTGAGAGCGTGTTTATTAGTCAAAGCCGCTCTCTCACTCTCTGCTTTCGAATTGTGATCGTATTACAACCAATCGCATGACTTTTGTTTAATCACAACTTTCAGCGCTAAGCTGCATTATGTAAAGTGCATTAGCAAACCCACATAAGGCAAACGAATTTAAAACCAGTAAGGGAGCTATTTTCGGCTTTGCCGAAACTTATATACTCTTGCAAAGGTGTCCCAGTTATTCTTGTTAGAAAATCCTATTTATAAATTTTCCAATAAGAACCAAATGCGTAGCCACGTTAAAGAAAGCAATGTAGTCAAACTTTACTACATTTTCCAATCTTGTATCTGCGTTTAATTTTTTTCGATATGCTTAAAACTCTAGAAGAAGTTTGATCTAAGACAGACGGACAGACGAATATACATATTTTGTATGGTCGGAAATGTCTCCTTCTCCGCGTTGCAAACTTTATAACTCTTTTTGCAGGAGTATAACAAACTGCTGTGCATTTTCCCATACATCGCACAAACATTCGCAACAAACCACGAACTTTTACTAAAAAGAATGAAAATCAATTAGCCAGTTTGATTGAAATAGAAGATGTTCGTCTGTTGCTGTCTCTTTTCCTTCTTCTTCTTTTACAGTCTTCTTTGATACAAAAGACTTCGTGCTTTCAATCTTCTCTAATCAAGAAGTACAGTTTGCCATCTTGTTGGTTTTAAAATAATTGCCTGATTGAACATGATTATCAAATGTTGTTTTATTTTTCTTTATCGTGTTGTTTTGACATTTTTGTTGATTCATTTAATTGTTTTAATTCTCTGTACATACTGTACCAGGGTATATTGTGTTTGTTTGGCTGAAATGTATGCAACACTTAGAAGGAGGGGGGGAGACCCCATAAAGTATATATTTTCTTGATCAGGACGACAAGACAAATTGATTAAGCGATGTCCGTCCGTCCTCACCAATGGTTCTCGGAAACTATAAAAGATAGAGACTTGAGATTTTTAGGATAGACTCGTGATGCTCGGCAGCAGATCAAGTTTGAACGGTTTTGAGCCACGCCCACTCCTTCCCACCCAACCACCTACGCTCACTTTTGAAAAGGCTATAACTTGAACACCAGAAACGCTAGAATCATTAAAGTAGGTAGACTAAGTATGTAAATTTTTATAAAACTACGTACCACAATTTTCCCCCCTCCCCTTCATTTCTCCTCAAAAAGTGTTTTACTGTTAATTACTATATCTTCAAAACCATGAAAGGTACGGACCTGAAACTTTCTATGTACACTCACTAAATACATATCCTTAAGACTGCATACCAGAAAATACCCTTCTGTATTTTCGACTACCCCTCAAAGACCAACAGACTTAAGTTTTTGGTTTATTCCACTTTTTGTTTACAAAAATTTGTATATCTCCCCAACTATAACAGATACGAACTTTAAAACAGCCAAATTTCTAAGTTAACTAAATTCCTACCCTCGTACCCTTTATTACCCTCATATAGTGTTTGCATGTCAAAGCCTATATCTCCGAAATTGTTAAAGGTACGGACCTGAAATTTTGTACGTAGACAAATTATATATAACTTCTTAAGGCTGCACACCAGATAATACCATTTTGTGTTTGGACTACCCATCAAAGGCCGGCAAACTTAAATTTTGGGTAAATTACAGTTTATTTTTATTAAAATATTTATATCTCCACAACTATGAAATATACGTGTCTGAAATTTTGTATGCCGGTTCGGTTAGTATACGTCCTTAAAACTGCATACCGAAAAACACCCCTTTATTTCATGGCTTCCCCCCTCAGAGACCATCAAACTCGAACTTTTCGTAAATTCCGCACTTTTGACCGATTTTTTTTATATTTGGAACACCATTTAAATGAGTGAGGGTGTGTGCAGGGTATTATATGGTAGAGTATACTCACTATACCGCCCTTACTAGTTTTTGTTTGTTATTGTTTAACACTTATCAGGATTTGTCATCTTTAAATATGATGACATGATTTTGTTAAGAATTTAGGTTTTAGTCTTCGTATATTTGTATGCTACAACAGAGTTCTATGTCATCTAGGATATAATTTACAATTATTTTTAATTTGTGAAGCCCGCCAAATAACACAAATGCTGTCGATAGTCAGCGTCATCGATATTCGACGATAGTTATTTTGGAACCATCGATAGTCGTCGTTAGTATCGTTCCAAATAAATATTTTTTTTGCATAGTTGTGGATATATACATATTTTAATAAAAATAAACTGGAATTTACTCAAAACTTAAGTTTGCCGGCCTTTCTGGTATTTTCTGGTATGCAGCCTTAAGAAGTTATATTTACTTTGTCTACATAGAAGGTCTGTCTTTCAGGTCCGTACCTTAAAAAATTTCGGAAATATAGGCTTTGGCATGCAAACACTATTTGAGTGGTAATGAAGTGTAAGGGGGAAAATTTGATATGCAGTCTTAGAGACGTAGATTTATTGAGTCTGCATACAAAGTTTCAGGTTCATGTTTTCTATAATTGTGGAGATATACAAGTTTTTGTTAAAAAAAGTGGAATTTACCAAAAAATTTAGTTTGTTGGTCTTTGAGGGGTAGTCGAAAATACAGAGGGGTATCTTGCTGGTATGCAGTTTTAAGGACATGTATTTACTGAGTGTACATACAAAATTTCAGGACCATACCTTTCATGGTTTTGAAGATATAAAAATTAACAATATCTTTTTAGGGGAAATGTTGTGGAGGGGGAAAATTGTGGTATG